>JAQHUG010000091.1:2533271-2560892 GCA_028555095.1 Dicrostonyx torquatus | reverse complement strand
CATGCTATAGCGATAGTTCACAACCCACCGTCACTGCATTTTAGCTGAGACTCAAGGGCTGGCAGAGGAGTGAGAACTCTCTAGAGAGGAAACTGGGAAGGCTTCCTGACTGGTCTGGCTGAAAGATGATGGCACCAGGAGCTGTGAGTGGGCTAGGCAGAAAAGGGTCTCCTATGGGACTGGTTACAGCAGAGAGCTGTCCTCCTCCAGTTGGGATTAAGCTGTAAGTGAGGGCATAAGCTAAGGAAGGTACCAGATGCTAACCAACTTGTGGTTATTGGGGTGGATTGTCCCAGAAGTCCTTGTTTAGCTTCCTGGGTTTTCATTAGAGACACCAATCTAGCCTGTCTACACCCTGACTTCCAGTGGTGCTTCAGGTTGTCAGTCATAGAGAAATGGGAGGGTTTTCAGGCAAGATGCTGTAGGTTGTGGACTCAATCTCTCTTCAAGTGTATAGTATGGTCATTGTCTATGCAAAGCATATTAGTTCACACATAACTTAATCATTTTGGGGGAGTTGTGCATTGTGTATATGTGCATGTGTGTAGAGGCCTAAGGACAAGTTGATCTTCAGTATTGATCCTCAGGTGCTGTCCACCTTCCTTCCTTTCTTCCTTCCTTCTTTTCTTCCTTCCTTCCTTCCTTCCTTCCTTTCTTCCTTCCTTCCTTCCTTCCTTTCTTCCTTCCTTCCTTCCTTTCTTCCTTCCTTCCTTCCTTTCTTTTCTTTCTTTTTTATCTTTTTAAGACACTGATCTGGAGCTCACTAAGTAGATGAGCTAAACTCCAAGGATCTGCCCAGCACTGGACCTGCAATCAGGCATCACCACACAGGTGTGTGTATGTATGTGCCTGTGCGTGTGCTTGTGTGTGTGTTTGTGTGTGTGTGTGTGTGTGTGTGTGTGTGTGTGTGTGTGTGTGTGTGTGTTTAAAGTGGGTTCTGGGACTTCGACTCAAGCCCTCTTGCTTATGAGGCAGACACTTTACCAACTAAGCTATCTCTTCAAGCCCTAACTTAATTTCCTTACATACTAGAATTAAACTCCTATCCCTTGTTCTTCCCATTGTAAACTATGCTTCTCCCCATTCTGTAATATCCCTGCCACTGCTTCTCAGTTTCCCTTTTCTCCTTTCCAGTTTGCTCTTGGTTGCATCATGACTTAAGCAATGTGAATGAGATTCTGTTTACTGAGAAGGAAGCAGGAAGGCAGTGGTTTCATGTCACTGTAAGTTTTTACCTCTAGAGATGTAATGTTCCTTCTAGTCCTGGGAACTGAACTCAGAGCTTCAGGCATGCCAGCAAGCACTCTACCACTAAGCTATTGTTTCTGATAGAAATATGGCATTTTAAACAACCATATAAATTTGAAACCTTGGGGGATTGTTGAGACAGGTCTTTTTTCTGTGCAGCCCTGGCTGTCCAGGAACTTACTCTGTAGACCAGGCTGGCCTCAGACTCAGAGATCTGCCTATCTCTGCCTCCTGAGTGCTGGGATTAAAGGCCTGCGCCACCACCGCCTGGCAAAATTCAATCCTATTATGCATACTTTTTTTTTTAACAAAATGATATATGCGAAGTTCTTGGTCTTGAATGTCTGAATAATATTCTTTTTCAATTTACTGTCCTGTTGATAATCTAACCTGCATATTCAATTCTAACACTGAGCTTGGGGACCTGGAAAGCCTTTCTCTGTCCACATCTGTAATCCAATGTTGTGAATCAAATGATCCGTTACCAATCTGACTCTCGGTTTGGTTTTGTTTGTTAGGTCAGTTGATTAATTTTGTTAAGACAGGGTTTTGCTCTATAGCCCAGTCCGGCCTGGAACTTAGTAGAGCCCAGGCTGCCATGGAATTTCTGATCCTCTGCTGTCCCAGCATCCCAAAAGGAATCTAAAATTGCAAGCATGTATCACCTTGCCTGGCTTAATATTTTTCTGTTTTTTTTTTTTTTCTTCCTGGAAGCCGTTAGGATTTAGCTGTCTTTCCTTGCTCTGAGGTTACATAAGGATATACACTGTGGACCAAATATGTCTCCCAAGGCTCACATGTCACAAACTTATTCTTTAAGTGGCAGGATTTAGACATTTGGGAAGCAATTAAGTGGTGAGAGTGGAGCCCAGGTGATGTGACTAATTCTCTCATAGGAAGAAGATGAGAAAGCATATTTCTTCTCCCTGCCCTCTACTCTCTGATGATACAATTTTCTTTGAACAAAAGGAAGGGCCTTGCCAAGAGTTCCACCATGCTAATGTCCTGATCTCACCTCCCACCCTCAGAACTATGAAAAGAAATGGTTTTAGGATCATCTGACCTTAGTTTACCTTAATCACCTCTGGAAAAGTCATATGCCCAAATCTGCACATGCATTCTGAGGCACTGTGCATTATAACTCCAAGGATGGGTTTGAATGAGGCACAGTTTAGCCCACAGGATTGTAACAGAAGTCCACAGAGAAGGACCCTACCGCTTCTGTAAGTCAGAAGTACAGAAGGGGTGTCACTGTGCTGACGTCCTTCTGCAGGCTCTAGCAAAGGTTTCCTTTTCCCACAGCTTCTGATCTCCTGGTGTTCCTTGGGTCTGAGGCCTTCCTCCGCATTTATAATTCCCAGCAAGGGGTCTTTCTGATTCTGCATCTACCACTCCTGTACTGCTGCTACTGTTACTCTCAGATGTGGTCCCACAATTCCTAGGCTGCCCCAGAACTCTAGATCCCCCTGCCTCGTCTTCCACAGTGCTGGAACTACAGACATGTGCTGCCAGGCCTAGCCTAACAGTCCCATTCTGTACTTAAATCTCCCTCTGTCCCACCTTGTGACACATGATTGTATTTAAGGCTTACTATCTTAGTTGCTCTTCTGTTGCTGCAATAAAAATACAATGACAAAAGGCCTTAAGTGGGGGAAGGGTCTGCTCTGGCTCATAGCTCAAAGGTACAGCCCATCATGTGGAGGAAGTCAAAGCAACAGGAGCTTGAAGCAGCTGGTCTCATCATAGCCATACTCAGACAGCAGAGAGAGAGAAGAATGCATGCTCTGAGCTAATATCTTGAGGGCTGACCCAGAAGATGACCTTTGGTATGTGGCAGCCAATGAGATGACATTAAAGTGTAGAGGCAATGGTTCCCATTGAATTAGTTAATCTTCTTGGTGCTGTGACAAAACCTGTTAAGAAGCAACTTATGGGCAAAATATTGGCTTACAGTTTGCTGGAACACAGTCCACAAAGGTGGGAAAGGTGAAGCTATAGGAATGTGAGGTAGCAAACCAACTTTGCATCCACATCAGGAAACAGGGAAATGATGGTAGTGGCCCTTCCACTTTCCCTTTTTATTAAATAACTGTTTTTTTTTTTTTACATTTACCTAATAGGATCAGGAGCTATTTACCATGGCCTGTAGAGGTCAGACAACAACTCACGGGAGTTGGTTTTCTCCTTCCACTATGTAATTATTGGGAATCAAACTCAGATCTTCAGTCTTGGCAGCGGGCTCCTTCACCTACTGAGAATCTTGTCATCCCTCCACTTTCTCCTTTGTATTCAGGACAGGACACCAACCCCCACAAAGTGGCTCTATAACATCCAAGGTGTGTCTTCCCTCCTCAGTTGAAGTTTTCTAGAAACACCTTCATACACAGCCAGAGGTTTGCCTCTTAGAAGACTAAATTGCATCAAGTTGACAGTCAAGATTAGTCATCATATTCGTGATTCTGGCAATATTATGGCACCAAACTTTTGCAAAAAGAAAATAAGCTTTATAGTGAGGGACAATCATCAGAGAGGAAACAGAAATCTCAAATCTAGCTCCTCAATCAATGTTATTAGGCGTTCTCCACAGATAGGGCTTTCTGTGAACAAAGCTTATGGGAAGTGGGATGGGGTGTGAAGGCTCTCCCACCAGTGTTAACTTTCCTTCTCTCAACAGCCACTGACTGTGTATGGCTCCTGGCTAGGGGTGGGGCCTTGTAAAATTTGACACCCATCTCAGTCAGCATGTTACCTGTCAACCAGTGTGGTCTTATGCATGTCTTGGGCAGGTCTATTGAGAGTTCATGGATATAACATTCCAGTTGTATCTAGAAGATATTATTTCAAATCAATCCTCTTGGTTTTCTGGCTCTTAATCCTTCTGACCCTTATTCCATAAAGTTCCTTAAATCTTGAGTATAGGAGTTTCATTATATATATCTTAGTTGGGGGATGGGCATGGCATGATCATTGTTTTTCCCACTTGGACCAGTTGTGGGTCTCTAGAATAGCCTTTGCTGCAAAAAAGAAGCTTCTTTAATAAGGGGTGAGAGCTGCATTTATCAGGAAGTGTGCAAATGTCAGTTCTTTGGAGTTTTAACATAATTTATTGACTATCTATGCATTTTCTTCCGTGAGTTGCTGGTACCTGTCCTTTGGCCATGTGGGTTTTCTTCCTTTTGTTGTTTTGTTTACGCTCTTGATATATTCTGGATATCAATCCTATATTAGCATGTTCGTTTCAATTTTTTTGCCCCACTTCAAGACTTCTTTTCTAATAATATTGTTTCTTTCATTTCATGAAGGTTTTTTTGTTTGTTTGTTTGTTCTTGAGTTAAGATCTCACCATACAGGCTAGGATAGTCTCAAAGTCACCATCCTTCTGCATTAGCCGTCTGCATTAGTGCTGGGATCACAGGCGTACAGCACCATGCCTAGTCACAGAAGTTTTCTCTTTTTTATGTAATATTAACCATGTTTCTCCTCTGTGCATGTTTTTTTCAAAGCTAAGAAAAAAAACTTTTCTTGTTGTAATGTCTTTTTTAAAAGTATAATTTTTAAAGGATGTTTTTCTTTTAGAACTGAATTTCTTTTGTGTATGCTATATGCTTAGGGTTTCGATTTTATCATTTTCCATACACATCTCCAATGACAGCAACCCCACTTACTATTTGAAACTGCTTTGCTTACAGGCTTCACCAACAGGAACAGGAAAAGACTTTCCAAAGAGGACTCCAGCAGTGCGAGAATAAAGACCAACACCAACCAAAAGAACCTCATGAAACTAGAAAGCTTCTTACGACAAAGAACACCACAATTTGAGGGAAGAGGCAGCCTACAGAGAGGGACAAAACTTTACCAGCGATACATTTGACAGAGGATGAGGGTCTAGAATATACAAAGAATTTTTTTTTTTAAAAAAGCAACTATACACCAAGAAAACAACAACCCAATTAAAACTAGGACGTGGAACTAAACAGAATTCTTAAAAGAATAAATACAAATGGCTGAGAAATAAATATATTCTTAAATATCCAATGTCCTTAGACTCCAGGGAAATGTAAATTAACATTACTTTGAAATTTCGTTTACCTCAGTCAAAATAGCTAAGATCCAAAATACAAATGCTGGCCTTGCAGGGATGTGGGGAAAGAGAAAGGCTTACCCACTGCTGGTGGGAATGCAAACTGATACAACCGCTATGAAAATCAGCGTGAAGGTTGCCTCAGAAATGCTAGAAGTAGTTCTACCATGTGATCCAGCTGCATGGCCTCTGGATGTATACCAAGAAGGATTCTATAGCCTACTCCACAAATACGGGCTCATCCATGTTCATTGCTGCCCTATCCACAACTGTCAGAAAATGGAAACAGCCTTGACATCCATCAACTGATGACTAGATAATAAAAATGTGGTATATTTACACAATGGAATACTTTTCATCTGTAAAGAAAAACCAAAATTATAAAATTTGCATATAAATGGATCATTTTGGATATGGTAACCCAGGCCCAGAAAGACATACATCACGTATGCTTTCTTGTGCGGATGCTAGCTTTGACTCTTTAGATATGTGTGTATAGTTTACATTACACATGGTGGTCTCCCTGAGGAGTAATTAATAGTCTTACACAGCTGTGAGCTCTGCAAGCTATAATAACTAGCCTGGCAAGATTGATACAATAATGGCATGAACACTGTGGAGTAACCAACCACTTTTTGGGTGAGTTTGACACCTGCTCCACAGGATAAAACCCGTCTTAGATTCCTCTTGCTGTGATAAAACACCCTGACTAAAAGCAACTTGTAGAGGAAAGAGTTTGTTTCCAATTAAAACTCTCAAATCACTCTTCATCACCAAGGTAAATCAGGGCAAGAACTTAAGGCAGGAAACTGAAGCAGAAATCATGGATGTGCCCTGCTTAGTGTCTTGCTCTCCCTGGCTTTGTCAGTCTTACAACCCAAGATGATACCCAGGGATGGCACCACTGTGGGTAGAGCCCACCCACATAAATCATTAATCTAGAAAATGCCCCTCAGACTTGCCCACAGGCAATCTAATGTAGAAATTTTCTCAATTGAAGCTTCTCTTCCCAAGTAACTCTAGCTTGTATCAAGTTGACAAAACAAAACAAAACAAAACAAAACAAAGGACACGAACCAGGAGAGAACTCATGCCTTTATGTAGGCTAAGATATAACATGGCTGGGTACTTCATTGGCCCTACAGCAAAACCTACCATTATTGTTCTGCTAAATGGATAAACTATTAAACTTCTCCCTTAGTACCCATCTTTAGTCTCATAGTTTAGTATATCTCTCAACCCTCAACATAGAAGCTTCTTTTTTATGGTAAGTGACAATTAATGTACAAAGAACACGTGATTATTAAGTGACCATGCCTAAATGGGGCATCCATATCACACGCCCCCAAGAAATCATCGCAGAGTCAAAGGTAGCAGATGACTACTGCAAAAAAGAGTTTTCCCAGCATGACACAGTCACTGGACACATCAATTCATATTGTCTGAGATTAGACACTCAAGACCTGCACAAGAGCAAACCATCCAAAATTCACAGCATAAATAGTGGAGAGGCGCATGAGGTCCTACCTCTAGCTGAGAAGCTATTGGCAGCTGATGGCATTCTTCAGGGATGGAGACCCTGAGAGACTAGCCGCATCCTAGGAGATGACCCTGCTCACAAGCACAACTGGCAACGCCAGGTGGATTCAATGGGATTTTAAATAGAACAAATGGAAAGGGATAGGAAAAGTTTTTGAAGGCTGATACAAGCCTGGATGTATCTAGGAAGAGGAAATCTTAAATTGGGAAAATGCCTTTATAAGATTGGCCAAGAGGCAAGTCTGTAGGGCATTATCTTAATTAGTGATTGATGTGGAAGGATCCCACTCACTGTGAGCAGTGTCACTCCTGGGCAGGTGGTCCTGAATGGTATAGGAAGGCAGACTGCGAGCTGGAAGGAGCAGGTCAGTAAGCAATGCTCCTTCACGGCTTCTGCTTTAGTTCCTGTTTTGAGTTCCTGCCCTGGCTTTATTTGATGATTGACTGTGATATGGAAATAAATATGATAAGCTGAAATAAACGTTTTCCTCCCCAAGTACCTTTCAGTCATGGTGCTTTATCATAGCAATAAAAACTCTAAGACAGGAGTTGGGGAGGAACCGAAGGATCCTGCACCATCTGTTGTTTATTTGTTTGTTTGAATTTTAAGTTTCCATTACCTTGATCCCCACCACCTCTGCCATTTATTGTACGGCCACGGTGAGTCTGGTTCTGAGATCATTGCTCTATTCCATTACTTTAGCTGCTTATGTCTGCTGTCACTTTCTTTACTGCTATGGTATTTAAATAGGTCTTGATTATCTGATAGGGTAAATGCCTCTAATTGGTTCTTCTAAATTTACCTTTAAGAAGAAACTTGATTTTCTAAATAAAATTTATAATTAATCTTTAAATACTAAAGAAAGGGGAAAAATCTCTGTTGGAATTAAAAATTAATGGGTAGAACTCTGGTGGGGGACAATTCTGTATTCTGTCAATCATGTTTTAAATAAACGCTGATTAGCCAGGCAGGAAGTATAGGCGGGAAAACCAGACAGGAAGTAGAGGTGGTGCAAGGAGAATAGGAGAGTTCTGGAAAGAAGTCTCTCCTGCCCAGTCCACCAGGATGTGAGCTGCACGGCTGAGAAAGGTACTGAGCCATGTGGCTAACATAGATAAGAACAATGGATTAATATAAGTTATAAGAGCTAGTAAGAAGACTAAGCTAATGAGCCAATCAGTTTATAACCTAATGTAGACCTTCTGTGTGATTTTCTTTGGGGCTTGCCGGCTGTGGTGTACTGGGCGGGACAGAAACCCCAATGAGCAGGACCCTCATGTTACAGAACTCTATCATTTGGTTCGTGGAAAAGGGACACTTTGACAATACTCCATCACTGACATCACCATCTTGCTCTTAGTCTTTGGAGTTTATTTCTATCAACATGTGTCCAGTCCATAATTCTTTATTTGAAATGCTTTGAGTAAGTATGCTTCAGGATTCACAAACACTCAGATTTAAAAGCACGAAAGTCACCATGATGAAAATATGTGATCGTTACTGTGTCATTGCCTGGTAGTCAATGATATTTACAGCTTCTCTTATTTTGGTGGAACACAACCCCATGCTGTCCAATAGACAGTCTTCGGGATTGGAGTGTCAAATTTCTTAATTTGCATAATACAATGTGATTCACATTAACAATGTGTGGCTTGTGGGTGTCCAAAATGTGGGTCATATGACTAAGAATTGAAATTTAAATTTTTATATAATTGTATCACAGTGGTACAGGTTTATAATACCAGAACTCACACAGTTGCAAGTCCAAGGCCCACCTATTCTAGATAGTGAATCCTATGCCAAGCAGCACTGCCTATGTAACAAGAACTGTCTTTAGAAAAAAATCTGGGTGATGGTAATCCCAGCACTGGAGGCAGAGGCAGGTGAAGCTCTGTAAGTTCAAGGCCAGCCTGATCTACAGAGCTAGTTACAGGACAGCCAAAGCTACACAAAGAAACCCTGTCTTGAAAACAAACCAACAGAAAAAAAAAAACAAAACAGTAACAGATGAGCCAGTTATAGAGAGCATAAATTTAAGTAGCTACTGATGGCAAGAGGCTACTATATCATACAACACAGCACTGTTAGTTTCCAGAGAAGTGGTTCCAGGGCTATATTATTTTCACCCTTTATACTTTAAAAATTACTTCGTTTGTTCTCATATTTAATTGATGATTTGGCTAAGAATGTAATTCTGAGGGTTTTTTTGTTTTTTGTTTTTTTTTTTTTATAAAAAGAACCTTAAAATTGCCTATTACTGGCACCCATCACCTTGACTTCTCGGGCTGCTTTCAAGAATTCTGGGGACACTGGGATGCCCAACCTTGTCACACTGATCAGCTTTTGTCCTTCTAACTCAATGGTTCCCAACCTTCCTAATTCTGCAAACCTTTAACACAGTTATTCATGTTGTAGTGACCCCAACCATAAATTTATTTTGTTGCTACTGCATAACTGTGATTTTGCTACTGTTATGAATAGTAATGTCATAGTTGATGTGTGGGATATCTGACATCAGACCCCTGTGAAAAGGCACTGCTGTTCTCACCCAAAGAATTTTCCTGTTTCCTGCCTCTGGGCCTCTGTGATGGGTTTATTTTCATCCAATGTCTCTTTTAGACATTTGATGAGTCCTTTTGAGCAAGAAATTTATATTCATTGTTCTTTGTAATTTTCTTGATTTATTTTGTTAATGACTTCTTTGTTGCTTTCCTGCTTGTTTATCTGTCTTGCTGGGGATGAACCCAGGGCTTTCTGCCTGCCAGGCGCCATAGCTTCAACTCAATAATCGCTTCCCTTTCTGCTTTGTTTTTCTCTGAGAACTGCTATTACTCAGACGACGGGCATCTTGCACGTCTTGTTTTCCTATATTTGTTTCCCCTTTTTGTCTAGTTCTTTTTGGTCAGCTTTTCTGGGAAGTTTTTCAGCTCTATCGAATTTTTTATGTATCATCTCATAATTTTAAACTTTAACAGGTGTTCTCTTTTCATCACAATTGGTCCTCACGTGTGGTGTGACTTCTTTACCTCTGAGAATGTTCCGCTAGAGGTTTGTTCTTTGTTTTACATTTTCATTTCGTTTTGTCGTTCCTGTTGCCTACGAAGCATGCTTTCCTGCTTCTTGGCTCTGCTCTCTGTCTTGTTTGAGGCTTCCCTTGGCAGCCAATCACCCTTGGCTGTCAATTCGTATGTAAGGCATAAAATGTTCTTCAAAAGTTTTGGCCAGGTGCCTGGGGTCTGTCAACAGTTCACCTCCCCATGAATAATGGGGAAACCTGATCTTCTTGCCTGTGTTCTCAGATATCTCCTCTTCAGTAGCCTGGCTGCTGCCCTATTGCTATTTTATAAAAGAAAGACACAAAGGGTTAGCATCTAGTCCACATGAAGTCATTCAGTACCCCTCCTCTTCCAGCTTCAGGACTTGTGTATTTAATGCAGAGACCAACTTCAAAGCAAAGCCACGAGTCTTCAGCTCAAGGGAAGGAATTATAAGGGAAGATCTCTAGACCCATCTTCAAACCAGATTTCAAGTGAGTCTTCCCTGGTTCGCAGTACCTTTTTATCCCTCAAGTTTCCAGTTGCCTGGAGTCCCTCATTCCCCTTCGAATTCAGCCTTCATCTCTCTACTAACTCCTTTCTAGCTATTTCTCAAATTCACTAAATATGTTTGTTACTGTCTCCTCTCCTCTGGTCCCTGATCCTATGGGTCTATGTCTTAAAAAATTCTTCTTGCTGTCATTTTGTAAGGTCTTTGAGAAGCAAAAAAAAAAAAAAAGGGTTTGGTTTTTTGAGACAGGATTTCTCTGTTTAACAGCCCTGGAACTTCCTTTGTGCTCCAGTCTGACCTCGAACTCACAGAGGTTCCTCATCCTTTTCCTTCAAAAGTGATTGATTCCAATGTGCACGGCCCTTAAGTGTACAAATACTTAATAAACATTTAATGTGGCTAGCCTGTTTTTGCACTAACATGACACCCAATAAACAGGTGCTGAGTCAAAGTGTGCAGAATCACATTGACTCTACATAAGAGGCTGCACTGAATCGAAAGGACCCGTGAGCTGATAGCCCAGGCCCCTAGCCTCTGGGACAATCCAGACCTCTTACCTTTCAATGGCCATGATTGGCATGTTCTGGGCTTAGAGCAAACCGATACATTTGACCCAAATCTTATGAGTCTTCCGCTCTCAGCAAGCATCAAAATGAAAAGGAGTCAGCTTTGAACTCTTACTTTCTAAAAGCATTTTTTCATACACAGATGAAAAAAACCACCAGAAGCAAAATGCATTAAAGATAGACCCATTGAGTTGCCCTCATAGTTACCTGGTTCCTTTTTATTTCTACCCTTTGGGATGAAACCAGGGCATTCTTAACCAAGTAACTCATATGGTACTAAAGAACTAATATGCATAACTAATAAAATATTAGTGATTTGCTTGTTTAAATAGCATAGTCAATGCAACATAAACACACTTGAAGTTAGAGATAAGGCAGTAAATCTCAGGCCACTCCGAGAGAGGTATGACTTGTCTAAAGTTCATTTTTACATATGCATTATGTATCGGCTACTTTACTAAATCCTTTGAAAATACTGTAAGGGCTCAACCAATCTCTTTTAACAGGGCTTTGAGAGGACTATGTGCCCCTCATCTTCACCTATGCGGCAATAGGCCCAGAAAGGTCAAATAACTATTCAAGGACCCACAGGTGGTGTTTAGAAACCTTATCGGTCAATAGCAGGCACCTAGAAAGATCAGACTCTTCTACAGTCGCCCTATGCAATGGTCTTCACCTCAGGTTATTTGTCCTCTCTCCTCCAGGGGACTTCTGGGAACACCTGGAAAAATTTTTGATTGTCACAGCTTGGAAACATACTGGGAAGCCAGCTACTGATACAGTGGGGAGATCTAGTCAAAGATGCTACAGCATCCAGGGTGGTTCTCCATGAAAGAAATGTATAGCCCTAGCAGCATTGTTCTAAGGATGAGCAAGCGCATTCTAGAACACAGTGACTGCTAACCCCTGATGTTCCTGCTCAGTTTTTCAAGTCTTAAAGTAGTTATTGATATAGATTTCTCTCTGGCCAGTATAATGTCACTGGCAGTAACGTGTGTCACTTGCAGGCAAAGTCTAAAAGTCAGTGCATGCTACTGCATTTCCTTCTTTCTTTGTTGGTCCTTTTGGGAATCTTGGAATGATAAAGTTGCACTCTTCCCGCCTGGCTGTGTCCTCATTCAAGGATAAATCAGAACACAGCCCTTGGAATGACCCATGAGGCAGACACCAGCCAGAACTGCACATCCCCTCTGTGACTTTAAGCTAATGAGTCTTGGACTTGTTTGTGCATCATTATCACAGATTCTTCCTGACTGATGAGGTGGCCTCCCTCGTAAGTATCCATTTCCCTGACTCATGAACTGGACACAGGCCTTCCATAGCTCCCCGTTTGTCCCTCCCTGTCCACAAAAGCCTGTGAGGCAAAGTCATGGCCACATTAAAAGTCAGACTTTGCTGCTGATCTAAAACACTTCTAGAGTCATGTTGCTTCATATCATGAAAAACCTCCAAAATAAGTTGCACAGTCTTTGTTGCCGTAACAACCAGGCAACTCAGCTTGTCCCAGTGAATATATACACTGGCTAGTCTCAGGATTCCTCAGGCAGTTCTGGTGAGGTCAGAGTCATTACCATCACAATACCTAGGACTACATGAACCTCAAATCCCAGGAAGAGTGACAACCTTAGTCACAGTGCTCCACTTTATTCCTAGGGCTTAAGAAGCCTAAGCCTGTGGCTTTACAATTTGTACATCTTATTTCATATGTCAGATTAATCTACCTACTGATGAATTGGAATTTCACTGCAATACACCTACTACAGGTCAGAAGGGAATGCCTTTTGGCAAGCTACCCATATCCATTAATAAATAATTCATATAATTCTTATTGGTTCAACTCATGAAAACCCTGGGTAAGTCAAAACATGATCTAGATTGAAGAATTGGAGCACAGCAGATAAGCAAGACACTTTGGAACCCAGTGGTTGTAAAGTCAGAGATGTAACAGATCATTGGCTCTGCCTCTCCATGAAGAAATACCTCTTCCCAGAGCATCTCTGTCCTTCCAAGACCAGGCTTCTCTCTCTGCACTCTATACAACTTTATCCTGCTCTTCATACATACAAAATGCCCTCCCTTCTCTTCTCACTCACCCAAATACAACACATCCTCTTTAATATCAAGTTCACAGTTCTTTCTCATGAATACTTTCCAAGGAGATGCTTACTTCTAAAACTAAAATTTCTAACCCGGCCCATTTGGTACTAGAAGATGTATTTTTTTAATTATTATTCATTTTGCATACCAGCCACAATTCCTCCTCCCACCCCTCCTCCTGCTCCCTCACCCACCCACACCCACTCACTCCTCAGAAGGGGTAAGGCTTCCCAAGGGAGGTCTACAAAGCCTGGTACATTTTGTGAGGCAGGACCAAGCCCCTTCCGTCCCCGCCCCCCGCGTCAAGGCTGAGCATGGCATCCCACCGTAGGGAAGGTGCTCCAAATAGCCAACTCATGTACCAGGGATAGATCCTGATCTCACTGCCAGGGGCCCCTCAAACAGACAAGCTACAAGAGAATGTATTTTTTAAGGGCAAATGTGTTGTTGAAGTCAAATGATGGCACTATTCAGGAAACTGAGCATTGAATGTTCTGAGTGAAACCCAGAATTATAGAGGTAACACAGAAGAACCCATGATCTGATAGAATTAGTAGAGGTATGACAGTCTAAATTTTACCTTTGCTCCAAGGATGGGTTTATTAGTTATGGCAAATTAGAATACAAGCTATGGTGTATTCAGGGAAGATTAGCAATAGGCACACAAAATCCTGATGCTGAAAGCAAGAGCTGAGCAAGGGTGCTATGTAAGCCCCCAAATTAGGAAAGCAACCAGTAGTCCTGCCTAGCTGTGATGCCTCTGAAGCACTCAGCACCCACCAAGGCATGATAACCCTAAGGATACAATAGTGGCACAGATGTCTTGGCAGCAACCAACAGCTCTTTAGTTGGACTTAAGGCCTACTCAGCAAGAGTGAGAATATCATTCTTGGTGCTGGAAATCTAGTTAACCAAATGCCTGGGGCTGGTGAAGTCATGGGTATTGGAGGAGCATTTACAACCTCCAATTTACCAAACCAGCATGATCCCTAACTTCATTCTAAGTCTTTATCCTTATATCTGCAGATGGGTGTAGTTCCCATACTTCATCAAGAAAGTTTCTCTTTGCAACAGAGGGAGACCATGGCAGAAAACTACACCAAAATGCAGGAAGGACGACTGGCCATGTGCTACTGAGTCCAAACTGACACATCCACAACACATGTCCTGCACCTGTGGTTCAAAAGTCATCACCAGAAAAAAATAAGGGGAGCAGGAAGTTCACTGTGAGACTGCGTCTCCTAGGTGTCAGAGAAGCTACGACTCTGAAGTTTCATCCATATGGTTGCCTAAGTAAGACCTGAACAGGGATGGTACAGATAGGCAGGCTAACATGGAAGAGGAAAGCTCATGTGGCTCCACGTCTAGACAAAGAGCTACAGGCAGCTAAGGAAAGCAGAGAGCGGGAGGAATAGTCTTCCCCAGGGAAGAGACCCCCAACTGGTTACTAAGTGGTCAGTTCGGAGATCACACACAGGTAAGTAACATTATATGGATTAAGCAGGTTGTATTTATATATTTAGGAACATATATGTAGATAGATAGATAGATAGATAGATAGATAGATAGATAGATAGATAGATAGATAGATAGAAAGATATATTAAACAACAATTAAAGAAAATGGTGCCATGAATTTGAAAGAGAGCAAGGGGTAGGGTATATCGGGAAGAGGTGCTTTAGGGATGAAAGTATGAAAGGGAAGAGGGAAAATAATATAATTATATATGTATTATATATACATTATGTAATATATATATTTGATTGTTTCAAGACAGGTTCTCTCTATTATGTAACTCTGACTATCCTGGAACTTGCTATGTAGACCAGGCTGGCCTTGAACCCACAGAGTTCCAAGTACCACCATGCTTGATAATATAATTGTATTTCAATTTTAAAAAAATTTAAAAACTCATATAAAAAAAGAGCTGACAGAGATTAGTGCCAAGAGGCTATATACCACTATTAAAAGTTACTGAATGTCAAGGAAACACTCCAGGAAGGTAAGTATAAAAATATGGGGAAGGTAGATTGCTGATACCTCATCTAATTAATGTAGCTATAAAAATTACCCCAAAATGTAGTAGTTCAAGCCATAATTTTAATTGTTCTTCAAAATGTCTAATTGGGCCATGGGTTGGCAGGTGTAGGTTGTTTGCAGAGTGTTAGGCATCATCTGAGGATCCTACAGGCTGGGAATTGGAACCCTCAAAAGGCCCTTGTGTTGGTTAACCTCAACTGTCAATCTGATGAAATCTAGACTCCTAGGTGAGATCATCTAGGCAAACCCATTGGGGGGGATTATCTTATCATCTAGACATGCCCGTTGGGGATTAGTTTATCACCTAGACATGCCTTTTGGGGATTAGTTTATCATCTAGGCTTGCCTGTTGGGGACTCGTTTATCATCTAGACACGCCTGTTGGGGATTAGTTTATCATCTAGGCATGCTTGTTGGGATTATCTTAACTGGGTTAACGGAGCTGGAAGATGTGCTCACTGTGAGCAGCAGCATTCCCTCACTGAGCTCTGGACTGAAAAGGAAAGAGAGGGTGAGCAGAGCACAGGCATTCATCCCCTTCTCCGTCTTGATTGATGGAGCACCATCTTGTTTGCTGTGCCACCAGCTACCTCAAGCTTCTGCTGCTGCAGCTTCCCTACCATGGTGGACTGCCACCTCAAGGTGTGAGCTGAAACAAACCCTTGCTCCCTTAAGTTGTTTCCGTTGAAGTATTTTATCTCTGGGGAAAAAAAAAACTTATGACAGTCCCTTTACCTGTCTGAAGTGGGTGTGTTAAAGACTCAAATACCTAGGAGCTGGAATGACTGGGCCTTCCCGAACTCTTGGCCCCTTATTGCTGCATGACCTTTTGAGCATAGAGACTCCAAGGGGGCCAGGTATGTTATTTTCTATTGGTACTAAACAAATTTCTGCAATCTTCATGGCTTAAACAGTGCACATTGAGGTCACGGTGTTACTGGGTCAGGCTTACGACGTGTGTCGGTTCACTGGATCATCTGCTAAGATCTTCCAGGACTGCGCTTGAAATGATAATCAGGCTGTGGTCTCATCTGGAGCCTGAACTGGGGACTCCTTGCTCTGAGGTTTGTAGAGCTTGTTCCTGGTGCTACAGGGCTCAGCTTTAGGCTGGGTGTCTGCTGACTCTCATTGTTAGTTCCTGCCCATCTTCATAAAAACAGAAAAGACGCCACGTCTTAGAAGAATGCATATACATCCCAATACAGGGAAAACAGGTTGGGATGGGACTCTCTCTGCTTCTGTTTGAGTTCTGGTCACAATTCACAGCATGTGCACGGGCAGGACACATTTATTTCCTTCTCCCCAGTGATGGGTTTGCTTACTGAGATATGACACGAGGGAGCCAAGTGGAAGGGAAACTATGCAGTCTGGAGAAAACATTTTCAGAGATAAGTCTTGTCATCTGAGCTGACTTGGGAGGAGGAAATCTGTTGGTGCTCAATGGGGTTTGTTACATGAATAATATTCACTTTTGTAATATAGACAAGACACCCACTTCAGCTTTCTCCGTTAGCTGAGTGTGTTTCAGCTTCTGGACAAGAGTAGAAACTTTGAGAAATAGAAACATTATTGTTGTTGTTGTTTTAATCTTCTGTATTTGTTGAGTAGTGCTAGTCCTGGGGGAGACTCAGGTCATTTGGACCAAAGACAGGAAATTCTTCAGTTCCTGTGAGAACTTGGTGTGCACATTGCTGTCAATCTTGGGAAAGTATTGATGGAAACGGTGTTCATCAGCTCTGCCATCTCCACTGCCCTTGGCATCCAAACAGTGTGAGCTGAGCAGGGAGGCTCCTGCCCATCATCCCAGCACTTGGGAGGCTGAAGCAGGGTAATCTTGAATTCAAGCCCAAGTTACCTAAGTGAGTGCCAGCCAGCCTGAGCTACATAGGATGACCTTGCCTTGAAGAAGGAGGAAGAGGAGGAGAAAAAGAAGAGGAGTAAGAAGGAGGGAAGAGAAAGGACACCAGTAGTAGCAGCAGCAGTGGCAGCGGGCTGTCCAAGGACATTTCTTCCTCTTTGGAATCTATCTCCACGTGAGTGAAAGGCAAAGGAAAGATAAAATGCAGAGGCATTCGGCTGTGCTCACAGACTTATGCAGAGGTCACAGGAAGGTCACAAGAAGGTCTGGTCGTGGAACAGGTCTCCAAGTGCCTTCCTCTCCCCACCTCACCCCCAATGGAACGGAACTAGAAAGCTGGTTCAAAGGGCACTTCTAGCTTCTTGCAGTATAGAAAGACTTTACAGGAGCTGTTTGGGAAAATGTTGTAAAACCTAAACTTACTCAGAGCAGAGAGCTCAGATACAAACCATTTTTGCCGCAGCATCCTTTATCTTCATTTGTGACTCCCCCCCCCAATTCGATCTCTCCAGAACCACCACAAAATACCCTCCTGTGTTTAATCACGGGTTCTCCTCCTCCCTTGGCTTTGACACATCCCATCTGTGATAAAGGAAAGAAACTGAGATTTATTCAGGTGCAGGTGTAAATGACTGCAAACTGTGCAGGGCTTGGTTCTCATGCTTAGGAGAACCTGAGGACCACCATGCAGAAGCCCAGCCCAACCCCAGGGTTAGGGTTAGGGTGTGAGAATGTCTACATGAGGGGGCTCAGGAGTCTGCATTCTTAAATGCTGAATTACGCAGTGGAAGGGAGGCTCTGCCACACCCCAGAGCCAGCAGCAAGTCCAAAGACAGCAGCTTCCTACATTCACATAGTGAATGTTCCCTTCCCTTCTCTATATGCCAAGCTTGCCTGCAAGAACAGAAATCAGTGAGCAGGCCTCACTGATGAAGATCCTTCCTATTTTATCATTTATGATGCTATTAATTATATGTGTCCACAATTCCCCGTTGGCTGTAGACTCCCTTCGAGGACTGGATTTCTTTTTTCTCTTGAAACCAAGCTAAGTATTTACTTATCAGTTCCAGTTTCCCAAACTTTGCTCCCTGTGGAAACACTTCTGATTAAACCCAATTCCCAAGTCAAATTAAAATTTAGCATTCGGGATTGAAATGAAACCTAAAGAGAATCCTAAATCCATTCATGTCTTTGCTCCAAGGATACACGGCACCATTGTATTTTGCTAACAGTGTCTTTTCCTGATTTATCTTGCATTCATGGTAATTTGGGCCCCAGAGCTTGAATTCAAGACCAGCCAGAGTTACCTATGTGAGTTCAAAGCCAGCCGGGGCTATAGAATATGACCTTGTCTTGAAGAAGGAGAAGGAGAATTCAAGCTCTCAGGAGAGATGACTCAGAGGATAAGAACACTGGCTGTTCTTCCAGAGGACCAGGGTTCAATTTCCAGTGCCTGTGTGGTGGCTCATAACCACCTGTAACTCTAGTCCCAGGGAAACCAAGGCCCTCTTCTGACCTCGGAGGGCACCAAGCATACATATGGGTACACAGATAATACATACAGATAAAACCTCCACACACATAAAATAAATTAAGAAAAAAAACACAAAGAATTCTGGGGCTGATCATACCTCCCACAACTCCTCCAGTCAATGTCTTCTGTGCCATCAGTTGGAACCCAGGGTCATAGCTCCTGAATGACCTTAGCAGCTCTGACCTCAGTGTGTGTGACTGATTCTAATGTATCCTATAGAAACAATCTCTCATTTGTAGGAGGAGGGTTGCTTGTTGGTTCCCGGCTGCCCAGCTAGCTTAGACCCGAAACAATCACACAGAAACTGTATTAATTAAATCACTGCTTGGCCCATTAGCTCGAGCTTCTTATTGTCTAACTCTTACATATTGATTTAACCCATTTTATTAATCTGTGTATTGCCCCGTGACTGTGGCTTACCAGCTAAAGTTCCGGCATCTGTCTCAGACAGGGCTACATGACATCTCTCTGACTCTGCCCTTCTTTCTCCCAGCATACAGCCTAGCTTTCCCTGCCTAGCTAAGTTCTGCCCTGCTATAGGTTTCTTTATTCATTAATGGTAATCACAGCATATAGAGGGGAATCCCACATCACTCTTTCATTGATTTATTATTCAAAGAGCCACAGAAAGCAAATAAGATGTCTTTGCTCTGCAAGAATTCTTGTTGTTCCGTGTACAAGACATAGGGCATGGTTAGGAACCCCTTCCCTTCACCATGGATGGGATCAGGGGATGGATGAGGAAAGAAAACTATGTTCAAGATTTTGTACCTGCAATCCTAGTATATGGATCATAGAGTATTGACCCCATCATTCTGCAGGTAATGATGCAGATTAAGGTGTGCTAATTGATGAGTGCTGTGTACTCTGTCTGTTGTCTTCTAACCCATGACTTTTCAGATCTTAGCAACAAGCAAGCTGACAGAAACAATTATGACTTCTGTTTGTCACCATTTTTGTTAAAACCTTCCTGGTTTTACAAATGGGGGAGTAGTTTTCAGTTTCTGTGTGTGTGTTCATGTGTATATGCAGATGTGTGTGCATGTGTGTGTTCATGTGTATATTCAGATATATGTGGACATGTGTGAATGTTCATGTATATATTCAGATGTATGTGCTCGTGTATGTGTTCATGTATATATCCAGATGTGTGCAATGTGTGTGTTCATGTGTGTGTACAGATGTGTATGTTCATATGTATATGCAGATGTGTGTGCTCATGTGCGTGTTCATGTATATATGCAGATGTGTGCAATGTGTGTGTTCATGTGTATAAGCAGATGTGCGTGCACATGTGTGTGTTCATGTGTATGTGCAGATGTGTGCAATGTGTGTGTTCATGTGTATGTGCAGATGTGTGTGAAGATGTGTGTGCACATGTTTGTGTTCATGTGTATATGCAGATGTGTGTGCTCATGTGCATGTTCATGTATATATGCAGATGTGTGCAATGTGTGTGTTCATGTGTGGGTGCAGATGTGTGTGCTCATGTATGTGTTCATGTGTATATGCAGATGCATGTGCACATGTGGATGCAGGGGATCTGGACTCCCTCAGTTATTCTCCATTGAATTTTTTAAGACAGATTTTCTCACTGAACCTGGAGCTCATGGGTGTGGCTAGTCTGACTAGTCAATAAATAAGCTCCAAAAATCTGCCACCCTGAGGTCCAGATGCATACCGCTTTACTTGCCTTTTGTGTGGGTGCCAGGGATCTGAACTCAGGTACTCATGCTGTGTGGCAGGTATTTTACTTTCTAAGCCATATCTCCAGCCCCAACTTCTGTTTCTTCAGAAAAACTTCCATCACATTTTTGGTAGGCAAACCTAGGCAAAAAGATTGCATCATTACCAACCACAAAACTTTAGAATTTAAGAAGCCTTCCAGGTCATCACCTCCAACAATTCCTTTACTCATTTGGGCCCCAGAGAGCTGGAGCATTGTGTGCAAGGCTACTCAAGCAGAGCCAGAGGCTCAGGGATCCCTGGTCTTAGGGAATAGTTGCTTCTGCTCTGAAAAATACACCTCAACCTTTGGCCCCGAATGTATCTAAAAAGATTTTTGTAACCTTTCCTAGCCTTTGTGTATCCAAATAAGGATTATGTGATTTTTATCTACAATGGCCCTTAGTCTGGTACATATCTCAATGGTGACAACAAAGATGTTGAAAGGAAAAATGGTCTGTATTGGAATCTCCTGGGTGTTGTTTCAAAATACAAGAACTTCCAGACATGATCTAATGTCACAACCAGTGAAAATCCACACTCAATGTGACAGTAAAGGGTGCTACCGATGATGATGATATTGGGGTGACAGATACATAGTCTCAGACTCCTTGCTAGGGTTTAAATGTGAACTCTCCCCCATGGGCTTATATGTTTGAATACTTGGTTCCAAACTGGTGGTGTGGTTTTGAAAGGTTATAGAACCTTCAGGAGGTAGGGCCCCACTGCAGGAAGTAGGTCACCATGCAGCAGGCCTTAAGGTTTTATAGCCCTACCCCACTTCCTGTCTGTTCTGTTTCCTGGTTGTAGATGCAGTGTGACCAGCTGCCTCTCATTCTGGTCCACAGTGCTTTCCTGGCCATGACCTTCACAAATCAGGAGCATCCACTGAGTTGATTTTATGAGAGCTATGAGAAAAATAACTAATATTCTTTTTATTTCGTATGATCTGGAACACACAACACTGATGCTTGGCATCACCGGGAGCTTTTTGGGGAGGCAGAGACTCGGTTCCTCATCAGACCGACTGAATCAGACCTTCATTTTAACAAGACCCCCAAGAAAGCACCATGCAGGTGCCACGTGAGAAGCATAGATTTATAGCATTTCTTCATTCACAGGGCAATGGACAGTAGTAAGACTTCCGGGGCAAGATGGAAAGCTTAGCAATGTCACCTTCTCCCACCGTGCAACCCACACTTTCTTCAGGGATAAGGCCAGCTCCAGCTGAGCAGGCTGACGTAAGGAAGCACTGGCAGGGGCTTTTTCTTTTTCAGAAAACCATAGGATGGTTTTATGAGACGAGTAGCAAGCCTGCCACACATCTTGGTATGCTTAATGAACGCTATTAATAAATGTGTGACTAACTAGAGTTACTCCCATTGGTTTCCTCTCACTAGGAAGAAACCTCACGTTGCATGATCCACTAAATTGGGCAGCCAAAGTCTGTTTTCAGAAGGAAAAAAAAATCATCTAAGGCAGGCCTGGGTCGGTTGGCTTCACCAGGAATCCTGACTCAGGTTTGGCCAACAAAAATGGTTGCCCCTGAAAGGCAGCATTTTATTTCCCCCCCTCACTTCCTCATTACATTGTTTGAGTTCCTCCCCGTCTGAAGCCTTTTAATCTGTAGGCTTTGGGTTCCACCTTGAAAGTTTTGACTCTCATTATTGATTCCAAAGTAAATACTGACTAAGGTGGTGGCAAAGTCAACATATTCTTTGAGAGGCAATTAATCTTGCTGTTGAGTGAAACCAGATGCCAGAAGCATACACCGTGCAATTGAAATTCTGTCGTGCAACTGGGCTCACAAGAATTCCTCTCTGCAGGTAGCAGCTACCTCAGACCAACTGTTGCGAAGAGGAATAGCATCTATTTCTGTCAAGGACCAAGGGATATTTGACTATATAAATCAATAACTCATCTCAAAGCTATTATTGACCTCTGATCCACATATCAGACAGCAAGAAGAGATTGTGGTAGTCATATGGCTGATAAAACCCAAACCTGCTGGTTAATCATTTGCCAAAAGTGATGCTGGTGACCCTTGATTTAAAAAAGGAGGGGGGAAGGTGGGTTGGGGAGCCTAATGTAGCCATGTGTCCTTGCATGTTGTCAGACATCAGAGGAACAGCACATCCTGGAGAAAGATTCCCTCGGCTGAAAGGGTTGGCAGATGTTCCTTTCTCCGCCTTTCTCTTGTAACAAAAGGAGTCTTCACAGAACCCATACTAGAAAGGTATTATAAGTGTAGCTGGGTCTTTAGAATGTCCCGGGGAGGTTGGTTTTTGTCTCAACCCAAAGAAAGGGCTATCGCGTTTTTCTTATTTCTTCATCATCCTCAATGGCTGCAACAGTGTTTTTATATACCATCAGGTCTGCATAAACATTTTAAAGCAAAGGGGCTTCAACTGTGCATTGCACAGTCAACTGGCTGAATTCTTCCTAGATCAAGCCATATGGTTTATTGAAAGCAGCTGTTTCCTGTTCCTTGCTGCATCTTTTAAACAACATTTGGTCGTATTGTTTCTCCATCACTTGGTACAGGACCTAAGAACTGTGGGTTCCACTCTTCTTTTTGTCATTTCCAAGAAAGCAAGGGAGCAGATAAGATAGTAAAATAACACTTCCCAGGAGGAAACGCGTGTCTAACTCTGGCTAAGAACCTGTGTCTGGGGAGTTCAGGTTCTACAGGTGAGCCTACTCTTGTTATTTTGCTAAATCGACATCGTTTGATACTGCCTTCTAAACACTTGCCTCTCTACTACAGGCTAGAGCAGTTCTCAGTTGTTATCGGAGAACAGTCTTGCGATGCAGACTCGCAACTGGCCAAAGTGCAGAGAACCGGTGTCTGTGGAATGCTTAGTCATGATGGGACATCTATACTCTGTCTCCTCCTTCTGAGGCTCAGGGAACATTGTGGAAGAGTGGGGTGGAACGAGTCCAAGAGCCAGGGTCAGACTGGGGTGAAATCATGGCCTCTGTACGTGTCAGAGCTGTGGCACCCGGGAACTCACAGTCGCCATGGCTGCCTGCATAAGATCAAGCCAATCAACATCCCAGTATTGATGGAGGTGGGGCTTATGGTTCCTCCCACCCAACTGAGAAATTATTGGAAGTTAATGGTGGCAGTGGAAGAGTCAGTTTGCTGTAGGCATATGGCCCTTGGTAGATGGCTTCTCACCCATTCATACATGTACAGCAGTAATGGGATTCAATGGGTTGGGTTTTTAAAAATTTTTGTTTGTTTGTTTGTTTGTTTTAAAGAGAACATGAAGTTGAGAGGGGACATGGAGGGCATCTAGGAGAAGTTATGGGAGAGGGGACGAATGTGACCCTAATACAGAATATACTCGTAAGAAATTCTCAAAGAACAAATAAATATGTTGGTCTTTCGAGACAGGGTTTCTCTGAGTGGTCCTGGCTGTCCTGGAAGTTGCTCTGTAGAGCAGGCTGGCCTCACAGAGATCTGCCTGCCTCTGCTTCCCGAGTTCTGGGATTAAAGGTGTATGCCACCACTGCCCAGCCAAAATACATTATTTTGAAAGAGTAAGATAATCCTGCTTAGAAATATCTTACTAGTGGGTTTGATAGTCTTAAAACAAAACAAAAAAAAAAACTTCTTTAAATCTAAATACAAAAAGGCATCACTCAGCTGAAAGAGTAAGATGCCGAATTTTTCCACCAAAGCTAAACTGAGAGACTAAGGACTTTCAGCCACATGGTAAAACAAAAATTGGGCTCCAGCATTTACAGTGACTTGACGAAAGCTTTTATTAATATTTTCTGTGTTTGCTGAAGGAAAATGAGCAGCTGAGAGCTCACTAAATAAGAAAACAGCAGTGATGCACTGCACATCTTTAATTAGTGCTAATGGCGCTCTGTAATTAACTCAATTTGCCATCCCTTCCTCAGCAGAAACATTTCTTCCCTGCAGTTTCTCCATGATTCTGAAAATGTGTCCGGATCTGCTGCAAATATGCTTTTGTTCCCGACAGTGGCTGTGGCACGCAAATGCATAGTGTCTTCTGATCTGATAAATTGGGATCACACGCATGTGATCTTTTGGTTTTGTTTGTGTGTTGTATGTGTGCTTGTGTGTGTGTATGTGTGTGTGTACATGCACATGGAGGCCAGATATCAATTTTAGATATCTCCACTATGCCCCACCCTGTGCATTTAATTAGTTTATTTATGCATGTGAATGTGTGTGGTGCACATGCATGCCTGTATAGCCTGTTTCTGTGTGTTTGTGTGTGTGTGTGTACATCCATGTGTGTGTGTGTGTAGAGGTCAGAGGATGACATAAGGTGTCTCTGTCAATTGCTCTCTACCTTCTATATTGAAGCAGGGTCTCTCACTTGAACTACAAGGTCATTTTCATGGAGTCTGGCTACCCAGCTTCTCCGGGGATAGCCTGTCTCCCCGTCCTGTGTGGTAGGATTACCGGAGGCCTGCTCCACCCCACAGCATATTATATGGGTGCTTCCTCAGCAAACACTTTACCCGCTGAGCTGTCGTCAGCCCCTGCACTCTGTGCTTATGAGGACGGGTACCTGTGGAGGCCAGAGGAGGATGCTGATCCCTGGAGCTGTAGCTAAGGTGTTTATGAGTTACCTAGTGTTGGTGCTGAGACTCAGACTTCAGAACTCTGCAAGAGCAAGTGCTCTTCACCCCAATGCCAGGCTTACAGACATGCACCCCCCACACTCAACGTGTTACATGGGTGCTGGGGATCTGAACTCAGGTCCTTACACTTGCCTGACAGGTACTTCACAAACTGAGCCATCTTCCCAGCCTCACACTCCTGATCTTTTACCAGGAGTTCCCAGAGCATTTGGATACCGGGAGTCGGTTTTTCCCTCTTGTTGGCCTAGCTCAGCACAATCCTCTTAAGCTCTGTTTTCAGGATCAATGGCGCTACTGAAGCAACACTGTCCCTGCAAAACCATCCAGCTACAGAGGTCAGGAACCGCCTATTCCACCTCCGTGTCCACCTTCTAACCAATGGCAGAGTGACCTCGACTTTCAGCCTTATTTCCCTCCTGTGTAATTAGCGCTTCATAAAAGCCCTTATTTTCTGCTCCTAATTCCCATTCTGTGCGTTGCAAATGATCTCAGCTCTGCCCTCTGTCATATTTCAGGGTGAGCTGTTAACCACCCATCAACTCTCACGTACTATAGCTCATGTGACATCGGAGTACCTCTTTGATCAGGGATTTCAGCTCACACACAAAGACATGAGTAGTGGCCAACCTTTAGATATGATTATCAGAGAAAATATCTCACATACCTCAGAATGCAAAGCAAGGCGTGTATTGTATTACATACACCACCAAGGCAAAAAAGAAGATGAAATCCTGGAAGGATGAGAAGGAAAAGAGCTACAAAGCGAGACAGAAGTCAACCTCTGCAGAAGGCAGAGAGTCCAGACCCTGGACTAAAGCTGGCTATAATCAATGCCACGTGAAAGAGATACAGAGGGTGTGTGTTTGGTTTCTCAGCATCATTCCCTTCTGATGGAAGATTGACCTTTGGAAGAAAAGATGACGGTCTATGGGAAAACCATTTCTATTTTATAATCCAAGAGCAAAAAGGAAAGCCATTATGACAGGGCCAGAACTGTCACTGTTTAGTCTCCTATAGGAGTTTAAGCGAAGGCTCCCTCTGCCCAGGCAGCCTACTGCCTAAAACACAGGCTATGCTGAGGTTGTGTCCTCCTCGGCCAAGGACTTTGAAGCAGCAGGAACATCCCAGCATCTTGTGCAGCAGCCTTACCTGCGCCCCACTTCGGCTCTTTCCGTGGTGTGTTATTATTCTCAGCATAACATTTACATTTCATATTTCAGCCCAGTTTCCTCCTTCTCCTTTCTGGAACTCTAGCAAGGCAAGTGTGAGGCTTTCAGGGGGATTTTTGCTCAGTCTTGTTTGTTTGTGTGGCGTTAGGGAGCTGGACCCAGGACGGCACTTAGGCCAAACACATTCTCCACAAATGAGCTGCAGTTCCAGTTCCTTTATGTCTTTATTGGCACCCTCTTCGTTTTCCTTCACTATGTGTTCTGCTTTCTGTATAATTTCTCCAAGTCTACATCCTCTCACTGGCCATACATACTACAAAGCTGAGCATGCCCACTGAGTCCCACGTCACAACACTGAGTTCTCTTGTAAGTTATCATTTAAAACTGTATCTTCTCTCTTGTGTTTGTTTCTTATGTCTCAAACTAATCTATTTGTTTGTTGATTTGATTTTTATCTAAGTGTCTTCTTTTTAAAAAAAAAAACAATTTTTGGATCATTTCAGGACAGAGAGAGCGTTATGTCTTGTTTTCCTCTTTGTCCTTTTTCACTTCGCAGGGCCTGGTCTCCTCGAATGCTCATTTGTTGAGTCATTCCCGAGAATTATGCATTTGCCTTAGGGAGGAGTTTGGGGACATTGTGAGCAATATGAGCTGCTAAGTCCCCAAAACAGCATTACTGCCCTGGAACAACTTGAAATAAGTTCCTGACTGGAGATTCTCTGGACTGCTCAGGATTTATGCTGTGACCTTCAGCTGCAGAGGCACATGTTAATTCACTTCCAGAATGGCGTCCTGGCCCAGGAGTTTTGTGCCCCCTGACCTGTTCAGGCCCCAGGAGACTTCCTTTGGGGGTATGTGAATTTCTGGTTCATCGTTAGACATCACGAGCTCTGTGGGGTCTCTGCTTCATAGATAGACAATTTTACCTTAGAATTTTGCCTAATAGTACTCCATTATCATGTCAACCCTTAAAGGGTTTCAAGATTTTTTTAAATATGCATGTAATCTAGGCTAATTGTGGCTGTCGCAAAACAAGATGGCCAAGCAGAGCCTCTGGCTGACCTCAGCACTGGCAGCAGAAGTCTCGTCTGTGAGGTGATCAAGGTCAGATTATCCATCTCAACTGTACGCAGTCTGCTTCTTTGTGAAACGGAGAAGTAAATGGTACCAAGCTAGAAGGACAGATGTGAAACAGATCCAAAAGAAGAAAGGAAGAATGCAGGTCAATGCCCAGACCGCAGGAAGCCCTCTGGAGTGGGTCCTGCTTTCTGGCCTACTCTCAGCATCCTTCTGTCAGCTGTTCTTGCTTCGTGAGTCTGTTCTGGAGTTTTTTTGTCCTGATTAGAGCTGCAAGGAGCGAGGTCTTGTGTCTGCCTCGCTCACTCCGAAGCTCTTCTTGCTACCTTGCAGCTCAACTCAGTAGGTATTCATCTAGCGTTGTAAATGAATGAATGTATGTTTCTACACTAAGTGATTACAGAGCCTGGGGAGATAGCCTGGTGGATAACTGTGAAGACCGAGGTTTGGACCTCCAGAACCCATGTAAAAGCTGGGCAGATGTGGCAGCCACGTGTACTCCCAGCACTTGGGC
>JAQHUG010000091.1:2516778-2532356 GCA_028555095.1 Dicrostonyx torquatus | reverse complement strand
AAGTTGAGCAAGAGGCCCTCCCTCAGTAAATAAAGTAGAGAACAATCGAAAACACACCCAGTGTCAACTCTGGCCAATGCACAAGTGCACGTGCACCCCACATACATCCGAACATACACAACACGCATGCACACCACACACACATATGCATGCACACACCCAAAAAAGGGATCATAGGCATGATGCAGCTATCTCTTGATAAGAAAAAGAACCTTAATGGATAATTCCCAATGCAATCATTAGTTTTAAGTATCAACTTGATGTGCTTAGAACCATCTGGGAGGACGGTCTCAAGGAGGAATTGAATGGAAAATGCTTGGCCTGCAGGCCCTCTTGGGAGGGATTTTCTTAGGCGAGATCATTGAGATAAGCAGATTTACCCTGAATGTGGGTGGCATACTTTCCCTGGCTAGGTCCTGGCTTTAGGAAGGGAAGAAAAAGCTGAGCACCATTGTGCGTGCATCCTCTCTCTGCCCTTTACAGTAGCTGGGACTGGCTGCTTCAAGTCCCTACCACCTGTCTTCCCTGCAATGATGGACTGTTACCTAGAACCGTGATTCAGATAGGCCTTTCTCCCCTCGGTTGCTTATCATCAGAATATTTTTATCCTGGCTACAGAAATGAAGCCAGAGAGTATAAACTTGGACATCGGTCCAGGTACAACGATATTCACCACCTACCTCAATTTCCTTTTCTGTGAAATGGGATAACAGCGCTATCTGTGTGTTAGCAGTGAAGATGGAGTAAGGACAGGCCTGTAAACCTCAGTGCAAACCAGGTGGTGGTGGCACACACCTTTAATCCCAGCACTCCGGTGGCAGAGGCAGGCAGATCTCTCAGTTCAATGGTGAGTTCCCTAACAGCCAGGACTACACAGAGAAATGCTGTCTTGAAAATAAAAAAGTCTCAGTGCAATAGCCACTGAGTAGTAGAGTTTGAGAGGAACTGTGACCTCTGGCTTCAGATATGGGGCCACTGTTTCTGGTCAGCCATAAACCTTCCACTTTTAGAACGTGGTTGGTGGCAAAGGGACATCTGGTAAGAGAAGAATGTGATGTTGTCCTCCTTATTTCAAAAACTATGTGTGACACGGTGTTTAGACAAAAACCAGGAACACGCTTCGGCACGCCTTCAATGTCTGGCGCTTCACTCCACATATGTATACAGTTAACAGAAAGAGCCCCATAGCCCGCGGGCCTCTACCTTTTGATTTACATTGAGAGAGATGGTTTATAAATATTTGAAAGAAGTCACCAGAGCAAAAAGGGGGAGAATGTGCCCTACAGAACGGCAGAAACAGAATGAATGTCATAGGCTAAGAACCCATACAGCCAGGCATCTGGAGAAACAAGGTCCAAATGACTTTTGCGTCCAGGTGGAAAACACAGGAACCCCAGGCTTGTCTTGAGGATTAGCCTCCTGTGAGCTGATGGAAGCACACAGACCTAGGTGTCAGGTGCTTTTTGCAGTTGTCGCTGTCATTGCTTTTGATTTTTTCAAAACAGGATTTCTCTGTGTAGCCCTGGCTGTCCTGAAACTAGTCTGCAGGCCAGACCGGCCTAGAACTAGCTCTTTAGACCTGGCTGTCCTAGAACTCACAGAGATCCACTTGTTTCTACCTCCCAAGTGCTGGGATTAAAGACTTGCACTACCATAGCCTGCTCAGGTGCTTTTTATTCATGTTGAACTTATCATAATTTCCAATGTAGCCCTCACTACCCTTCACTACCTCACAGGAGGTCGTATGTCAGGTGCCTGGCACAGGTACGCTATGGAAGTAAATTTAGACCTCAAGTGTCTACTCAGGCCAGTGTTTCTATCTCGCATCTGAAATGAAGAGGAGAGATGTTACGAGTACCATTCCCCTTCCACGGAGGCTGGTATGTAGGGGGGTGGTTAGATAACTGGAAATAAGTTACAATAAAACCAACTGAAAACATGTTTTGTTCCTATTAGAATAATGCCTTCACACTGTGTCCCTCAGCTTGGAGCAACCATCCTAACTGCCAGTATGCTGTTCGTCATAGCTGAAGGGAGAAGAGGCATGCATACCCTTATCGGCATAATTTTTAAAGGTTGGTTTAAATCTCGGAATTATCATAGTCTAACAGAGTGAGAACTAAGAGTCCTTAAAATTAACTGACAGGCATTCGCACGGAACTTTCCACAAGAACCACTCAGTGAAAGTTTTAAAAGTGTGATGGAATTGAATACTTTCGTGCCATTTTTTGTTTTGTTTTGTTTCTTTTTAGTTTTCACAGATTTCTGTTAACATGTCTTTGAAGATTGAGAACTGGACATTGGTCTCGCCTTCTGCTATGATGGAATCACTCTTAACAGCACTTAGGAAAAGGAAAACGTGTTCCCAGCTAACAGTGGAAGAGCAGTAACTACCTCAGATGCACAGATAGGTAAACCAAGGCCTAGCTTATTTGAGGTTTAGATCTATCATGGCTCAAAGATCAAAATGCAGTAGATGATTCTGAGGAGCGCACAGTCCCTCAGCTTCCTCCTCAATAAAGAAGCCACGTACTATCCATCCTCAGACCTGGGAAAGACAACGGATGTCAAGGTGAAATGAGAAAGCTTTTCCTTCCTGTCTGTGTCCCCTGAATTCCTTAGTCAATGTCCTTCCCACCTCAAGTGTGGAAGCTTGAACGAGAGGTGGCCTCCATAGGTCACACGTGAATATTCAGTCTCCAGTTGGTGTTAGTGTTTGGGAAGGATTAGGAGGTGTGGCCTCATTGGAAGAGGCACAGCACTAAAGGCCAATTTCAAGGCTTCAAAAAGCCCATGCCGTTCCCAGTTGGCCTCAAGCTTGTGGATCAAGATGTGAGCTTTCAGTTCCTGCTCCAGCGCCATGCCTGCCTGCTGCCATGCTCCCCCATCACAGTGACTGTGACTCTAATCCTCTGTAACCCCGAACAAACTCTTTGTTCTCTAGGTTGCCTTGACTGTAGTTTCTCATCACAGCAATGGAAAAGCAAAACAACAAATGTCTATTAAACAACAGGAAGTGGAATGGCAGAGTTCACACACCCTTGCCCCTGGCTTCCAGTCTCTGAATGTGCTATACTTGGACCTCCGGTGGAGAGAACACATCACCTTTTATATTGTATGACTGAGCCAAGAATTTAAATGGGCTTTCATTTTTTTTTTTCCCAAAGGATGTGTATCTTTCAAGCGTGTTGTATTTCTTTTCTACTTTCTATGTTAAAATACCCAACAATAGCAACTTAAGGGGGAATTGGTTTAACTCATGGTTTAAAGAGGATAGTCTTTCCATGGTAGAGAAAGCATGGCTCTGGGGCTCCATCAGAGAGCTTGGAAAGAAGCGGAACTAGCCCAGACTCTCAAGCCCCACGCCCTGTGTCTGACAGTAAGGCCTCACGTCCATAACGATCCTCTCCACACAATGCCAGAGTTTGGGATCAAGTACTCAAGCACAAGAGCCAGTGGAGGACATTTCACACCCAAACTATAACACATTATAATGATTTCTAAATTTAAAAAGTTCAGTAACTATCTATAGAATGAAAATATTGTCACGAAGACAGAGGTTCAAATTCCCCTTACCCACACAGCTTTCTCCCTGTTGCTAGGCAACTTGTTCCTCTTTTCCTTCCCCCCTTTCTTTCTTTTCCCTCTTTCCCTTCCTCATCCCTTCTTCCATCCCCTTTTGGTGATGTGTATAGGGTCATGCTATGTAGCCCAGGGCTATACAGATTTGAACTTATGATTGTTCTGCCCTAGCCTTCCTAGTGCTGAGATCCCAAGTGTGAGTTCCCATGCCTGGCCTGTCCCTTTAAAAGTATGGGAAAAGCAAGTCCATGAAGGGCTTCATCTATGCAGGAAGTGTGGTCCTTCACATTTGCCTCAGGCTCTGCAGAGCTGTGATGGGGTGGGTCTGCAGGTTTAGGAGTTAGGTATCTCCCCACTGGTTTCCCCGTATCATCCACCTCCTCTCTGCCCTCTCATCCCCCCTTTATTATGCTCTGATGCAGTCTGTCTGGGCTATAGCTTCAACCCCAAGCCCCCATACCCTCTTTTTGTACTAGTTCATCTCAGTTTGAAGCTGGAATGGGTGAGGCTGGGCTTGGAACTTGTGCCTGGAAACAGAGTTTTTATATCTTGAACTGTGGGCAAACTGAGGTGGGACAGTTAAAAAGCAGAAGGCTGGGTCTGTCAGTGCTGCAGAGTTCAGAATGTCTGGGTTTGTTGGTGCCATGGAGGGCATGCCCATAGGCAGGGAACCGTGGGGTATGGAAGCAGCCGGAAGCCAATTAATCAATTAATGAAGAGCCTGCCTATCATGGAACCCAAAAGACAATGGAAGTCTTAACTTAAGTTGGCAAACCGAGGCTTGGAGGGATGTCTCAGCACTAAGATGTACTTCACAGAATCACATGTACTGGTGGCATGTGGCCTGCTTTGGTGCCTGGCACACAAGCTCTAGGAACTATTGGAGAATGAGATGGACACATTCATGATGTGGACCATATAGAATTCGGCTTGCCTAGATCATATAGAATTCGGCTTGCCTAGATCCTCTTCTTGTCTGAGCTAGCTCTTAAACTTCTATGGGCCTTAGTTTTCTTACTTGTACAATACTATCTGTTGCAGAGCGTGAATGTAATTGCCATTATTATACACCATAAGTTTATTTATTTCCCCATGTGTGGATTTTTATTCTTGGTACAGAGACTAATAAAAGATATTTATACAAATTTTAACAAAAGACAAAAAACAAGCTTTCTTTGACTATATAATCTATCAACTGGAAGTTCCCAACATGGAATGTAAAGATGATTCATATTAATTAAGACACTAGGAAAGTATTTTCTGAATATCAATATACTGAATATAAGCCATATGCTAAATATAGGTTTCTAGTTGTTATGTTTCTAATAAATTTTCAGTTTAAGAAAATTAATACATCAAATGTGTTATATGATATCTACCTGTTTAGCTGAATAGTTGAATACACAGAAGGCCAAATTTGAAAACAACGCTAAAGGATTTGTTTTTGCAAAGGTAGTCTCATGTTCTATATCAGTGGAAAATCAAGAATGGAAGGCATAAAATCAGAATTTTAGCCTAGTGGCACAGGTCTATAATCCCAAAGACTTAGCAGGAAGAGGCAGGAGAACAAGTTCAAGGTCTGCTTGACTCTAGAGTAAGTTCAAGGCTAGCTTGCGCAGCTCAGTAAAATTCTCTCAAAAGAAATAAAGAAAGGAAAGAAGGAAAAGAAAAAGAAAGAATAAAAGGGTCATAAGAAAGCCTAATACTTAGTAAACTATTCCATCTTACATCTGTCAGAACGGCCAAGATCAAAAACAATGATGACAGCTTATGTTTGAGAGGATGTGGGGTAAGACGAATGCTCCTCCATTGCTGGTGGGAATGCAACTTGTACAGTCAGTCTCCTTGGAAATCAGTGTGGCGATTTCTAGAAAACTAGGTCACAATCTAACTCAAGACCTAGCAATACCGCTGTTAGGTATATACCTAAAAGATGCTCAATCATACCACAGGGACGTGTGCTCAACTATGTTCATAGCAGCATTGTTTGTAACAGCAAGAACTTGGAAACAGTCTAGATACACCTCAACTGAAGAATGGATAAAGAAAACGTGGTACATATACACAATGAGGTAAAAATAATGACATCTTGAAATTTTCAGGCAAATGGAAGAATCTAGAAAACATATTGAGTGAGGTAACCCAGACCCAGAAAGATAAATATCATATGTACTCACTCATAAGTGACTTTTAGGCATAAAGCAAAGAAAAATCAGCCTATAGGCCACAACGTCAGAGAACCTAGACAACAAAGTCAGAGAACCTAAACAACTAAGAGATATATCCATGGATCTACAAAGGAAGGTGAAAAAGGCAAGATCTCCTGACTAAATTGGGAGTGTGGGGGTCATGGGAGAGGGCAGAAGGAGAGAGGGGAGTGGAGAAAAATGTATAGTTCCATAAAAACAATTTTAAAAATTTGAACAGGGGCACCTGAAGATTGCAGGATGTGAAGAAGTCAAGTTGCCACTAGACCGACCAACTCTTAAATGGCCAGGAAGTACTCTTCAGACTGCTGGGAAAGGATTGTCATCAATGGTCTTATTTAGCTGTGGACACTGTGTGCAATAAACCAACTGACTGTGCAAGACATGCCCACTGGTACCAATAATGGCAGATCTGTCGAGGGGGTGACTAACTACTTTTTATTGGTATTGAGACCTGCTCCAGAGGAAGAAATTCACCTCTAGTACTGCAAAACCTGCCCAAAATCTCATGGCCAGGAAGGTCATCTACCCTAGGGAAGAAGTCACGGCTGCTGCTTTGCTAAATGGATATTATGTGCCCAGAAAATTGTCTTCTAAGTGATTATGGGTGTTGTCATGGGTTAGTGTGGCTCTTAGCTTTAGTCAGAGAAGTGTCTTTTTTTCAGTGGGTAGTGGCAGCTGCAGAGACTCATGACTGGTCAGAATGCTCAGAATAAGGGAACTGGGAATGCTCAGCCATAAACGGGAGATCTGCCTATTTTATTCCATCCAAGGTTTGGGGACTGTGAGAAACAGAAGAGGAATGAAGGCGTAAGGTTTGGAGGATAGGGTGGGATGTTGCAGAATACTGACTTTCAAGTGTGGTGCCGCCATGTGCTTTTAAACTCACCATGGCTGTGACTATCTGTGCCCAGTCTGCTCAGGAGTGTACCCGCTGAAGTCCTGTCATGGGGGGAGAAAGGGGTTCATGGGGCTCCACCACTCCCTGAGGATCTACAAACACTTGGTGATTGCTGAGGAAGAAGAGGCATTTTCTTCAGCACCGAAAGCTGTTGGTGAGGCATCCATGTTCCCACAGACAACCTTGCTCCTTGCTCCTATTCACTGGGTCACAAAGAAACAAAAAATCATGAAAGTTGAAGAAGGACTAGTAGGGAAAAGAAAGGGGATGGGTGGGAATTATTGGGGGTTGAATTTAGCAAAAACAAATTATGTACCTATATGAAAATGCCTTATAACATGCATTTTGCATAATTAATATGCTAATAAAGCTTTTTTGTTTGTTTGCTTTGAAACACAGTTTCTCTGTGTAGTCCTGGCTGCCTTGGAACTCACTTTATAGAACAGGCTGGCCTCAAACTCAAAGATCTGCCTGCCTCTTCCTCTTGAGTGCTGGGATTAAAGGTGTGTGCTACCACCACCCGACAATAAAACATTGTTTTAAAGGAATGTTGGACTAGAAATAGTTCAGTGCTTGAGCAGTTGCCTAGCTTGCACAAGACCCTGAGAGCATCACTCATCACCATGGTGAGAGAGGGAAGAGACAGAAGGAAGCAAGGAAGAATTCCTGTAGACTCAGGGCTAGAATTCTGCTCAGGCTCCCAGGACACCCTTTGTGTCTTACTGATTCACAGATTGTGTGTGTTTCTTAAATTATGATTCAGAAGATTCTTTAAAAAATCAAAATGAATTATAACAACATAATTTTAGAAATAGGAGCCAGATCTCATACATTTCATGGACAAAGGACATCAGTTTGCTTGTTCATGAAACTGATGACATTTTAAAATTTTATGATATTTTTCATTAACCACTTCAAAACATACTTTATGGACTAAAGTATTATTAGTCCATAATTAGTGATTAAGCTAATTAATCTTAAAAACTACCCCTATATGGCATTATTATGATGATCTTTATTCCTTATTGAGAGAATGGAAGACTGTGTAATTAAATTACATGTTTCATCGGGTTCTAAGGGTCTTGATATTAGTGCTCAATTTTAACTAATCATTGTAACGTGTGGGCTAGAAAAAAATTATTAGATAACCTTTTATGGCCAATTTTCATTTCAGAACAATCCAGTCATAAAAAGAATTTTCTTCTCTTAATAAACCTCTGTTGTCATGGAAATGTTTCAGTTCCCCCTGTCCTCCAATTGGCTGCCTCGGAACAGCCACAAACAAGCAGATTAGCGTGACCCAGGGAAGTCTTTGATGATGGGAGTAGAGTTCCTAACAGGCTCTGTTACAGCTTGGTCAGTCCATCTCTCAGGATAAGGACCACGGGGTGAAAGGACTGCTACCTAGGCTCTGGGACAATGGCTGCTTAGCCCAACCTGCTTAGCGCTCTCCCTCTTTCTAAGCCACACACAATAAACCCATTACTGTTTAGTGTGCAGAAATTCTGTTTTATCTTGATCAGCTAAAAAGCGTTGAATTTTATTTACTAGGAATGCCACAGCAGCTCTCAGAAACTACTTTCCTGAAAATTTCCAAACAGTTGAGGTCTGCTGTTGGCTTTTTATTTAATTGATGGGCTTTGTTAACTAAGATAGACATGATTTCATTCAAGTCTGGGAACCTGCCTGATATTTACAAGAAAAAGAGTTCTACTTAAATTGCATAATAGAAGAGCTGTGCATCACATGGCATAGATATGTTTAAACATGTAGGTTCTATATTATAAAATTAAAAAGGTGTACTTAGGCATGGCATATGAGGTGTTCTTGTTGCTGCAACAAAATGCCTGACAAAAGCACCTGAAGCATTGTGGGGTCTCCACCAGAGAAGATTGCTCCGAAGAGGTTAAGACAATAGAAAGACTTTATTAGTTGGCCTCTGACTACCCTTGGTAGTTCAGAATTCTATTATAGCCCTGAACCTTTCTCAGGGTGAATTTTTAAGCACAAAAAAACATATTTTGGTTTTAAATACAAGAAGAATTAGTCAAAAGTGTAACACAGAAGCCAAAAGGCAAGGCTCATACATTTAGAGACTTTCCCAGAAGTGTAGAATTGGATGGATTAAGTCTTGGTTTTAGTTTTTGCAAGTGGTACTGTCTGCATGCTGAGTTTTAAGGTCTAAATGGTATTTCCATCATGGAGTCAGTTGCGTTAAGGTCTGGGGGCCTGTCAGGGAGGGCTGATTTTGGCTCAGAGTTTTGTGATGGGGAAGTAACAGAGGCAGGAGTTTGAGCCAGTTGGTCATGTTGCATCTGTAGACAAGAAGCAAAGAGGGAGGAGCACGTATACATATGTTCTGTTTTACCTTCAGTGTGAGAGCCCAGACCAGGAATGGCACCACTTGTATGTAGGGTGGTTTGTCTAGCTCAGTTAACCTAGCCTGAATAATCACTCCCATGCCTGCTCAGAGATTTGTTTCCTGAGTGAGTCTAGATCTCATCAAGTTGACAATCAAAATTCACCCTATACATGATAACATACACCACAAATTCCAACACTTAGAAGGGGGGAACAGGAAATTCTAAGTTTGATGCCACATACACAATAACAACCACAACAATAGTAGCAATAATGATAACAACATTTTCAAAAGATAGGTTTGCATGGAATTTCTAGTGTTTCTATACGAGTCTAAAATATCTTGGTTTGGACATCACAAGCTGGAGGTCCACTTTCTGCATACATGGGTTTTCTTCTATCTTCTCAGTAACTCAGGTTTATTTTCCTCCTCAAGTATACCTTCCAACACCCATATTTTCATTTCCTAGATATTTCAAGCACCACCTTCATCCTGTCCAAAGACCACTGCTACTAACTGTTCCATTTCTCAGAAATGATCATTACAAACCAGGCAAACAGGATATACAGAAAATGAGGTATAACAGACCATGAGTCATGTGGCAAAGCATAGATAGAAATACTAGAAGCTGTGCAGTGGTGGTGCACGACTTTAATCCCAACATAAGGGTACAGAGGCAGGCAGATCTCTGAGCTCAAGGTCAGTCCGTTTTATAGAGTTCCGGGACAGCCAGGGTTACACAGAGAAAACCTGCCTTGGAAAACAAACAAACAAGCAAACCAGCCAAACACACACACACACACACACACACACATACCTGAGCAGCTAGACATCTACAAAACTGGCAGCTGTCTTTTAACAAGTCCTTGTTCTTCTCTCTAATATCAATTACACCTTACTCTTGTGAACCTGACTCCCAGAGTCTTTTTCAAACATATCCCTGTTTTTCTGTTTCTCCTATCAATATCTTGGTTTATTCTAAGAACTTGGTTTGGGGGACAGGCAAACATAGAGATAGTTTAGTAACCAAGGTCCCTGCTTAACGTGAGCTACAATGTACATAACCTTTCCCTAACAATGCACTTAAAAACCTAGTGTGTCACCTGCAGTAAACTGCACACACGCACATACACACACACACACACACAAACACACACTTCTCTAAACAAAAATAAGTTGGTCACTCTGACCTACAGCCCCCCATGGAAACTTCAGTAACCTTCAACCCCTTTGTGGCCAAACACATCCTGGAACATAGGAACAGAGTCCTGTCCTACTTCCTTTTCTGTTGCTGTGATAAACACTAACCAAAACCAACCAGGGGAGAAAATGATTTATTCTATGTTATAACTCTAAGGTTAAACTCTAACCTCAGTTCTGGGCAGAACTGAAGGAAGGAACCTGGAGGCAGGAGCTCAAGCAGAGAGCATGAAGGACTGTTGACTGCTGGCTTGCTCTCTGGATCATAGTTAACTTCACTTCTTTATACAGTCTAGGCCGACCTACTAAAGATGGCATCACAACTCCCATAGTAGGCTGTGCCTTTCTATGTCAATCAGCAATCAAGAAATTGTTCCCACAGACATGCCCACAGGCCAATCTGATAGATGGAAGCAACCTTCAGTTGAGATTTCCTCTTCCCAAGCATGGCACGTTGACAGCCAAGGTTAGCCAAGCTGACAACCGATCCACCCTGGACTGGTTCTGGATGCATATGCAGTAAGGCACACTCTCTTCTGCATGAATATGTAGGGGAAACTCCTATTTATAATCCTATGCCTATGCATGATTGGGTTTGCATATGATTAAACTTAGATGCATTTTCAGAAAGGAAGGGTGGGGTGGTTACAGGCTTATACAACCAAAGCCTATCAATGAAAACAGAAAGCCATCTGTATAACACTTGTGATAGCCAGCTCTTCCTTCTCCTTGACCAACAAAACCAAACCCTGGGCAGTCATCAGGCGCTCTTAAGCCACATACTTCTGAAAGGTTCACTGTGTAGTTGAGCTTTCATGGTGCTCCTCGATGATGCCCCCGCTGCCTTACTGTTCGTGCACTTTGCAGTTCTTGGAACAAGAAGCCAAGAACCTGGAAACACCAACTAGACCGCACCCACTGGTAATGGCCTCACTGCCTCAACTGATTAGGGCTGCTGCTTTGATTAACTTTGCTTTTCTGGTTGTTATATCAAAATGCCTGACAGCGACAACAGAGGAGAAGGTAGGTTTATTTTGGCTCCTCGTTTCAGAGAAGTTTTAGTTCAACACAGGGAAGCTAGGGAACAAGAGTGGCTCTGTCCATGGTGGTAGAATCTTCTCATAGTATGGGAGACTAGGAAGTGGGGAGGAAGAAGAGCTGTGCATTAGTTAGGGTTCTCTAGAGTCACAGAACTTATGCCGTGACTTACAGGCCAACAGTGGTTAGCTATGAATGGCTAGTTATGAATGGAAAGTCCAAGAATCTAGGAGGTGTTCAGTCCTATGAGGCTGGCTGTCTCAGCTGGTCTGCTGGGATCTCAAAGAAGGAATGAATGGGCAGACGGAGGTGAGGGCAAGCAGGCAAAGAACACCCTTTATTTTTCCATTGTCCTTGTATAGTATTCCAGCAAAAGGTGTGGTTCAGATTAAAGGTGTGCCTTCCAGCAGTGGATTAGAGGTATGTGTCTTCAGCCTCAAGATCCAGATCACAAGTGTGCCCTACATATCTGGATTATAGTTCATTCCAGATAGCATCAAGTTGATAACCAGGAATAGCCATCATGAGGTGCTCATAATCTTCAAAGGTCTGTTTCTAGTTATACACCTCAAACAGCCGGTCCTCACCTCCTATAGTAGTCCAAGATTTCTAAAGGAACAGAACTGATAGAATGAATGTGTATATATTGAGAGGGGATTAGTAAGAGTGGCTTATGGACTGTGGTCTGGCTAGTCCAACAATGGCTGTCTGCTGATAGAAAAATCAAGAACTTGGTAGTCGTTCAATCCATGATATTTTGTATCTCAGTAATTCCAATCTGGTGCTGGAGTCTTAGAGGATTCCCAGATAACTGCCAGTCTTCAGTCTATGTCAGAATCCCAAAGAAATAGGTCCTAACACAGCAAAGGAATGATTCAGCAGCAGGGTAGGTGAACTGTCCAAGGAGAGTGAGGGCAAACAGGCAAAAAGCAAAGCTTCCTTCTTCCACGTCATTTTATATGAGCTGCCACCAGAAGGTATGGCCCAGATTTAAGGTGGGTCTTTCCACCTCAAATTATCCAATCAAGGAAACCCCTCACATGTGTGCCCAGCTGATTGGATTAATCTAACTGTCCTATATAAAACTGAAAATGCTTTATGTATTTTAGACTAGGTGGCAATGTCCCTTTGGAATTACTTAGGCCTTTAGTGTCTCATACGTTACATATGATATTACGTCAATCTATATTACATTGCATGGTAGAGAAACAGAAAAGAAAGCAGAAATATCCACTTTATATATGTGTATATATCAACAAAATAGGACAGAAATACTGTGTCCATTATAATCCTGGTTTCTACAACTAGTCAAGGTTCTTAGCTAGTATTTATGACTACCTTCCTCTACTATCCATTCTGTATGTCCTCTCCTCTGAGCAAGCACTCCAGCAGGCCTTAGGCCTTTTCCTGGAGGAGTGACCCATCACTATATTCTTGAAGGATCTGGGCCTTTTGTCATCCTGCCTGAATTGGGTTACTATAGTTTCTCATTGACTTCAATCACAAGACACAGTAGGACCAAGAGATGCCTTAAAGGATCTCCTGCACTCCAGACAACTTTCCTTACCTCCAGTGTGGAGAAGCAACCCATGTGCTTCTCTTCTCTTATTTTGTTAGTTTAATGGCATCAGAAGCCTAAAGTGGCAAGCATGTTTGTTTTGTCTCTCTGTCTGTAACCAAAACTTCTAGGCCAGCAGAACTTAAGATCTTGGGAAAAGGAAGCAAACAATGTCCTTATGAGTAACTAGGAGGGATAGTGAGTGGAACCATGCTGTATCTACCTCTTGATTTCTGGACCTGTGAATTCTGGCTACAGAAGAGTCTGTACACTGACTTTACACATCTATAACCTTTTCTAGAGAACCCTGTCCCTGCCCCACAGGCTACGGCCACCTAGTTGGTGCTATACTGTGTCTTTAGAAGGCCATTCTACCATTCCATCCAGCTGGCTGTTTCAGAATGGTGGGAAACTATAGATTCCTTGCTCATGGGCCCATAGTCAAACTTTTCTGCTTGTGAAAGGAGTTCCCTGGTCAGAAGCAATGCTGTGTAGACTGTCATAACAATAGATAAAGCATTCTATAGGTTCACACATGATAGTGCTGGCCAAAGTATTACCTACAGAAAAGGCAAATCCATAACCAGAGTAAGCCTGTACTCCAGTAAGGACAAAGCATTTCACTTCATACAAAGGATGTGGCCCAGTGTAGTCAATCTGTATCAAGTTGCCGGTTGGTTGCCCCTGGGATCAAGTATTCATCATATGAACTTCTTGGAGATATGTTAGGCTCAGCCCACAACACAGCGTCAGTCTACTTTCTATTGCCATGACTAAATAACTGAGAAAGTCGAGTTACAAGGACGAAAGGTTTTGGCTCGCAGTTCAGAAGTTTCGGTTTCCTTGACAACTTGTCTTGGCTGTCTGAGGGCCTGCATCAAGACAGAGCATCATAGTGGGAAGCAAAGAAAGAGAGAAGAAGAGACCTGAGCCTTAACACCACCACTCTGCCTGCCTAATGCCAGGCTGTAAACGGATATTTCTCTCCTGCCTACCTGTTCCAAAATGCCCAGTAGCTGCTTCCCAAATAATTGACTTGGAGGCTTAATGTTCTTTATAAATGTTTGGCCAATAGCTCAAGCTTGTTACTAACTATCTCTTATATTTAAATTAACCTATATTTTTTTCTTTTTTCTTTTCTTTCTTTCTTCTTTCTTTTTTTGGTTTCTCAAGACAGGGTTTCTCAGTAGCTGTGAAGCCAGTCCTGGAACTCGCTCTGTAGACCAGGCTGGCCTCAGAGTCCCAGAGATCCACCTGCCTCTGCATCCCAAGTACTGGAATTAAAGGCGTGCGCCACCACCACCTGGCTTCTAATATTTCTATTTATGCTTTGCCACCTGATTCATGGCCCGTTACCTCATTTTCTGCATATCCTGCTTGTTCTGTGACTGGTTGGTGTCTCCCTGACTTCACCCTCCTTCTTCCCATCATTCTCAGTTTGGTTTTCCTGCCTAACTTCCTGCCCAGCTACTGACCTGTCAGCTTTTTATTAACCAATGACAGTAATACATATTCACAGTGTAAAGAAAGATTGTTTCACAGTAAATGGCCTAACACCTTTTTACTAAACTTCATTCTTCAAGGCTCCCCAGTGTGTCAATTCAGGACTGGGAATGCAGAAACAGCAGGGGACAGAGGGAAAAGACATTAGGAGCCACTGCCAGAAAGAAGCTGAAATGTAAGCCTGTGAAATGAAAGCTAAACAAGAGGGTGATAAAGTTAAAACCAAGAGGCCTTGGAGTTGAAAGAAATGGGAGGGAATGGAGTAGGATGGTGACTGCCCTGTGAGAAGGTGGGGATCAGAGAGGCAGTGTCAAAGTTACGGAATTTAGAGATACAGTAGAGGATTGATAAATTTTAGGGTGTTTGTAGAAAGCACGAGGCCATCAGAAACAAAGATGCAGAGTGTAGTGCCACAAGCCTGTAATGCCAGCACTAGGAGCCTGGGGCAAGGGCTCCTGTGTTCATGCCAGCCTTGATTAGACAGAGAAACCCTGTCTCAAACAAGGAAACAAAGAAAGAAGGAGGTGGGGAGTGGGAGAGAAGGACCTGTGAAGGCGTAAATCACAAAACAATCCCACACCAGTTTGGAATTATAACTAATAAAAGGGTTATTTATTTAAAGGAAAACTTACAGATCACTGTCCTAAACAACAGCCCTCTGCACGACCAGGAAAGGAGTCTAGTACCCTGAAGTGGAGTCCAAAGCAAGAGAGAGAGAGCACGTGCATGGCTACCGCTGCCTTAAAAAGCAGCAGAGACCACGCCCAAGAGCTGGTATCTTAAAGGCTATTGGCTGAAGGAGTGGAAGGAGCTCCCACAGTACCTCCCCTTTTTATTTAAGTAAGAGAGTTCTAAACCTACTACAAAATTATATACAATAAGAACAAATATTCTATTCTAACTAGCTTTAGTCTTGTATAATAAATAACTTGGCCAAGTCATGAGAGGAAAGTAACTACATTTATCTAGTCTCAACCCCATTGAAGATCCGAGAAGGGAAATAATGTTACCTGAGAAATTAGGAAGTGCAATCAAACAACTTCCAAAACATGCAACAAATCACAGAGACAACTGACTACCTGGGCAATCACCCAAAGTCACGTTTGCAACGTTGAAGCAACCAACTTTGGCTAAGGCCTAGAATAACTGACAGATTATTTTTAAAGGCAAGAAATTTTTCAAAACCATCTTACCCTGTCTTGACAAGATTTGACAGTGTTGCTTATC
>JAQHUG010000091.1:2478118-2514199 GCA_028555095.1 Dicrostonyx torquatus | reverse complement strand
TTGAGTGAGGTAACCCAGACACAGAAAGACAATTATCACATGTACTCACTCATAGGTGGTTTTTAAACATAAAGCAAAGAAAGCCAGCCTACAAATCACAATCCCAGAGAACTTAGACAACAATGTGGACACTAAGAGAGACCTACATAGATATACTCTTCATGGGAAGTAGAAAGTAGAAAAAGACAAAATCTCCTGAGTAAAATTGGGAGCATGGGAACCTTGGGGGAGGACTGAAGCGGAGAGGGGAGCAGAGAAAAATGTAGAGCTCAATAAATATCAATAAAATAAAATAAAAAGATTTGCCTTGGTAATGGTGTCTCTTCACAGCAAATTAGAGAAATTGTTGGAAGACAGCGAGGAAGCCAAGGCTTTCACACACCACTCCCTGTGGAGAGTGCCCTCCGTCTAGCAAATCACTGTGCTTTTTACTTAGTCCAGAAATCTACTTCTGAGACTGTCTGCACTACAAAATATGAGGTGACGTGTACATTTCAAACATCAGAAGATTGGAAGCAATTCCAAATGGCCATCCATTGAGAAGCGACCACGCCTATTTGTTACTGGTACAGCCATCCAGTAGAAGACTATGTAACTGTGAAAAAAATGGAAGGGAATTCTCTCTATTCTGATGTGGAAGAATTTCAAGGCTATGTCAAGTTTAGCAAGCAAATCAGCATGCAGAGCCATGTTTACACCAGGACGCTCTTTATATGTCGATGAGAAGAATTGCCTTGGTCTAGAAGCACAAGTGAAGGAACCTGGGCTCTGTCTCTCGGCAGCCTGCTTTCCCTGGCTTGCTTACAGTTTCAGAGGATCAGTCCATTATCAGCTTGGCAGGGAATGTAGTGGCAAACAGGTTGCTGGAACAATAGCTGAGAGCTACCTCCTAATCTGGCAGGGGGGCGGAGAAGGAGACGGAGAGAGGAGAGAAAGAGATATACCGGACTTGGCATGAGTTTTTAAAACCTCAAAGCCCACCCCCCAATGACACACTTCCTCCAACAGAGCCACACCTTATAATCCTAGCCCTCTCAAAGAGTTCCCCTCCGTGACGATTAAACATCCAAATTTTCGAGCCTATGGGATCCATTCTTTTTTGTTTGTTTGTTTTGTTTTGTTTTTTATTTTTTTCAAGACAGTGTTTTTCTGTGGCTTTGGAGCCTGTCCCGGAACTGGAACTAGCACTTGTAGACCAGGCTGGCCTCGAACTCACAGAGATCTACCTGCCTCTGCCTGCTGAGTCCTGGGATTAAAGGCATATGCCGCCACTGCCCGGCTGGGGGTCCATTCTTATTTGGCCACCATGGCAGTCAATCCTTGGTTCATTTTCTCTCCTGTGTCTTAATTCTGCCCTCCTTGGAAGGTGAAGGAAGTGTCTACCACTGTGTGCTGTGTTACCTGCTTACTGCTGTCTGTAGAACTGCCTTGACAGGACTGAGGGCTACTCCCAGGGATGCAAAAGAGCAGAGATATTGCTAGCAACATCTGGGGCTGTGAGGAGTCATCCGTGCTGGGATTCCATCTTAACATCATCGCCGCAATGGAAGAAAAGCCCAGAGAACCAGAAGACCCCGCCTCAAAAGGAGCAAGAGCGTGCTGTGGGCGGTCAGCACACTGGGCAGCATTTGAGGCTGGAGATGGGAAAACTCATTGAGAAAAACTCCCACTATTAGCTGGGGGGTTGCTTTGGTTTGTCCCACTGGCTGCAAAGCCTCTGGGGATAATAAAACACTTCAAATATGTGAATCAAATAACTCACTGTTCTCCTCCCCTCATCCTCACACAGCAGAAGGCTATTTGACACTGTCAGTGGCATCTTAGGAGCTGTTAGTTGGCTCTTTTAATTGCTTTCCCTTGGTGTCCTGCACTGAATAAAAGTAATGTATGCAGAGAGCACCGTTTGAAGTATACTTCACATTTTTTTAATCAGTGGCATAGTAAGAGTTCTAAAATGAAGAGACATATTTTTTCAAGTTACTAAAGGAATTATATATTAAAAAATAACCAATGAGCTTTATCAAAATTACTCTTAAAGCAGCTGTTTTAGAATTCTTACTACAGAGTTGAAGGAATTTTTTTCTCTGGAAAATAAAAATGTAAGTGAGGTAGGGGAAAATCCACATCATTCTAATCTCCCCCAAACACTAGACTGAAATCGCAGAGTGCTGGGTGGCATCAGAAAAGGAAAGACTGAAGTGTATCGCCATGCATCTTATTATTGGCCAAATAATAACCTTCAAAGACACCCAGACTGGAACTCAAGAACCCCTGACAGTTTCATGACCTGGTGGGAGGATTCACAGGTGTCCCTAAGAATCTTGAATCACAGAGTGGTGCCGTAGACCTGCAATCTGGGACGACAGGAGGCTGATTCAGGAGGACTGAGTTCCAGGTCAGTCTGGGCTACCTAGCAAGACCCTGTTAGAAGAAAAGAGTGGGGAGAAGGGAAAGAGAAGGAAGAGAAACCCGTATGATACGGTGAGATGGAGAGGTCACACCGGTTTAATCCAGGTGGGTCCTAAATATAATAACAAGAGTCCTTATTTGAAAGAGGAAAAGAAAGTCTGACTGAGAACAGAATGAGGCTGGTGATATTGTACCTGACAGAGGGGAATTTAAGGATGCCACTGGCTTCCAGAATTACAGGCAGGGCTGTGAGCCAAGGAATACAGGAAGTCACCTGCAGAAGCCAGAAGAGGGCAAGACTGTAGACCCTTCCCTACAAACCCCTTGGGAGGCCACAGCATCTTAGTTTGGGCCCAGATCTTTTAAAGACATTTTAAATTCATTTATCATTATTTGGATCCGAGTATGTGTGTGTGTGTGTGTGTGTGTGTGTGTGTGCGCGCGTGTGCGCTCATGTGCGGCAGCTGGAGGGGGTGGTGTGTGAAATCGCCCACATGCTACAGCATTCTGTGGAGGTCAGAGGACGACTGTTGCTAAAATTCCTCCCCAGGAGAGACATAAACATCCCTTCCCCCTCTTCCCAAGTTCTCCGAGGTACCATTAAGTTTACTCTGGGAAAGCAGTGAGTTCAGTGAGCTCCAGGACAGAACATTGGGGAGGTGTTATCTACAAGGGTGTGGGTGCTTTCTCTTCAAAATGCTGCAGCATAAAGGTCTTCACCCAGCAGGACCCAGCAGGAAGGAGGACCTTTCCAGAGCCACATGGATGGAGTCTCCTGCAAGTCTCTAACCCCTTCCTGAGACCACATGTACACATCAGGTAATGGGGAGAGGCTAGCTACTCAGGTAAGAACCTCAGGATCATCCCCAGCACTCTAAGAGGGAATGTAAGCAAGCCTAACTGGGTGGCCTGCTACAAGCAGGCACGCGGGGACCCCTTAGGTCGGTGTTTATTTGGCTTACAGAACAGTCCTGTAGAACACCTGCTTTCAGTATCGGTTTTTACCCTTCCCCCTAGGTTACAGAAATGGAACTCAGGACAGCAGAGAAGGCGTGGTGGAGAGGCAGCAAGAGCATGAGGTGGCTGGCCACATAATCACTCAGGTCACAGAGAGATGGAGGTTGGTACCCAGCTTGCTTTCTCTTTGATGGCAGTCCATGCGACGGTGTTGCCCGCTCTTAGGGTGGGTCTTCGAGGTGAAACCTCTCTGGAAACCCAGAGCTATGTCTCCTGGATAATCCTAGGTCTATCTTGTTGCCCGTGAGTAGTCACCATCACAGTCTCAACTCTGTTTTGAAGAGAATGTGGTTCAGCATCCAGGCTTAAGGAACAGCCTCCTCTGGGCTGTGATGCCCTGATGGTGGGAGGAGCTCTGAAGAGATGGTGCAAACTTGTACAGCTAATGGTCTCTGCTTTGAGGGGGCCACACTGCCATGCCTTACGGTAGCATGTGTGAACACATGACCAAATGCACTATCACTGGGGCACGTAGGGAAATAAAATCTAACAGACAGAGATACAGTCTGTGATGTCCCCACACCCTCAAAATGTAGTTAGACTCAAGGAAGCGGTAAACAAACACTACCACACCAGGACTGCTCTCAAGGATGGGACTAATCCTTCGGCTAGTGGCAGAATCTGATTCTTCAGTATTCAACTGGGACTCTCAATTGATGTACTTTTGATTTCAGGGACCTGTGGTTAAATAAGATGATGATCAAATAAATTCGCAATAACCAAATATGAGATGGAGTTACTGTGAGAGTCAACAGACACACTGAAGGTATCAGTGTACCACCCAAATTTTTAGATATTAAAATTGGCAAACTATGAAGTAGTTAAGATTAGCATGGTGATACATACTTTTAATCCAGCATTCAGGAGGCAGAGGCAGGAGGATTGCTGTAAGTTCAAAGCCAGTCTGGTATACATAGTGGTATACATAGAGCTGACCCTGTCTCAAGAAACATAACAATAAGTTAAAAAATAATTATGAAATATTGAATCAAGAGGCTGGGGTTATAGCTTAATAGTAGAGCACTTGCTTAGCATGGGTAGAGCTCGAGAGCTTAATCCTTAGCACTGTAAAAAAAAATAATAAAATAAACTACAGAAACACAAAACCAGAAACTACCAAGAATGATGAGGCTAATTTTCTCCCTAAAACAAAAAGAATGATGAAATTGTTTTAAAAAAGAGTTGCATACGATATATAATTGTTCAATCAAAACTCGGTTGCTGAATTAAAGAGAAAATTAGACTTAGTGAAATAATTATTAAATGAATGAGAAGAGAGAGTTGAAGACTTCATTTGACACTTAGTATGGATAAGGAACTAGAGCATGTGAGGCTGGCTAAAAGATGGAGAATAGAAAGAAGAGATGTGATTAGCTGGAGTCCCAGAAGAGGAGAACAAAGAGCATGGGCAGAGAAATCTAACCGAAGACACAATAGCCAAGTGTTCTTCAGAACTGATAAAGACTTAAATCATGTAAGAGAAAGGAGGGAGGGGTGAGGCATGGAAAAGAAAAACAGTGTTGAGAAACAATAAGTCTGGAACACTGAGATCCTGAAAGCAGATATGGCAACCTAATTAGACCAAGAGCTGTGCATTTCATCATTAACAACGGGAGCTAGACTTTAGAGAAATAGCTCCAACCTGCTGATGTTGAGACACATTCCATGGGCTTTGGGTCTTGCATACTCTCATCACCTGTCAAGGATTAGTGCAGATGTTTTCAGATGGATGAAGCTTGAGTTTATCCATTGAGTTGACTCGTTACAAAGTAATTTAAAAGGACAAACCTCTGGAAAAAGAAAAATGACCCTGAAGGAACATATAGAAAGCAGTTAGGCACCCAAATAGGGCAAGCAAGGAAAACTGTATTAGGCACCCAAATGCTTCCTTTGCAACCAAGGAAAACTGTATTGGAAAAGCTGTTAACATTGTATAATAATAATATTCAATGTTGCAGTTAAAGAGAGAGAGGGGGTGAGGCAGTGCAAAGGAGTGAAGGGGGACTGGGAGTGTCCCTCAGTGATAGATCCTTTTCCCTGTACTTGTGACATTCTAGGTCTAATACCCGGCATCATAAAGATAAATTCAGAACAAAAGTTTATATGAAGACTGTATAAGGAATTGGAAAAAATTAAAACAAAGCAAACCCGACAACAAAGTTTTATGTGGATATGGTGGCACATGCTTTTAATCCCAGCACTCAGAGCAAAGGCAGGTGGATTTCTGTGAGTTCAAGGACAGCAGGGATACACGGTGAGACCTGTCCCAAAAACCACCAAAACAAAAACAGCCAGGCCCGGTGGTGCACACCTTTAATCCCAGCACTGGGAAATACTCAAAGTAGAATAATATAGGAGGCAGAGGCTGGTGGATCTCTGGTTCAAAGTCAACCTGGTCTACAGCCTGAGCTCTGGGACAGCCAGAGTGAGTGACACAGAAAAACCTTTTCTTGGAAAAATTAAAATAAATAAATACACCAAACACAGACAAGCAAATGAAACCAAAATCCATCTTTTAAACCTTTTCTGTATTCCTCAGAAAGGAGGGGTATATAACTTTGATTTGCGAGGCACACGTGTAAAGTGTCAAGTGCCACCTGCGGAAGAATAGACGTGCAGACTCACATGTCAACCAGGAGAAGGGAAGAACACTTCCTGACAGAAACCCTCCAGAGAGGAAGAGAGTTCACAGTAACGTGGGGCAGCTGTAGGGATTTTAGGAATAATGATTTTTGAAAACGAAAATCACACAGCCAGTCAGAGGGCAGATGTTGTTCAGGGTTGGGCAAATACAGAACCGTGCATCTTAGGGCCAGTGCCGGTATTGTACTATTTTAGAACGCCAGAGCCTATAGCAGCACACAGGCCTTCAAAACTGTGTTTCCCAAAGCCTTCGCTATCTTTGTACAAGATTAGCAATTTGCAAGTCATTCACTGTTATCTACATCTGAACTGTCAAAAACCTGAACGGCAGTATTTCTTCATATAATCTCAAGTACCTTAATTTTTCTCGATTTCTCCGTGTCTCAAGGAACTCAAGGAATGTTGCTAAGCTTCATTGCGGCACCGGTTTTTCCAAGCGTGTAGCCATTTCTGCATGTCTGCCCCAGGAAACATAGTCACTAGTGAAAAGCAAGTGTCAACTGATAACCCGGTGTGAAAGTGCCCTGTTATATACTATTCCACTTTGATTGACAGATGGGATCAAGAGTCACAGAATTCCGCCAGACAGCTCAATAATCTGCAAACCAGAGACTCATCCTGAACATGTTCCCTGTTTGTGATCACCCTTTGCATTGGGAGGCGGTTCTTGCTCATTCTACATTTTTGATGATCCCAGTGAAGACCATCTGCCGAACACCCTGAGTCTCAAGCCAGTGCAACAGCCTCTAGAGGAGAAACCTCAGTCCATCTAGGTTTCTGAATAGATGTGAAAGCGATGGGAAGGAACTGGCTGTTTTAGCTGAGGTGCTGGATAGTTTCTCATAGCTATCCTTGTCTGTCCACAACCATCTGAGATCCCTGGGCAGCGCTGAGAGATATTCCATTTGAAAAGACAGATGCCCACATCCTATCTTACTCTTCAAATGATCTGTGTATTTGTAGTATATAATTTCTTCTAACATTAAAAAAGGGAATAAAAATTACGAAAGTGTAAAAGTGCAGAAATATGACTCCAGTCTAGAGGTCCCTAACCATTGCTGTTTTTAGAATCATCAGGAAAGCTTTAAAACTGACCCCATATGTCCCCCAGCATTAGTTACATGGGGGTGGGTGGCCCAGAGCAATCCTCAAGTATTCCCAGGGTTTTCTCTGTGTAGCAGTTTGGGACCTGTTGGCTTAGGATACAGGTAGCCTGCATGTGAGGATCACCTGAGCTGCTACCATAGCCACTGATGCCTGCTCTCCTTTACTGATCCTGTGAGGACAACCCACCCATTGTCTATTTTTAAAGCTCCCCAAATGTTCCCTTCGTTTACGGCTTGGTGCTCTGTATCTGCTGTGGTGTGGGACATTTCTGTATTCTGTCAATTGTGTTTTAAATAAATGCTGATTGGCTAGCTGCCAGGCAGGAAGTATAGGCAGGACAACCAGACAGGAAGTAGAGGTGGGGCAATGAGAACAGGAGAATTCTGGGAAGGAGGAAGCCCATTCCTCCCCAGTCCTGTCCAGACACCAAAGAAGGAAGATGTGACCTGCCCTGCTGAAAAAGGTACTGAGCCATATGGCTAACATAGATAAGAATAACAGGCTAATATAAGTTATAAGAGTTAATAAGAAGCCTGAGCAAATGGGCCTATCAGTTTATAACATATAGACTTCCGTGTGATTCTTTGGAGCCTAACGACTGTGGAACTGGGCAGGACAGAAACCTCAACAAGCAGGCCCTTATGTTACACTGCTGGCAGGCAAAATAGCTTTAAAAAAAAAAACAATCAGAAGCTGGGTGGTGGTGGCACATGGCTTTAATCCCAGCACTCAGGAAGCAGAGGCAGGTGGATCTCTGTGAGTTTGAGGCCAGTGGTTTATGGAGCAAGACATTCCAGGACAGCCAGAGCGACGCAAAGAAGCTTTGTCTGTATAAAACCAAAACAACAGCAACAGTAGCAACAACAACAAAATCACAATCAAGTAAAACATTTTTTTTTTCTCATGAGTTCCCTGAAAGACTGTAAGGTTCTCTTCACAGATTTCAAGTCAATGTTTTGTTTGAACCTGCTCATCTGGGATGTTGGATGACATCACAGATCATAATTTTATAAACTCTTCATAATAAATAGCACATGACAAATTTCTTATGTACATTTTTATATAAACTTTTATTAATTTTTGAAGAATGTAGAACACGCACACCTTGTATTTTGTTCACAACCACTTCTAATATCCATCTCTCAGGGAATGTCAAGGGCATGACCCAGACTGCAGGTAGCAAAGGCTGTTTGTTGTGTTGGAGGTGGGGAGGGATCAGGATGATGAAGAAAAGGATGAAGAAGTGTGACATCCTTCTACAGTGTCCAGGTGACTCAGCCTGCTGTATGACTTCTGGGGAGAGATGAGCAGATGTACATTCATCTCTGATAGAACACGATGAAACATAGCTTAGGGAACTGATGGTAACTTAAAGGGGGCATGGGTGACTCAAAGGTAGTTAGTTGCATCATGGAAAAGCCCGTTTAGATGGTCATGGGTACCTGCTCATGACAGTTGCATTCCTTGAACTTCCTGCCCAACTTCCAGGCAGTACCACTGGAGAGCTGGCCTTCCCCTGTAGCATGAATAATAAAAATCCAGAGACAGATATTGGGGTTCAAGCTGAAAGATCAGAGAAGCAAAACAGCCAATCATTAGAGAGAGCTCTTGTATCTACAAAATCTTCAGACTGAGTGAGTTCCTGTCTCATTCTGCCTTATATTCATTTCTCGGTAGTGCTGGGATTAAAGGTATGTGCCACCACCGCCTGGCCTCTAAGGCTAACTAGTGTGGTTGCTGGGATTAAAGGTGTGTGCCACCACTGCCTGGCCTGCATGGCTAACTAGTGTGGCTGCTGGGATTAAAGGTGTGTACCACCACTGCCTGGCCTGTGTGGCTGACTAGGGTGGCTGCTTTGCACTCTGATCTTCAGTCAAGCTTTATTGGTTAGATCATAAACAAAATATCACCACATCCCCTGCAGCAGCAATTTATTGTCTTTATGTAACCATCTCAGGACTTGTTTTTATTTTTTCAAGACAAGGTTTCTCTGTAGCTTTGGAGCCTGTCCTGGAACTCACTCTGCAGACCAGGCTGGCCTTGAACTCACAGAGATCTGCCTGCCTCTGACTCCAGAGTGCAGGACATCTAAAATGTGGTGTGTGGGCGCACGCACGTGCCTTTTATAAAAAGAAAAAATAAACCAGGCAGTGGTGGTGGTGCACGCCTTTAATCCCAGCACTCAGGAGGCAAAGACTGACGGATCTCTGTGAGGTCGAGGCCAGCCTGGTCTACAAGAGCTAGTTCCAGGACAGGCTCCAAAGCGAAAAACCAACCAACCAACCAAACAAACAAACAAACAAACAAAAATCTAGGTTTGATAAGCTGAAAATTCTTGGTGGGAAAACATGAGCAGAGTTCTGTGAAACATTCATAGTCTATCACCAATCTTTCTTTTTACTGTGGCTCCTAAGCACCATATAAACTTGATGACTGTGAATTCAGAGGCTTCGGTGGTTCCATGGGGCACACTGCAAGGGAGGAAAGGGAGAGCTAAAATTGGGGAGTGTGGGACTGCCTTTTCTTTTGATTTGCAGGGTGCACACCAGGTATTTGATTTTTAAACCAGGGCAGGCAAGGTGAGTCTGTTGATTTTGTGAATTCTTTCTTCCTTAAGTGAAAATCCTAACCTCCCAGGCAAAACCAGAAACCCTGGTAATTTCTTTTTAAAGGCAAATACTTGTTCTTCCTGCTTTATAATTCACCAGTGCATTCAACATTTAAATTTAAGGGAGAACAGATTCCTTTTATTGAGTTGAGACAGTGTCTCTATAGCCCTGGTTGTCTTGAACTATGCAGACCAAGCTGGTTTCAAACCCACAGAGATCTGCCTGCCTCTGTCTCCCCAGTGCTGAGATTAAAAGGCGTGTGCCACCACGCCTGGCTCTTAGGGAAGGCTTCTTGAAAAAAAGTAGAGTGACGAATTTCTCTTAAGTTATTTAAAGCAGCTTCTTGCATTCCTGTACATCGAAAGATTAAATGAAGGGCTTGCTAGAGAAACTCCGTATCTGGAATGTGGGAAGACTCCTACGGTGGCTAATAAGATGTCCCCATCGTTTGCATATGCAAAGGACAAACTTAAACTTGAATTTGGTATTTCACGTTGTGCCTCACAAAAAAAAACCCGAGCTTTTATCAAAGAACCAGGCAGCCGGGTTTCAAGTGGGTGGGTGTGTACTCAGCGCGGGCGCAGAGTTGGTTTTGTTCCCGGTAGAGTTGACATCGGCAATGGCGATTCGCGACCACACCGGGGCAGACTCTCCTAGGCTGGCCGCCCAGTCAGGCTAGTCGCTTCGGGGAGCTGACGCGTTTAGCCAAGTCGGGTCTGCCATAGCTGCGCCAAGAATTTAAAGGGGGTCTAGAAACATGCGTCGTCGCCCTCTTTTAACGCTCCTGGTGACTCTGGCTTAAGAAGAAAAAAAAAGATAAAAATGGAAACAGTGATTTTGTTGTTTGCACGGTATCTTCATGGTCGCCCCCCAAGGTCCAGTCCACTGGGTCCCCAAGGCTGAGGGAAGCGGAGCAAGGAGGAGGGTCAGCCCGGTAGGCCCAGTCCGCCAGGGCGCGCCCCAGTTCAGCACTCGGTGCCGGGTGACCCAGGAGGCGCGGGGGTGGGGTGGGCGTGGGGCGAAACACCACCACCCCCGCGGCCCGCCCCCCAGCCCGGCCTGTGATTGGCTTGGGGGGCGCGAGTGCCCGCCCCGGCGAGCGGGAGGGTCCCCGTGGGCGCCGGGAGGCGCAGGCGGGGCGGGGAGAGCGGGCCGGGCGGAGCAGGCGAGGGGCGGGCGCGCGGGTCCCGGGGTTCGCCGAGCGGGCTTGGGGAGGCCGGGAGAGCCAGCGGCGGGGGCGGGAGCACGGCGGGCTCAGCGCTGAGCGGAGAGAGAGAGAAAGAGAGTGAGCGAGCGCTCGGCCAGCCGCCGCTCGGCGCGTTCTCGGAGCCGCCAGTCCGCGCGTCCCCGCAGCCTTCCGGGAGGAAGCGGCGCCCGCGGCCGGGTGCAACCTCACCTGCCGGCCCTTCCACGCCGGGCGGCGCAGAAGGACAGAGGCTCGCGGCCCCGCGACGCACTTCAGCCGGTCGCAGCGTCTAGGACCCCGCACGGGGCCCCGGCTCCATGGCGACCGGGCTCGGGGAACCCGTCTACGGACTTTCGGAAGAGGAGGTGAGTTCCTGCCCAGAGCGCTGTGTGGGGAAGGGACGGGGCCACTCCGCTGTGTGCGTGTCCCCTGCCAGCAGTGGGTCGCGGAATCCGGGAGACCCAGAGCGGTCCCGAGCGGTGGGTGACTTGGTCCTTCCTCCTCACCGGGGAGGTGCGCTCCTCGGCCCGGGGCTCTCCGGGTGGGCGGAGGCCGCGTGTGCCGCTGCCCCGCGGGTCCCTTTCCTCTGCAAGCCGCGTCTCTCGGGGCTGTTAGGCAACTTTCCTTCCTGGTCATGCCCCTGCAGCCAGGAGTCCGTGACGTGTGTCACGTCTGGGTCGCTGCAGGGGTCTCTGCGTGGCGGAGGCGATCTGGGGATTGTTGAGGAGCCTAGTGGTGTCTCCCCCTGGGACTTTTCTTGCTAGTGGGCGCTCGGTAGCGGTTGTGTGCATGCAGATCCCGGAGAGAGCAGGGAACACCCGGAGAGTTGCGTGCGGCCGCCCCTGGGTCTTGCAAAGTCTAGAGCTGGGATTGTGAGTTCCGGACTCTTCTATTTCGGTGTGTGAAGGTGGTCCGAGAAGGAGGCAGGTGCTGCAGGAAACTTAGGGGAAGCTTTCAGCCCTGCCATTTCTTCCCAGTCAAGAGGATTCAAAGCCCCGCACCTCCGGGGTGGGTGGAGAGAAGAAAGCTCCATTGATCTCTTTTATTAATAAAACGAATGAAATAAGCCACACCCCTAAACGGTCGGTTTGACTGGAGAGGGCTTTGTTTTTAAAAAACCTCACTCGCTCATCGCGGTCCCCACTCCCTCGTTTGAAAGGATCCTGCTAAATCACTGCTCAGCCCTCACTCGACCAGCCATTCTCGACTCTTATTGGTGTGTTGCTCTGCCAAAAAGGGGGGGGGGGCCTGTCGCGGGCGCGGAGTGACAGGCAGGCTGGATGGAGCAGGTAGGAGTGGTTCGCCATCTGGCGGGGTGCGCGCCCAGGTCTGGCTCCCCTTTTGAGAGGTGAATTTACAACCCATGAAGCATTACTCAGCAGGGAGGTATTTCCTATCCTGGTTGTGCATTTCATGAAAAGTGGATGCCTGGAAATTTGGGCTTTTTCGATTTCTCTTTCTTACCCTCGCTCCTTTCTTTCTGAGGTTCCCTCTTTCTCTGGTGATGGGGGTGGGGTTTAAACAGAGTCTATTATCTGAGACAGATTCACGTTGTGGCTTTGCTTTCAGCAGCTTCCCTACTGGCGTGTGTGTTGCCTTTCACAGCTTTCCTACTGTGACATGGTGTGTGTGTGTGTGTGTGTGTGTGTGTGTGTGTGTGCATATTCTACCTAAGTGTGGAATGAAATGGGTATCTTGTGGTAGGCAGGGCGTGTATGGGTTGATTTTATTTTTTGATAGTGCTTGCTGGATTGTTTATTTTATCAAAGAATGATCACAATGCAAATAATGTGTGATGTGTTTTTGATTATTTGCCATGCTTGTGTAAAATAAATTGTGTGTGTGTTGTGTGCTGTTACCTGGAGATGGGTGGAAGTAGACTTGTTTTGTTTACCCAGGGGATTCTCTCCTGGCTCCTTGTCTGGAGCTGGAGGGCAGTCCTAGTTCTTGGAGGTGCTGAGATACTGACGTTCCTGAACAAAGGGCTCCCTGGATGAGGTATCAAGGGAGATGAGGACAGCTGCGTTTCATCTTAGGGTCTCTTAATTTTTAAAAATAACATGCTTATTTTTAAAAGCTCCTTGAAAGAAATATTTTGAGGCTGTTTTGGAAAAATGCATCTGCCTGGAGGAATCCTTCCTGTCCCTGGTGCGCGCGTGCTTTGTTTACGCTGGCAGCCAGTGTCAGAATCCACGGGCGCATCTCACCACTTTTGTCTTCGAGAATCACTGCTGATCCTGACTGGTGGTGGGTGTGAAAGTGAAGAACATAGACACAAAACCTGAGTGTGGGGGGCTTTTGCCTGTGACTGCTCCTGCATGTTGTCAGAGGGACTGCACAGGGACTAGCAAGAGGTGATGAAGACAGTTTATCTAGGTTTCGCCTTGCTGTGGATGGGTCTGTTTAGTTCCTCACACATTGTATATGATCCCAAACAAGCCACGCCTGCCTTCCTTTTTTCATTTTCTCTCACTAATGGAAAATGATTGCCTTCATATTTCTAAGGTATTTATTTGGTGTGGGAGGGTCCTCTGCTCAGGAAGACGGGCAGAACACCTTCATGTAGCATTAACAACAAATTGTTAAATTTACTTGGCTTGTTATGTCTCCCAAATTAGTGTGTAAGCAAACAAATGGGCGTAATGAACAGGCTCTGAAAGTGGGCTGCCCAATGAGAGGAACAGCACCAGAGGCTCAAGTTGTGTTTTAAATAGGGAGGACTAGTGGGCTGCAAGTATCTCATGAAGATACTCGGGTAGCTGTAGAGAGGAGTCTACTTGTAGACCTCAGAAAAACAGGCACCATACCCAGGGTTATCTTGTAAGTAGACTTGTGTTGTTCGTGTTTGATGGTGGCGGGAAGCTTTGTGTATTTGGAATGAACTTAGTCCCGTCCCAGCTTCGAAAGCCACTGTGAGCGCCGTACTGCTATTGGTCAAGCATGGTGCTACCTCAGAGCATAGCAGGATGCCAGAGCCAAGACATTGCAGCTTGGGGCTTCAGCCTAAGGTCTGGCTAGGGTAGTGAATGAGAAGGATGAAGATGCAGGTTTTGTTCTTGTGGGCGTATGTGCTTTGCATGCATTGTGGCTGAATTTCCTTGGGTGATTTCGAATTCATAGTCTCTCTTGTTTAAAAAAGCATGTCAGTTTCAGGAACCAAAATCGAAATTACCATCAAATGAGTTTTGGTATTAAAGGGATTAGCTAATGAACAACAGTTCTAATTCATGGATGAGGATCAGCTTTGGTTTGGAATCAGAAAGGTTTGGACTCGTTTCTGCATCTGGCTAGGATCCTTGAAGGGCTTTTTCTTGTTTGAATTTATTTGTGGCCGTCTGTAGTCTATTTTGGCATGGTTTATTTAGGAATATTTTTTATTCTTTCAAAATCTTTCATTACACCTGAGAAAGGTATCGTTTTCTTTTGGAGATTTGAGTGACAGCCTTCGGAAGAGATTAGCTGTGGTATTCCAGCACATAGAGACAGAGGAAGGGATGGTGAGCTTGAGGCCAGCCTGGCCTAAAAGCCAGAACCTTGTCAAAAACAAACAGACAAACCATGAAACAAAAATCCTGCAGCCCCAAACAAACAAAGCAATGGGATAGCTCACTTATACATTAGGATTTCTGGAGGCTAGAATGAGGCAAAGGACATAAACGTGAAGGTCAGGCTGGTGTAAGATGGTACTTGGATGTCTTTCTTCTTCCATGCAAACAACTGTGTATCATCTAACGTATGCTTCCTTAAGAGCTTTTGAGGTATGCTGTCATTTCTGGCTGAGGAATGGAAGCTAAGAGAGCTGAAATGAACTGTGTGAAAACATGCAGGGAGTGGGGAGGCCTGTTGGCCCGAGAGCCCGACTTCTCAAAGTATGCTCCCAGTTCTCCCTCTTCATCCGGGCACCTTGAAAAGTTTTCGTAGCTACATTATCCATGGTCGTGCAACATGAGCTAACCATTATGGGTTGCAAACAAACACTCCTTGGCCAAAATTGACTGCTAACTCTCCGTTAGTGTGGTCTCCGTACCGCGTTAAGGCCTGGGGAGACGTGCAGCTTCTCTGGGTCACAGTCTCACCTGGCAATACTAGCGCTTTTCTGTGCCCCTCCTGTGTGGCAGTGTGTTGCCGCCGTCAGCGCTCTTTGCTCTCTGTGACAGGAGGGGTCTCTACTGATTTGTACGTAATTATAAACTTGCTAAAGAACACTTAAGGTTAGCTTGGCCCTAGGTAGCATATTGGTTTTGTTTTAAGGCCTTGACCGTCTTAAGATGCATTATTGTTCTATGTGCTACTAGAAGAAAAGCAAAGATTGCTGTCAAGTTAAGACATACTGTCAGTTTTAGTAGGTATCTTTATTTCATGTTAAAGTAGGAAATAAGGCTATTTCAGAGCCGATGATCTCTTTTAGAAGAAAGCTGGTGATTTTCTCTAAGCAGTTGGCTTCAGAATCTCTAGTAGGTGGAACTTTTTTGTTTTCACTGCTGTTCCGTTCAGAGCTTTGCGTATTAAGCAAATGCTTCGCCATTGAGCCTGCAGCTTCAGGTTAGTCCTTTCAAGATTTCTACATCTCTGTCTGTGCCTGCACCTGCGTCCTGGCAAGGCTGAGAACAAGAGGAGCAGTCTCCGCTGAGCAGTCCGTTCTGAACATTAGCAGAGAGACATCAGAGCCGCCATGGCTCAAACAGCCATCTGTAAGCTCGCTTCTAAAGTGTCTGGACAACCCCTCTACTCCCCCCCCCCCCCCCCGCACACACCATCTTGGCAGTCGTGGGAGACATTCGGGACAAGACTGCTTTCGGAAGTCACTGTGTGGATAATGTTTGTGTCCGAAGGTGCGAGGGCAGCTAAACCGTCTTCCCAGTCATGGCATCCTCGGTGCTGGGTCAGGGTTATGCTCCTTCATATGCTGCATACCCAGGGCTGGGCCACCGTGTGGATTGTCTGTGGCACAGTTGCTGCACATTGAGAAAGTAAAACAGAGCCATTTACAGACTCTGTTTTTGCAGTGCTAGGCCTTGAAGCCATGGCCTCGTCCCTGTGAGGCCAGCCGGCTCCCACTTGTGAGCCTTTCTGTTGTCAGTGAGCAGACAGAATGGTGTTTTAAATCCCCTCTTCAGAGTTTTAATTTTCAGCAAGAATGTTGTGTCCCCAGCTGTGGTGGCACACACCTGTCATCCCTGCTGTACAGAGGAAGTGGGGCAGGAGGATGGAGAGCTTGAGGTTAGCCAGACTTCATAGTAAGACCCAGGCTCAAGAAAAGAGGAACTTTGGCTGTTTTTTTAAATTTTTAAATTTTTTTTTTAATTTTTTCCCTGTTACATTGTATTGTGAGAATGCTAGAATTTTCTATTTATTTATTTATCTATTACTGAAAAACAGCTGAAGGAATAAGAAATTTGTTGGAAGGGATGGGAGATGGGAACAGCCGCCAAGGAGAACTCAGATTGTCTGTGGTGCTAGGGCATCTCTGAGGCAGTGGGCACTCTTATTACCGGGGAATGTGTTTCTGAAGGTTGGTTTCAGAGATCTGGGGAACTTCCGTAGACTTAACTGTGTGTTCAAAAGAGAAAGAACTGTGTTCAAGGAAGGAATCCCTGTGAATGGAGTCAGTGCCATTTGAGTTATGTACTGTAAATTGCATAGGTGTTACATGTCATTAAAACTGTTGAAGAGTTATAAATGTAACATTGTTGCAACAACACTTTTGACTTCCTGGTAAATTAGAAGAACCTGTGTTCATTGCTCATTTAATCACCTCCCTGCTCTGTGTAGTGTTTCAAATAGCTTTATTTAAAAACGGGACTTAATGCCTGAGGCCCTGGGTTGGATCCACAGCTCTGGGACAAACCAAAACCAAAAAAAAAAATAAAGTGGCTATATATGACAGAATGAAAGTGTATTATTTATCTTAAAAATTGTTGTTGTTATTGTTTTAGTTAAAAGATAAGCTGAACAGATTTAGTTGCTGTCCTGAATTTTGGGTTTTTGCTGAGTAGCGGAGCCGGGAGGGGAGAGACTAGAAGAACAATGTGGGGGGATGGAGGAGGAGCGGGGATCTCTCAAGTTTTCCGTTTTGGTGTTGCAGGTGTTAGATTAGATGAGTTTGTCCTTCTGTTTTTATTTTATTTTATTTTATTTTGTGTGTGTCCTTCTGTTTTTAATCTTTGTGTTTTGAAAGGGACGCCTTGTGCCTCCCGCCAGCTTCTCAGCTTCTGCATGTGTGCTGCCACACCTGGCTTTGAAATCTTTGTAATTGGGACTATAGCAAACTTCTGACAGTCTGCATTAAGGAGGATGATCATACTGTAATGAATGAGCCAGTGTTGGGGTTAGTGAAGAGGGTGGGGAGGGAGGGCAATCTGAAGGTTACTTCTCTTGCAGGTGGCCCTACAGATGCTCTTGCTTTCTGACTATAGGGGCAATGTTTGTCCTGTTTACCCTTTAATGTTACTTTGGGCTCCTCGCTTGTTGGTAGAATTTGGAAATGACAACATGATTTAGAGGTAAAAATAGAGAAACTAGATTTAAAAAACAATTATTTCTGGAAAGAACAAACCAGTTATTTAATTAAAAAAAAAAAACCTGAGTGCTGATTCTCAATAGATACTACAGCAAGAGCCATCAATCTTCTGAGTGTTTTCAAGCTTCACCTTACTTAGGGTATATACATCTTCAGGAGAGAGTGACAGGCATTTAGGTTTGGAGAGAGAAATCCCACAACACCCCAGCACACAGAGGTCCTTTCTGCACCAGTCCTCTCGTGTCTGTGTAGAGATTGCCAATGCTTCTGGTTGTGCTGTGTGTGCCTTTCTGTAATTTCTTGTCATTGAGAAGGAGCCAGTGACAACCACTCTAATCTTAGTTGCTAAAAAGATTTTCTTTTATTTTTCATGAAACAGGTTTTCAGGGTGACTTGTTTCCCCGAGTCTACCTTCTAATTTACTGTGGAGCCTGGGACACTCTTGAACTTGTGATCCTCCTGGATTACAGTGCCACCGTGCTTAGTTTATATAGTTGTAGGGACCAGACCCAAGGCTTTGTGCCTGCTAGCTTGAGCACTCTCCCAACTGAGCTACCTCGCTAACCCTGCTAAAGCGATTCTTGATTCCCAGCACAGTCCTGCAGCTTAGAGCCTAGCTGAAGCTGGCAGATGTGCCTGTCTATACTTCCTGATAGTTGTCCATGTTTGCTCTGAGTTCAGACGGCCCCACTGCTGACTGTTGCTGTATAATGTCTGAAAGCGAGAAACGCCATTACCCCTATTTGTATCTGGGTAACTGGTTTGAATTTGACACTTCAGTTGACTTTTTGTCCCTGACTGCAGAACCGTGTATTGATTCGAAACTCACCAAGTCTAATGTCAAACCTCTCAGATTCCCGACTCTCATCACATTCAGCGTTTGTTGACTTCTTGGCAGGCAGGCATCCTCAGGAACTTTGTATTCTCTTTGTAGCTTCTATTCTCCAGGAGAAAAGGGCCATTCAGGGATGAGTTTCCTTTTGTTTGAAAGAGGCTGTGATGTGCTGTCCATCTGGACTTGGACCGTGAAAGGGCTCATTGGGATAGTGGTCCCACGAAGAAGGACAGATACACTGTAGGAAATGTCCTGCTGTGGGTGTCCAGCTCCCTGTCGCTTGGTCAGGGCTCTAGGTACTGGAGGTTTTCTCAGCAGGCTGAAGTCAGGTGGGAATGCTACCTGAGTGGTTCTGGCATGTTTCTGCTTCTTGTCTCCCAGGCAGAGAGCACATGGTGGGGACCTGGGCTGCAGCAACAAGAGCCTGAGTTGTACCCTAGCTTTTGATTGTTTCTCTGTGTGTTAACAACTTTTTGTCTTATAATTATGTTCCCAATTCCCTTCAGACTAAGGGCTGGTTCTGAGTCCTTACCCTAGTTCTGGATCCTGTTCTCTGTCCTTTCTCACTGTGTGTGTGTGTGTGTGTGTGTGTGTATGTGTGTGTGTGTGTGTGTGTGTGTGTGTGTGTTGGCAGCTATTGAGGCATGGTCTTACTGTATATAGCTAAGGCTAGAATTGAACTCAAGGTCTTCCTGCCTCAGCTGTCTGAGTGCTGGGGTGGCGTGCATGCACTACCATGTCTGGCTTACATTGTGTTTCTATTATAAAGTTACCCTATTTTAGTTAAAAGGTTGAGATTGCTTTAATAGTGATGCATACAACCAGAAACAGTGACTAACACATTCCTCCTACCTGGAGGTGGTTACACCGAGTTGTCCCAGTTGCACTTCTGTTTTAAGTGAGTGTTTTAAAATAACAAAGTGAAGCAGAGTTTTATGCAGTTTTAATTTTATCTATCTGTGTCTGTCTGTCTATCATCTATCTATCTATCTATCTATCTATCTATCTATCTATCTATCTATCTATCTATGCGTATGGGTGTTTTGCCTGTGACTATATGTGCATGCCACAAGCATGCCTGGTGTCTGCAGAAGCCAGAAGAAGGCATTGGATACCCTGGGAATAGAGTTACAGATGGTTGTGTGTCGCCCTGTGGATACCGGGAATCAAACCTGGGTCCTTTGGAATAACCATCTTTCCAGACCTTAGGTTTATATAATTTTGGTGTGCATTTGAAACATCCTCACTGAGAAGTTCAGGGAGTCTGAATTGAAGAGTTTTTACTGGATGCATTAATTGTATTTACGTATGAACCTTTGGGTCTAGGACCTGAACCCAGGGCCTTCCTAGGCAAGTGCTCTCCCACTAAGTTCATCCCTTGACTGCCAGCCCACAGAAAATGACATGGAGATTTATTATTAATTAGGAAAGCTCAGCCTCTGGCTTTGGCTTGTCCTACTAGCTCTTATAACTTAAATTAGCCATTTTAATTCATCTATATGTTGCCAAGTGACTCCTGGCTTTTACCTCTCTTCCTGCAGGTCTGCTCCCTCTGTGTCCCACTGATGACTCCACCTTCTTCCCAGCGTCTTCCCTGCCCAGAAATCCTGCCTAGCAATTTGACTGTTTAGCTTTTTATTAAACCCATCAGAGTGACATATCTTTGCAGTGTACAAAAAGATTGTTCCATAGCAGTCTTCCTTGTTTCTTTTGTTTCTCCCCTCTCCTCCCTTCCCCTCCTTCTTCCCAGTGCTGGGGGCTTACCCATGGCAGTGGCTTGCAAGGCAATCACTCTACAGATTAAATGTTCGTCCCAGTTCCTGACCTAGTCTTCCTAACTCTAGAGCAGTGGTCCTCAACCTGTGGGTCTCAACCTGTAATATAAATATCAGATATTTACATTTCAATTCATAGCAGTAGCAGCAGTTATGAAGTAGCAATGAAATGATCTTATTTCATTGGGGGTCGCCACAGCATGAGGAACTGTATTAAAGGGTCACAGCAATAGGAAGATTGAGAATCTTTGCGCTAGAGGGTATATGAATGCAATGGCTTTATGAGCTGACCTCTCCAAGTTGGTTTTGGGCCCTAGGGTACCTTTCTGTGGATTCTTGAGAAGCTGGTCTTTGGTATGCCTGCCTTGCAGTCCTGTCTTAGCTGCCAGTGAATATTAATGAAGGAGGGCACTTTGAGCCCCCAGTAAGAGCTTTTCCTGGCTTCCCTTCCAGAAAGAGGCTGAGCAGAGGGTGCCGTCGGGGTGTGGGTAGCAGATAGTACTGAAGAGGACTTACTGATGTGGCGATGTCAGTAATAAGACACTCAGAAAACTGGTACAACTGTTGTCATAAGAGTTCACACATAGAGAAAAAAATGACTAGAGCTGTCCCCGCAGGCTAGTGGCTGGATTTAGTAAACTTTCAGCAACGGGATTACAGATAATTTATAAAATCATTTTCTTTCTTACTGGCTTGTATTTGTTTCTGTGACAAACTTTCTTTTTTCTTTATAAGTTTAAAAGTAAGGCAGAACTGTGGGATGACTATAGTTCATAAGAACTTATTATTTTATGAATAACTAAAGAGAGGAACTTGAGTACTCTGAACACAAAAGCAGTGATGGGGAAATGGAGATTTTGTTTGCCTAGATGTGATCGGTGCCTATAATGTACAAGCTGCTGTAATCACACACTGTATTTAAATAACAGTGTCCATAAACGTGTGTGATTGCTACAGGCTAATCTCAAATGTAATGGTTAGGGAGGTAGAAATGATCTTTACAACACTGTATGCATTCATTATTATACTGTATATACCCCATAAATATGTATAATTAAAATTCATAAACATGTAAAAAGGAAACTAGAAAGAGCCCCTCCCCCTCCCTGCCTGTGTTTCAGGTTCAGGTTGAGAGGACTTTGGTACAAATATGGATGTGATATTTGTTCAGTTGGACCTGTGTTTGCCTTGTGCTTCTTACCAAGGGCACCAAGGTCATCCCATTGCCAGAGTGGGAGGTGGAAGGATGCACGATTGGCTGGTAAAGTGGGTATTTTTACAGATGTTGTTGTCTTTCCTGTGACACTTGATTTGTGTTTCCACCCTTCTACGCATGACATGTGCACGAGAGCAATTTAGTTCTAATAGTGTTTTATGTTCTTCAAAAGTTTTTGGGGTGTTCTTTGAAGATTATGGGCTGGTATCTGACTTGAATCGGTCTCTATTTTGGTTTTCTTAGGTTTGGAGTTACACCTCTTAATATAAATCTGTTTCACTGCCTTGGCTAGCTTGATTTTATTTCATTTTGGATCTTGCTGCCCAGGCTGGCCCTGGAACTCAAAGGCTAAAGCCATCCTCCTGCCTCAGCCTCCCAAATACCTGGAGCCTACATGTACCACTCGTTGCCTTCTGCAAATGGTTTTCTCTGCTCTAAGGAGGGATGCCTAGCAGGATTCTGCTGTACCACTTCACATAAATATTGGAGGGGCCAGAAGCTCTTTATTTCGCCTTTCAGCTAATGCCCTGTAAGTGCTGGGTGTGACCTAGAGTATGTCCCTTCCCAAATGAAAGGGTGGAGCTGACATATACTGTGCTATTTCTAATCTAAGACAAATCAGAACCCTACCTCAGCTGCATGGTGCTTATGAAAGAGGATGCGTCTGTCTTCCAGTTTATGTGTGGTTAGCATGCTGCTGGATTCCTTGCACTCACCTCGTGGTTCCCCAGTCCCCTCACTTACAGGCCACTGTTGGCAGTGTCCTACAATTTGGGGGTTTGAGTTGGCCAGTCTCTGTGTGTATGTCGTGATACTTGAGCATGAAAGCCGATTATTGTAGCTGTCGCAGGCACTGTAACTGTACTTGGCGTACTCATGACTTGTATGTTGTTTAGGGACCATGCTCCCAGGTCAGGTCTGCCAGCCCAGTGATGTCATTAAGGAACTGCAGGAACTTTGTTCTCTGCTCTTCCACCCATAATCCTGCTCTTTTCAGAGGCTTTACTTAGTAGCTACTGGTAACCAGAGACAGGCTCTTTGTATACTGCTCGGAGAGGAAAGAGAATGGCACCCTGTGACTTTCTCTTAAGATTAAGGAGCTTTCATTTCCACAGGAAGTCTCTCCCTGTGTGCCCCTCTGGTTCATAGAGGCTTAGATCTGCTCATCCCTCAGTAAAATGTGACAAGGAAGGATGGGAAAGACTTTGATTATCCCACCCCTGGAGCTTTGCCCAAGTTAGCTGTGCTGCCCTTTGGTCCACCCCTTTGCTTATTCCCCATTCAGAAAACCCTTGGCATGGGTCTGGGAAGATGGAGTGCGCGCACTACACACACACACACACACACACACACACACACACACACACACACACACACACAGGGTGGGGTGGTGAAGGGCTCCCCTTCAGCAAGAACAAGAATGAAAATGAGTACTTTGGTTTTATGAAAAGTTCGTGCTTTCTTTCCTGAAGGGAGATACCCCAGATTCTTACCTTAATATTGTGAGGATCTGTGGGTAATAATACCATCCCTGATACTGTACTTTTCTCAGGCAGGAGTTTTTTTTTTTTTTCTTTAATGTCTTGGTAACTCACACCAATCGTATCTTTTATGACACAATATGCATCAGTAGAGAAATAACAGGACAGCTGCACACACCCCAGTGAAAGTAAGAATAAGAAGCACGTGGTGGGGCGGTTGGCCAAAGAGGAGGAGCCAGCAGTGCTGGCCGTGGTCACTTGAGTGGCAGCTTCTGGTTCTGCAGAAGCATGTCCTTTCTGCCATCCCTTTTGGTCACTGTGTCTCTAGCTGTTCTTGGGCAAGATGAGCACTGACAGAACTACTTTCCTTGAGTTCAGTCTGGCATGAATTTGAGGTCTTGATTGATCATGTGAGTTGAAAAGCACCGGTTGATGTTATGTTTCGGGTGGAATTGATTCTGTGAGAACTTAGATTTTGGGCGAGTTTAACAGCCCATTCTTGGGCTGTGGTCACAGCCGGAGACCTTAGTTCAGGTGAAGGCCCTCCCTGCCCCTGAGAATTTCTGAGCCTTGGCATCTTTCTTTTTTTTTTTTTTGTTTTTTGTTTTTTGTTTTTCGAGACAGGGTTTCTCTGTAACTTTGGAGCATGTCCTGGAACTAGCTCTTGTAGCCCAGGCTGGTCTCGAACTCACAGAGATCCGCCTGCCTCTGCCTCCCGAGTGCTGGGATTAAAGGCGTGCGCCACCACCGCCCGGCCAGCCTTGGCATCTTTCTGTCCAGAGACAGCTTCAGCTGACTTCCGGTGAAGAGTCCATGTGTGGATCCGCCTGCTGCAGGGGCAGTTGAAACCACTCTGCTTTTCTGTTGCATTCCATGAATGGCTCCTTCCCCAGACTTTGACTGTGGTGTCGTTTAACCTTTGCTGCACTCAGGTGTCCTGCTTTTAGAAGGAATTTTAAATGGTAGTAAAATATAACACAAAACTGGCAGTGTTGACCGTATATAAGCAGGCATGGTATTAAGAACATTCAAAGGGTTGTGCAGCCATCACCTCCGTCTGTCCACGCAACTCGTCAGGCTGCAGAACTGAAACACTTTGGCCCATTGATCAAGAACTCTCTATTTTCAGGCAGCTCTATCTGTAGCATCTCTTTGACACAAAAGTGTGCAAGCTGCTTGTTGTTAAATGGTGTGTGTATGTGTGTGTATGTATGTATGTGTGTATGCGGTGTGATATGAGGTGTGTTGTGCTGTGGGGTATGTGTGTTGTTATATGTGGTGTGGAGTGTGCATATGTGGTGTGGTGTGAGGTATGTGTATTGTGTGTGTGGCAGTGTGTGTTGTGAGGTGTATGTGGGAGTGTATTGGGGTGTGTGTTGTGGAGTGTATATGGGATGTGTGTTTGTGTTGTGTTGTGTGTGTATGTGGTGTGATGTGGTGTGTGTGTTGTGTGGGGGGCAGGGTGTGTGTGGCAGTGTGTGTTGTGGTGTGGAGTGTGTGTGTGTGGGTGTATGTGGGAGTGTGTGGTGGTGGGGTGTGTGTTGTGGAGTGTATTGTATGTGGGATGTGTGCTTGTGGTGTGGTGTGTGTGTGTGTGTGTGTGTATACACTGTGGAGGTTTGAGGATAGCTTGCTAGAGTCCTCTCTTTGCTCTCTCAGCATGTAAGTCCTAGGCATCTGGCTGTCAGGTTGTTGGGCTGGGCAGCAGGTGCATTGGCTGAGTCACTTCCCAGCCTGTGTGGTAGTGGTCTGAATTATAAGCAACACCAGTCCAGGTTAAGCAGAAAGAGAAGCCAGATGTGGTGTGAATGCCTGAGATTCTGAAGACTGAGACAGGAGGATCTCAACTTGCAGTGCAGGTTAAGTAGCAAGACCCTGTCTCAGAAAAGCAAAAGCCAAAACAAGCATATTAAAAAAAAAATAGACAAGGGAAGTTGAAGAAATTTGAGGAGCTCGGGAGAACCTGCAGAGTGAAGGAGAAAAAGGGCCACACAGGGACTTTTGAGTCTAAGCAGGACAGATGCCCAGCTTTGCAACTGATCAATTATACTGAATTTTTAAGTGAAAATAAATGCCTGAGTGCTGCAGTTTTGGGGACCCAGCTGTCCTTGGCTGTCCTTGCTCCCTGACCACTGCTTAGACCCATTTCCTGGATGGACAGAGATGTTTGGAAATTTGGGAAGAGCTCACAGTCGTAGCTGCGAGGAAGCACCATGACCAGAGTGCAGACTGGAGAGGAAAGGGCTTATTCAGTTGAGTACTACTCTTCCACATTGCTCTTCACCACTGAGGGATATCGGGATAGGAACTCAGGGCAGGAACCTGGAGTCAGGAGCTGATGCAGAGGCCACAGAGGGATGCTGCTTCCCTTAGCTTGTCAGTCTGCTTTCTTATAGAACCCAGGACCACCAGCCCAGGGATGGAACCATCCGTAATGGGCTGGGCCCTCTCCTATCAATCACTCTTTAAGAAAATGCCTTACAGCTGGGTCTTATGGAGGCATCTTTAATAAGGCTCCGACCTTTGTGATGACTCTCGTTTGTGTGTCAATTTGACATAAGATTAGCCAGCACCCTCACCTGCTAGCTGCGGAGCTGTCCCTGTGCTAAATACTGATGTAATTAGGTATTATGTGTTCTGTATTAGAGACACGAGCTCGCCAGGTGTCTAGCATGGCAAATATAGTTAATAATGATGTGCTGTTTCAATTTTTTTGTGTTTGTGTGCAGGCGCACCCATGTACAGGTGCATGTGCACCTGTATGCAGAAAATATGTGTTGCATTCTTGAAAGTAGTACAGTACAATTTAAGTGTTCTTACCACAAAAATATGTCAGGTAAACATGTATGGGTTAGCTCAATTTAGCCCAACTTATGTATATTTCAAATCATACACAATAAATGTGATTTTGTTTTTTGTTCATTAAAACGGAAAAAAATTAAATGAGCCAAAATACTTACAGTAGGACTTTGAGGTAGGTACTGATGCCTCATTTGCAGTTGGGGGAAACCAGTGCACTAAGAGGTTAAATAACCAAGATCGTAGGTGTCGGGCGGGACTTGAGCCAACACAGTCTAGTTCCAGGAGTGGAAGCGTTAGGCTGTATTGTGTTGTGGAGTTCTTCAGGACTGAGGAGTGGTCTGGAGGCCAGGCTGTGACGTCAGCCTTGTATGCCTCAGGAAGTCACTAAGGAGCCTGTTGAGGTCTGAGCTTGTGTAAAGTTCACCCTGGGGGCTGGGGTTGCTGTTCAGTGGTAGAGCATGTGCTCTGCCCCAGCGTGATTGGTTGGATGGATGGATGGATAGATAGATAGATAATTAAATAATCCATACAGAGATAAAGCTCACCATGGAGCACCAGAAGAGTGGATCTAAGTTGGACAGCCATGCAAGGCCACAGAGCTGGCCTGGCTCCATGTGGTGATGGAAATGAATGAGCTGATGAAGGCAGAGGACATTTGGAGATAAACCCCATTAGATTTGGGGTTTATTATTAGATTATTAGGTTAAGTGTTGTGGAATATTAGTTTTAAGATGTGTTACATTTATTTATGCTGTAGAATGTTTGCTGATCAAAAGACTTGTTGCGTTCTTTTACGTTGGGTTTGTTTTAACTCCGTGAAGCTGTGTTGTGTTGTGTTATTTTGCCTGCCTTAAACACCTGATTGGTCTAATGAAGAGCTGAACGGCTAATAGCAAGGCAGGAGAGGGATAGGTGGAGCTGCCAGGCAGAGAGAATAAATAGAAGGAGAAAAAGAGGAGAGGGAGGAGCGAGAAAAGAAGGAGAGGAGAACGCCAGGGGCCAGCCACACAACCACCTAGCCACACAGCAGTCTTAGAATAAGGAGTAAAGAAAAGTACATAGACTAGAGAAAGGTTAAAGCCCAGAGACAAAAGATAGACAGGATAATTTAAGAAAAGCTGGCTAGAAACAAGCCAAGCCAAGGCTGGGCCTTCATAAGTAAGAATAAGTCTCCATGTATTTATTTGGGAGCTGGGTGGCGGGCTCTCAAAGGAAAAAAATAAAAAAGAAACAACCCAAATACAGGTAACAAAGAGGAGCCCAGAATAATTCCTCAAATTTCTGAACTTTGGGTGACTTGGAAGGAGGAAGGAAAAGGTGTATGTTTACTAAGTACGAACTGCAGTGGTTCTGACCAAAGGGTCTAATTGCGTTGTTCCTTTTAGGCAATGCCTAAGAGGCATTTGTGATTGCCACAGCCTGGAAAGTGCTACAGCATCTGGTAGGTGGAGACCAGGGTTGCTGCCTGCTCAATATTTTACACGATATTCTCTATGGCAGCTTTCTGTCAATGCTAAAAGGGCAAAGAACAAAGGCTGAGAAATCCCGCTCTATTGTTGCCACTTTCCATGGTTAATCTAATTGATCCACAAATGGATCATGGAGATGATACTATTTTTCTTGGTTTGAAAACTGAGGCGTTGAGAGGTGGATAGATCACCTGGTCAAAACTGTACTTAGGAAATCTCAGAAGCAGACTTCAAACTTGGGTCTTTGTGAAAACCTAAACCAAAGCTGATAGGGTGTGTCTCCTAGACCCCCTCTCCCAAGTCCCTGCTCCCCTTCCTCTGTCACCATCACCATCCATCCAGGAAAGCTCAATGACCTCCTGGGCTTGTCCTGCTCAAATGTCCCCATGCTTCTCCCTGCCTCACAGCCATGGAAGGAGGGCTCGTGCTAGTTTGCGGAGTGAATTTTCGTAGTTGGTGGTTTCATACTGGAGGTGGCAGGAAGGAAGGTGGCTATTTATAGTCAGCCCCGCAGTGGATCGAATTTTCCAGTCCCTAAGGATTTGCAGTGGTAGTCAAAGAAATATAATTTAGTTGTCAGCCTTCTTCTGCAGGCTTCAGATGAGAACGTGTACTGCCTTTATCATTAAGGTAAAATGAAATGAGAAACACACAGTCGAAGCCCCGGTTCTTCCCTGTGGCTCTGAAGTGTTGCAGGAATCCACACTAATGGCTGTGCTTGTCAGGAGACTTGAGATGAAAGGGGGAACCCCAAAGACCCTCTGGGTCGAGAGGTAGGGGAACTAGTAAGCATAGTTTGGTTTGTGAGAGGCAGGGAGCCCTTGGAGTCCATCCATTTGAAGCCAGCATGGAGCATGCAGTTACCACCCAGTATTAATAGTCATCATTCTGTTCTGGGCAACGTTTGCGTGTAGGTCCTTCCTATATGCAGGTCGCCCTCCTTGGTGACTCACAATATTATGGCTCTAAGACAGAGATGTCATGGTTGAGCTCTGTGGATCTCATTATCAGTATTTTTAGTTATATATGCCTTCAAAATTTTGTTTTCTAAAAGTTTTTGTTGTTGTTACATTTATGCATGTGTGCATGTACATGTGTTCAGACCTGCACAAGCGACATGCATATGAGGGTCAGAAAATGACATGAGAGTCAATTCCTTCTACGATACCATGAGCCAGGATCAAACTCAGGCCATTAGCTTGGGTAGTGCTTACATATAAACTCATGCAGGAGCGCGCGTGCGCGCGCACGCGCGCACACACACACACACACAGAAATAAATAAATCTAAAGAAATTTTTGCTTATGTTTTCAATTTGCAATGTGAGTTTTGGATGTAATCATCTTTATTAATATATTAAGATCATTATTGCCAGTGTTTCATGTGCTCAATGTGATCTCGACTCTCAGGAAAGTCACACCCAGGGGAGTGGAGACTCTTAATTGGTAGTGGAGCCTCTTTGGATGACTAATAGACTATTAAACCTACCATGACTTGTTAGATTATGGATTGTCACCTGGCCCCAGGAGTTTATCTCCTTGGAGATTGTCATTTAGCTCTAAGACATCTTGTGCACTGTTAGTTGATCTTGCCCAAACCTAGCCTTTGCTTTTTGTAGTTGTTGTTGGTTGAGACAAGGTTTCTCTCTGTGTGTGATCCAGGCTGTCCTGGAGCTCACTCTGTAGACCAGGGTGGCCCTCAGACTCCACCTGTGTCTGCCTCCCAAGTGATGGGATTAAAGGCATGCACTATCACCTCTTGGTTAGCCTTTGCTGTTAAAGGTAGTTTGATGCTGAAAACTTCCTCTGCGAATAAACATACTTCATTTGCTTGCTTATTTTCCCATTCCTTAGCAGCCCTAGCAACCTTTCTTTCCCTTGCTGCTGCTTCTAGATGACCTTAATCATGTCCCAAGTGGTAAATGCTTTTGCTGTGTTTTCCTTCAGGGCAGAAAACAACCAGACACCAGCTATTTGGTGTGTCCAGGTGTTCGAGACCACACGTTAAGTTGCTATAGTCTTCTGCATAGCTTTGTCATTCTTGCCTTACGACATTCCTTTTTTTTCTTTTTCTTTTTTCTTTTTTTTCTTTTCTTTTTTTTCTCTTTTTTCTTTTTTTTCATGACATTCCTTTTACTGTTTCTTTTTTTTAAAAGTTATTTTATGTGCATTGGTGTGAAGGTATCAGATCCTCCCTAGAACTGGAGTTACAGGCAGTTGTGAGCTGCCATGTTGGTGCTGGGAATTGAACCCAGGTCCTCTGGTCCTCTCCAGCCCTCCAGTCCGCCTTTTTTTTCTTTTTCTTAGATAAGAATGATGATAAAATAATGAATGACATTTATTTTTAGAGAGGCTGCACATGATCATCCAAATGAGCACTGTCCTTTAGGGCAGCTTTTGGGGGACCCTGTATTTACTCTGAATGAAGTGACCACGGGCCAGTGTGTGTCTCTGTATTTCTTACTCGTCAGTACTGTTAGATCAGACCCATTTCTTTACAGTAGCACCTTATTGATGTGATCTTCCCTGAGTTCGACACTGGTTAGCTTTAGAGCCAGCTTTGGAAACTAGATTCATCCCCTGGGATGGCACATGTGCCCACCACTCACATCAGTGGCTGTAATGGGATCCAGGCTGCCATGGTGACAGCCCCAGCTGAGGGTAGTGGCTGATGACCTCCAGCTGACGAGAGTGTGTAGAGTTCAAAGGTGGCTGTCAAGACAGAAGAGCTCTGGTGTTTCAGCACTATTCAAGAGGAGAGAGCCTGCACCTGGGAAGACTCCTGCCTTTGGAAATCTGCACCAGGAACGGAACTTTTACACTTCTGCTCTAGGAAAAGTGAAGGAAAAGAAATTATTGGTGCACCTCTGCACAGTACCTGCTTTCTTACTTTCTCTGTTGTCATTTCGCTTGCTGGCAAGCCATTGACACTTCTTTTCCTCTCTTTCCCTCTGTGTGCCTGTCTGTCTTGGGATCCAACCCTTTTCTGAAGCCTCCATTTTCATAGAAGTTATGTAAGTTACCATTGATTCCAATGCAGCAGGAAATTAGACTAAAATTTATTACCAAGTGCAGAACTTGTTTGGAGTTCAGCTTATATTTGTAAACGTGGATCATGTGCATACTCAGTGGAATTTAAAGTTTTTTTCTAGTCTAATGTGTTTTTGAAAGTGTTTATTATACTTAAATAATTTAAGGCCCAGGTTCTTAAACTGAAATTAAATGTGATCTTGTTTTGGCCGAGAAAGAATAATGTTATAGAGCAAACGAGAAGTATAGGAAGTGTGCTTTCACAGGGACAAACAGGCATGGGCAGTTATGTTACTAGTTTGTCTTAGTTTTCTCTTTAAAATTTTATTCTTTGGGTACTGGAGAGAAGGCTCAGCAGTTAAAAGCAATGGCTGCTCTTCCAGGGGACCCAGGTTCAAGTCCCAGCACCCATATGGCAGCTCACAACCATCAATATCTCTAGTCTCCCAAGGGATCCAATGTTATCTTCTGGTCTTCAAGGGTTCTAAGCACACACTTGGTACACAGACACACATACAGGCAAAACACCGGTACACTTAGAATAATAATGTGATACTAATAATTTCCACAAAATTTTTCTGTAACAAAATTTTTTGGCCCACCAGCCAGCTCCCAAATAGTGACATGGAGACTTTTTATTAATTATGAAAGCTTGACCTATAGCTGAGGCTTGTTCATAACTAGGTCAGATAGCTTAAATAAACCCATTTCTATTAATCTATGTTCTATCATGTGGCATTACTTCTCTTTCATCTTGCACCCCATTTCCCCTCTGTGTCTCTTGGCATCTCCCCACACGCCTAGATTCCTCCCCCTCTTCCTTTCTTTCCCCAGAAATCCCGCCTATACTCTTCTGGCTAGCTATTGGCTGTTCAGCTTTTTATTTCACCAATCACAGCAATACCTCCTCCAGTGTACAAATATATCACAACATTTTCTTCTACAATTTCATATATATCATGTGTCCAAGAATCCTCTCTTACCCTCTTCCCACTTCTGTGGATTACCTTCTTCTTTCCAACAATTTCTCCTCCTACTGTCATGTCTTTTTTCCTGTGACTAACTCTGTGCCTCTAGTCAGTTAAGCGGTAGGTTGTCCCAGTGTAAACATGTGCCTGACTTAGAGGGGTTTACCCCCCAACAGTCTGTGCTTGAAGCTTGGTTCTTCATATGTTGATGTTGAGAGGTGGAAGGGAATTTTAATTATTCTGACCTTGAAAGGGATTAATATTTCTTACTGGACCTTGGTAAATTCTAGAGAGGGCAATGTTGGGAAAATCTGAGCATTATCTAATGCGGATTTGGTTTCCTGTTTAGAATATTAGCTCCCAGTATTTTGGGGGGACCTGCACCAGCGTTTGTGCCATGCTGTGTGTATTTTTAGTCACCCAAACTGACAGGTAAATAAATTCCTTCTTTATACACCTGTCTCAGGTGCTCCAGTATAGTGATGGAAAACTGACTGGTACACAAGGTCTAGGGGAAAGCCCAGATTTCCATCTCTTCCTTAGGGATGTTTGAATCTAGTTTTGCAGGTGCGCGTACATGTCACATGCCCTGGTGATGTTAGACCTCGGTAAGTTAAAGCCCAAAAGATTCAGTCTCTTCCAGTATTCTCCATCAGTGCTCTCCTATCTGCCCGTTCTTCCAGTATTCTCCGTCAGTGCTCTCATATCTGCCCGTTCTTTTCATCAGCAGATGCACAGTGAATAATCTAATTTGATATTTTATGACTAAAGCTTTTTTAAAAAAGATTTATTTTTAATTATTTGTGTTTGTGTGTGTGTAAATACACACACACAAACACACACACACACACACACACACACACACACACACACGAGTGCAGTTGCCCACACAGGCCAGAGGGCGTTTAATCCCCTGGGGCTGAGAACAGGTACAGGCAGTTGTGAGCAGCCCCATGTGGGTGCTAGTATCTGAACTCAGGTCCTTTAGAATAGTAAACATTCTCAGTAAATTATAGAACCATCTCTCTAGGCCCGAGTTAAAACAATTTCTGAGGCAGCGTGAACTGCTGGGGGTGGGGTGGGATTCAGGAGCATATGTCATTTACCTGGTTCACCTAGCACACCTGACTGGGGACTGTGCAGGCCCAGCGGATGCACATCTAATTCCCATGGTTTTGGGTCTGTTAGCGAAGAAATGGGCATTCATACCAGAGAGCTTAGTGGGACGCCACCATATTTTTCCAACTCTTGTAGCCCACATATTGTCTACTCCTGTGTGTGATCTGTGTTGCACTGGAGCTCTTGAGTAGGGGCACTAGAGAAAGGGATACTCTATGTGTGGCATCATGTAGACAGGAGACGAGATGTGCAGTCTGGGAAGATGGCTTCGGGATGCAAGGATCTTAGATGACAGCTGTGGTGGTGGCAGAAGAATGCAGTCTATGTCAAGGTAGGAAATGGGACAAAATGGGACTGCACTGTTTTATGATACAGCTGCAGTAGTCTATGTGTGTGCACGCATGCTTGCATGAATGTATGTGTGCGTGTATATGTGTATGTTCAGTGTGATATTACTTCAAATTGGCAATAAAATGGTTGCTTTAGTAAAATAAATTCATTCTTTTATACACACACACGTATGTATATATATACACACTTCTATATCACATAACATCTGTTTATGTAAATTGCCTTCCTGTTTTCCACTTCTGACCTTCACTATTGTAAGATAATAAATAAGCCACTAAGTGTGATTTGTAGTAGCAGCACGGGAAATGAAAGCATACATTCTTTTTAGATTCTGTTTCATGAGTTAGAAGTGTAACAAGTCACTCAGCAAAGCGAGGCAAAGGTAAATAGACAAAAGAAAAAAAAATGAAAAGCAAAGCCCATTGATGCAAAGTTTCCTGAACTGTGGAAATTAAAGATTCAAACAGTCTCAAGAATGGTTATTCAAGGAACATTGGGGTCTTAGTAGAAATGATAGCACAGTGGTGTTGGTGCTCGGCCCTTCTTCCGTCTCTTCTCCCCACCTGTATGGTACTGGGAAAACCATCAGTTCAGTAGCCACTAGACAGGCAGAATAGAACTGTAGCTTCTGGTTACCCCTTCCATGAGCGCGCGCGCATGCACACACACACACACACACACACACACACACACACAGGTCATGCACATGCACATGCACTTACACACACACACAGCCATGCACATGCACTTACACACACATGTGTGCACGTGCACCACTGCTTTAATAGCCTCTTTCTCAAGAGAGGTCTTTATTTGGTCTGACTTAGCTTACTGTGTGTGAAAACATCTCTACTGAGTGTTGAGAGCAACTAGTGACCACTTAAAAATCATGGGTGTTTGAGATATTGCTATTTGAGGTCAACCAGTGACAAACCAAAAAGAAAAAAAGGAAGGAAATGTCTGTTGGGGATTCTGAAAAGCACCAGTACATTTCTGAGACTCTAAATGGTCCATGGCTGCTAGGAAATACCTCCATAGGCCCTTAAATATTACCCGTGGCTCACCTTGAAGCTCTGTACAAGCCAGAAGTAAAGACAAAGGTAGGGTTACAAACTGTCTGGGAGTGTATTAGAGGAGTGTTTTCATTCTCCATGCCCACACCCCACACCCCACAAGAAAGGCTAGACATTTCTCAGTTTGAGGTATTTAAGGAAATCTCTGTCCAGTTATTAGGGAACCACAAACTAAGTAGAAACTTAAGATGCCACATGGGTCAGAACATAGGGAGTTTACAAGACTAGTTTAGAAACTCAATAAACAACCCCAAAACTTATGGGGGTGGGCAGAAGGGGAATCTGATTTCTAGAACTGGTTATATTGTATTTAACACGTCAGGTTTTTGATCAAAATCAGAAGATATCCAAAGAGATGGGGAATATGGCCAATACACAGTGTGTGTGTGTGTGTGTGTGTGTGTGTGGGGGTGGGGGAGAGAGAGAGAGAGAGAGAGAGAGAGAGAGAGAGAGAGAGAGGGAGGAAGGGAGGGAGGGAGAGAGGGAGAGAGGGAGAGAGGGAGAGGCGGGGGGAAGCTGTTAGAAGCCATCACTGAGGAAGCTCTGATGTTGGGCAGATTATACAAAACTAGAAATAGATATGATAGATAGATAGATAGATAGATAGATAGATTCAAAGAACTATGAGAAACCATGTCTGAAGCATTAAATGTGGGCCACAAGATAACTTAGAGGGTAAGAGCACTTGCCACAAAACCTGATGACCTGAGTGTGATCCTTCAGACACATAGTGGAAGGAGAGAACCAACTCCTGAAAGTTGCCCTCCATCCTCTGCACACATGAAATAGTAGTGTTCTAGTAGGGTTCCTGTGGCGGTGATGAAACACCAGGACCAAAAGCAGCTCATGGAGGAAAAGGCTGGACTCACACTTCCACATCCTAGTCCCGTTACTGAAGGAAGTCAGGGTAGGAACATGGAGGCGGGAGCTGATCAGAGGCCGTGGAGGGGTGCTGCTAACTGGCTTGCTCATCATGCCTTGCTTAGCCTGCTCTCTGAACCAGCTCAGTGTGGCCCCACCCATAATGGGCTGAGTCCTTTTCCCATTAATCATCAACTAATTGAGAAAATGCCCTATAGCCTGATCTTATGGAGGCATTTTCTCATTTCAGGCTCTTCCTTTTCAGTCACTTTAGCTTGTGTCTGGTTGGCCAGCATGGGTATGCATGCACTCACACTCATATATGTGCACACACACTCATATATGAACATATGTGCACATGCACACACACTAGAGAACAAGACAAATATGTGAAAGAATAGAATGATGTGTTACCAAATACAAGGTGTGACTAAAGAGGGAGTGATTATTCAAGCAGACTCAGAAGTCCTGGAGATGAAAGGCATCATAACCAAGGGCAAGAATTTACTGAGGGGTTCAACAACAGATTGGAACTGGGAAAGACGGGTCAAGGTCAGATGAACAATACATCAAGACTTGATAAATTAGCCTGGTGGTGGTGCCATAAGCCTTTAATCCCAGCACTCAGGGAGACAGAGGCAGTCTGATTTCTGTGAGTTCGAGGCCAATCTGGTCTACAGAGTGAGTTTCCACACACAGAGCTATACAGAGAAACCTTATCTCAAAAAAAAAACCAAATAAACAAATAAAAAAGACTTGATAAACTGGGAAGTGGTGGCGGACATCATTAATTTTAGCAGGCAGAAGCAGACGATCTTTGAGTTTGAGGCCAGCCTGCTCTACAAAGTGAGTTCCAGGACTGACAGGGAAACAAAGAGAGACCCTGTCTCAAAAAAACCCAAAACTAAGCAAACAAGAAACAGAGCCTCTGGTGATTAACAGAGACTGGCCTATAGGTGAAGTTGGATGGGTAGTCATTGCTAGAACGCAGTATTTAGCTTGCATGTGTTTTAAGTGATTTGCTGTATTTGTTTGTTTTTTGGTGTGAGCAGGACTGAACTCTTATATGTTTTGTGAAGATCACATGGTGTTGGTCAAAAGAGACCAAACCCCTAACCTTTCTGAAATGGTACAGTAAGGGCAGAAGTTAGTGTAGTGGCTGATGAGGCTCTTTCTTAGGCTTTGGACGGATAGTGGAAAAGCTAGACAAAATCAGGCAGTGGTGTTCTAAGCTGTGCTTCATTTTAATGGAATATCAGTAATATAAAATAAGGGGTGACAGGGCCGCATAAATGAACTGAAGGCAATCACTTTTGAGGAGCAGGGCAAGATTTGGTTCCGTCTTCTTTGGTTACCCAGAGATGCTTGATGACATTTGGCACATTTTGGTTGTCACTCTGGGGGACAGGAGAGCTAGTGGCAACTACTGGGTAGCGACCAGGAATCCTGCTAAGCATCCCATAATATGCCTTTCTCCTAAGAGAAAGGCATCCATCTGAACCAAAAGAAATGTCAGGTTGAGAGGTTGACAACCTTTATTTTATTTATTTATTTATTTAGTGACAGGGTTTCTCTGTAGTTTTGGAGCTTGTTCTAGAACTAGCTCTTGTA
>JAQHUG010000091.1:2432175-2462701 GCA_028555095.1 Dicrostonyx torquatus | reverse complement strand
TGAGTTTGGTTTTGTTCCAGTTTTTTTTGAGACAGGGTTTCTCTGTAGTTTTGGAACCTGTCTTGGAACTAGCTCTTGTAGACCAGGCTGGTCTCGAACTTACAGAGATCCGCCTGCCTCTCTCTTCCAAGTTTTGGGATTAAAGGTGTATACCACCACCGCTCAGCATCCATCTGTCTTTCTTTTTCTTTCTCTTTTTTTCTTTCTTTTCCTTCCTTCCTTCCTTCCTTCCTTCCTTCCTTCCTTCCTTCCTTCCTTCCTTCCTTCCTTCCTTTCTTTTTTTGAGTTTTATCAAATGTATAGATGAGACTTTTGGATTTTGTCTCTTTTAGAACATCTTTTATAGAGGCAACTGTTCAAGAATACACCGACTGATAGCAGACTCTTAGCTGGGATGAGAGCTGGGATGTCCTCTTGTCTGGAGTCCCCACAGATGGCCTCTTTAGGGAACTGATGGTGGTATGTCCTTGCTGGCCAACAGCTCCCTTGGGGGAGTAACATTGTCCTCATTCTGAGGTGTATGGCATGTTCCCCATGCCTTATCCATTGTAGACCTAAAGAAGCAGCCGTGAGCCTGAATTTTCATGATAGCCTCCTGAGACCCTTCTGGATCCCACGAGCATCTCCCACTACACCCCCACTACCACCCTCACTAGTTTCCATAAACCATGAACCAATTGGCCTGTGTTGTTCTTAAGTGTGGTGACTACAGTTTGGCACAGCGATGGAGGGAATGTTCCAGAGCTTTCCAGCCCATCATCGTAGGTAGAACTCGGGCTTTGGAGCTTCTTTGAGTTTGAGTTAATTCTCCCTGTCCTTAGGATGATGATTGAACCTGCTTGGACCCGCCCCCATGTCCTCATTTATAAATGAACTAAAATGTAAGGAGATAGGACACACACACACATTTCTGATGGGATTGGGTTGTGGTGTCCCATCTAGGGTGGATAGGTACACCCTTAAGGGGGGCTTCTTATGAGCCAGAATTTTGGGTGAATTCATTCATTTAATCTCCACTGAAACCTGTAGTGTGTGTGTTTTGTCTCTACTTGGCATGAGTATTGGAACCCAACAGTGCTGCTGCAGTTGCTAAAAGAAGCTGGGGTTTCACGTGGGGTGCACAGCATCTGCTTTCTCACCTGCAGTGCTGTGTTGGCATGAGCCTTGTCTTTGAGTAAATACACACATAACGATGACATCAGTGGCGCCTGAGACTGTCGGAGTTCCTTTGCTTATTATATATTACTGCAGACTCATTCCCACTTTGGCAATAGGAGCCAGGCATGCTGGAGGAAGTAATTTGTCTCCCACTACCCTAGTTCTCTGGCTTTTGGGCTCCATGTAGGATGACACACTGACCCATTAAATTTGAAATCCTTGATTCTGTCATTCCCTATCAGGTGTTCTTTGTAGCTTGTTGTCAGCCCCAAGTGTGACAAACAAGTCCTTTAAGAACTCAGTTAAGCCAGGTCTGAACTTGTGATCTCAGCTACTAGGGAAGCCACAGCAGGATAATTGCAAATTCAAGGCTAGCCTGGGTAACTTAGTGAGACCAAGGTAAAAAGGTGGCTGGGGATGTACAGTTCAGAGGTAGAGAACTTGCCTTGCACTCCTGGGGCTCAAGGTTCTAAGCCAGTGCTGAAAGGAAAAGAAGCTACAAATGCAGATAAAAGGTAGGGTGGCATGGGATGTAGAGGCAAGGAAACCTCTAATCCTTGCCACCCACACCCTTCTTTCAGACTGAGATATCTAACTAACTAGGGGATATTGGCAGTGTAGGAGATAGAAATGTGGACACTAAGCAGTGTAGATGCACTTTTTGCCTGTGAGATAGATGGCGGGATGCTGGAGATGGGTATGGGTGTAATTTCCTAGCTGTGGAGGCAGAGATTGTGTGCAGGATGAAGGGAAGTTGCCGAGGATCTCTGGAATTGAGAATACAGTCTGGTGGTAACCCGGATGCCATGGGTATCCCAGGGGCACAGCAGAAGTCACAAAGGTGAACAGACAGAGGAGCATAGGGCAGGAATCCCTGGTGGTACTTCAGAGGTACCCATGTTATATGGGGAATGTGTAGGACAAATGGATGTGGGTGGGATCTTGCTTTGCGGTGAAGACTAGAAATTTCATGATCTGGAAGATTTAAAAGCACAGAAGCCTCTATGGCCCAAATTCAGATTCTGTGCCATTTAAGAACCACAGCTTTGAAGGGGAAGTAAAAAGTTCTGACCCTCGTTCTCAAAGCAGAGACTAGTCTTTTCCCTCTTAAATGCTGTTTGGCTCTTAGGTGCAGTTTCCTTCTTAAAGTAATAATATGAATGATACTAAGGCATTCCACCCCCAAAGACATTTTAGTGAGTGGGCAGGGTAGGTCATCAGTTATAAGTTCTGAGGTATGGGGACTGTGTGTTTTGCTAAATAAACAATTAGAATTTTTTTCCTGATTATCTAATACTTAAAGAAGTATTAATCTGACAGACACCTTGAATAACTAAAAGCTGTTTGGTAAACATGGGAAAGGTAGTAACTACTCATGCTTAGTCAGCCTTTTAGCCTGTCAAAGTCAGTCAGTAAGCGCCTCCCCAGGGGCTGGCTGGGATTACAGACTTGAAACAGGAATCAACGAACTAGCGTTATTTCCAGGTTAGGGTCTGTGTGGGTAGCTGTGTGTGTCAGGGTCTGTGTGGGTAGCTGTGTGTGTGTGTGTGTGTGTGTGTGTGTGTGTGCATGCACATGTGTGTGCATGTGAAGCTTTGTCGTGTAAGGATGCATGTAACTGTGTGTGCACGTGTGCATTGTGTGTGTTGTGCATGTGTGTATGTGCATGTGAAGCTTTGTCGTGTAAGGAGGCATGTAGCTGTGTGTGCGCACATGTGCATTGTGTGTGTGCACGTGAAGCTTTGTCGTGTACAGAGTCATGTGGTACATTTGGGATGCTGCTGTGCGGCCAGGATTTATGTGTCACCTGACAATGGTGACTTTGTTTGTGGTCGAGGAAGAGAATTTCCGCAGTTGTCCTCACAATGTGTTCCACACTGGAAGGGGGTTGTCTGAGCTTATGGAAGAGTGGTGGGAGAAGACCTGGAACAGACTAAAGCTGGGGCAGTTACGGTCCCTTACCACATTGGAACCATTTTAAAAAGTGCTTATATGGAAGGAATGCTAGATGAGCCCAGGAGACTGGGAGTGCAGCTTAGTGATAAGAGTATGGACCTAAAGTGCATGAGGTCCTGGGTCCTAACTCTCTCTCTGTCTCTGTCTCTGTCTCTGTCTCTGTCTCTCTCTCTCTCTCTCTCTCTCTCTCTCTCTCTATAGAGGAGTGGATGGGCCAGCTGAGGTAGTTAGTTGAGGCAGGCCTGGTGATTCTTGAAACCCGAGCCCCTTCCTTCCTCATGGTTTAATGTGACAAGTACTGTCCACTGTCTACATAAAGAAGGCCCACTTCCTTGCTATAGATTACAAAACCCTTCTCATGGGCCGCAGCCTGCAACTCTGCCTTTCTAAGTTTTCCTCTCAAACTCTGGTCACCCAGGCCCAGTGGACAGCTGCTCCCATCCCTGCCTTCCCCACCCCCATCCTCTCCGCAGTTTCCCTTGCTCACCCCTGCCCATGGACCCCTGCTGAAGGGATGGCTCTCTTCCTCTATGCTGAGTGGGTGTGGTGAGCTCATGACCAGGCTGCATAGGAGCTGGTTTTGTGGGGACTGGGGTTGAGGGCAGATGTGTCAGACTTCCCTGAAAAAAACATGTAGGCTATGTGCATTTGTTCTGCTCGAGTGCTTCTAAAGAACACTTGAAATAGCAACAAAGATGGGGACCCCCAGCCATGGTTTGAGTTTGAAATCAGATTCATGGTCTCTGTGCTTTTGTCTCATCAGCCTGCTCTTGACTGTTACTGACAGGTAAGCAGGAGCTGGATGTGTTGCTGGGGTTTCAGAGGCTGCTGTCTGCATCTTCATCAGACCCTGATCTTCCGGGTGCTGCTGCAGAGAATTTGTGAAGGGCCTGTTCTACTCCTTGAATCTTTTGGTCTGCTGTCTCCATGTCACTCTGGACCCTTGGCTCCCGGGAGTGGGGATAACTGTTGTCCATGAGTATTAGTGGAGCCCCATACTGTGCTTGCACCAGGACTGTGGAGTGATAAGGAGGGGCATGTGGGACTCTTTGGGGGTATTGGATGCTAGGTGCTGGCCCTGGAAAGGTCCCAGTTGTAAGAAATATCAAATATGAACTTTTTCTATCAGATACTATAAAACTTGTGTTATGACAAGGAATAAAATCTTATCTCCCCTACCGTGTAAGATTTCTATGTAGAAGTTTTAATCTTCTCCTCCTAGTGAAACCTAAGCTTTGTTTACACAGAGGCCCATTGCTCTATTTTAGGAATTTGATGGCCTGGAGCAGTGACCCTTTTCTCCTTGGAACAGTGACCCCTTTCCCCTTCCTTCATTTCCTGTACACCATTTCTTTTCAGCCAACATCAACACTTGACATCTGTAAATGTAAATGTCACGCATTTATCAACATTCATAGCTATTTGGGATGCCTTGGGCCACAGGTTGGACACGTTTTGAACAGTATGGACAGTGGGTAGTCCTGAAGGTACTACCGTTGGCAGGGTGTATCCCTCTGTACATGGCTGTCTCACCCTCATGCATATACCACACCCCTGCACGTGGCTGGTTCATCCTTAGCCTCAGATCCCACCCCTGCACATGGCTAGTTCACCCTTAGGCCCAGATCCCACCCCTGCACATGGCTGGTTCATCTTAGGCTCAGATCCCACCCCTGTACATGGCTAGTTCATAGGCTCAGATCCCACCCCTGCACATGGCTGGTTCCCTTCATGTACACACTCTTGTCAGAGTCCTCTCATTCAGACACCTTCAACCTCTCCCTTATTGCAGTTGGAATCTCTCTCCTGCATTTCTGCCATCATGGGATCTAAGCGGTCCTTCCATGGTGAGGGAACTGGAAAGCAAACAGCTATGGAAGGCGATTTTAGGGTGGATCGTCATGACAGAAGGTGGTAGGTGGAGAGGCCTGGAAATGTGGGTGGCACAAGAATGCCCAGGTCCCAGGGCTCATACAATCTAAGGGAGCAGAAGAGAGGTGCAGGACACAGAGATCAGCGCATCTCAAGGGTTCCTTGGAGGACCGCTAGCCTACTGGGATCCTCAGCATTTGTTGACACCAGCTATGAGCCTCACTGCTAGTTCCTTGTAGTCATTCCCGGAGGTCCTCTTATTTCAGACTGGGAACAGTATGCCTACGTACCTTAAATTCTGTCAGAAGATTATCTCACATGATCATGAGTTTTAGGCTGTAGGTTTACAGGATACTAAGTGTTTAACATTTTGGGGCTCCTTTTTTTGGGATGGGCTTGCTTCTCCCTGCTGAAAACGCTCTTTTCATCTGTGTAGACACTGTACCAGCAGCGCTGTGCTTGGAGATGGCGGATTAATAGCCTTCTTCAGGCAGGTCTGAGGATTTAAGGCATTCTGTAATCAACTGTATCTAAAACAAATCCCGCTGGCTATGGATCCACCCCGTGAAATGAGGAACCTCAGCAAGTTCTGCTGGCAGCTCCTAGCTTCCAGCACCAGAAGGGCTTTTCTCTTTACAATGGAAAAAATGCAATCGATTCTCCCCGCAGGCCCAAAATACCCATAAATCAGGAATGCAGTGTTGGGATGTGAATTCTTTTTAGCCTTTATCAGTGTGGCAAATTGCTAAGGAAGAAGATCAGGCAACAGTGATCATTTGGGAGTTACTTTCTTTACAGATCCCACCCTGGCTACTTAAGGTTCTGGTCTTCCAAGCATTAAAGCTGGTGCGTCCCAACATTTCAGACCAAGCCAGGGCATTTCTAGAGGCGAACCATCTGAAATTCCGCCTTCAATTACAAACAGAAAGAGGAAAGTGAACGCATGAGGGCTGGTTTGCTCCCAAGAATTATGACACAGTCCTCCAGATCTGTGGCCTTTTCTTCTGCTGGGGAAGAAATGAGACCATTGTCAGTTACTCTGCAGAATCATATTTTAGTGCCAGCTCCTCGCTGAGTGCTGTTAAGAACAGGGCGAGAGCCATAGAGTGTCCTTCTGAACTGTCACCCAGGCCACAGGGTGTGCACTTGTGGGCGGCTGCAGGGCCAATTCCAAATGGGGGAAGCATTGTATTCCTCAGAGGAATAAACAGTGAACCTAAAATAAACCCAGGCTTAGTTGAACTAATAAAGCACCAGGTAAAAAGAGCTTCTGATTGGTGAAGGACATTAAGGGACAAAAGCCCTGTCTGCTGCTGCTCGGAATTCTCAGAGCCCTCCCCCAGTCAGCCACCCAGAGGGTGATATCTTATCTAAGGGTTTATCCTAACAAAGGGCCTTAACTTCTGAATAGACACCTTGTACCAGGTATGCAAGTAGACTGGGATGGTTTACATACTGATCTGCTGGTGTGGAGTGCCAGAGGGAATTTAATGGAAACGTTTGCATACCAGAGCCTAGTGGAGGGCCGGCTGGGCTACTTAGTGAGGAATGAATGAATGAATGAATGAATGAAGCATTTAGCAGAAATACAAAGAGCTGATGGGAGAGTGGCTACCCTCCTCCTTAGTTTTATCCAGAAAATTGTCAAAATAATGGCAGGAGGGAGGGGAGCATGGGGTTAAGAGGAGGCTTGCTGAGAAATGACAGATCTGTCATCCCTGCTCGGGAAGGCCAGCAGCTACGGACTGCCTTGGCGTCAGGTGCTTTCAGCCTGCAGAAGCGGGAAGGAAAGAAGCAGGGGCTGTGTATAGATGCTCTGGGGGTCCTAACCCTATCAGAAGTCACTCTGATGGGCCCCTGTATGAAGTTCAGACTCTCTCTTAAGAGACAAGATAAGAACCATCCCTCCGTTCTCTGCGTTTTTTTCTGTCCCAGCAATTCCTTAACCTCCAGGTTTTTGAACATGGGCTGCTATGAATGCAGGGGAATGGTCTTGGGAGCTCAGCCTCCTGGGGACACGTGTCTTGGTTCAGATGTCTGCTGGTTTCCAGTTAATGTGCACACACTGTGCCTCAGTTTCCTCACCTGCGCAGTAGGGATAGCATCTATTTTAGAGTGTCATTGAACTGTTTGCTGAATTCTGTCAATCACCGTGGCCATCGGCGGTCTCAATATCTGTCCTCAATATCTCAGGGCCCAACCCCACGCTCTTGCAACTGTTCCCAGAGCTCTCAAAAGCATCCTAAGTTTCCTGCAGAGGCACGGAGAGGCTGCAGGGTACTTACTGGTCCGCAAGGATGTCAAATGGCTTATACCTCCGAGCTTCAGTTTTTGAGCATGGGAAAGGGATGCTGACACCCCCTCCCTTCTCACGTTTTGTCAGCAGACCCAAGCCATAGTATGAAGAAGAGCTCACAGCCCAGAGCATCCAGTGAGTGGTGTAGGAAGGGCAGGGCCATGTGTAGGTGCCGGGAGGGAGGGTTTGGGGGGAGGGGGCTGACCCTCTGGGCTCCATGTTGCCTGGCGAGGTTCAGACTCCCTGCCTTACAAGAGCTGGTAAAAGCCTCTCCGTGTATACCTGACTCAGTGAGTTTTAGGTGCATCCCTGTGCGACAGTTGTGCTGTGTATCTCGCTTTTCAGTCACAAGTTAAAACACACAGTGATAGTCAAGTGAACTTGTTTTCAGATTTTAAATTTGTGATGGTCTGACTGTCTGGTCCCTGCTTTTGTCCAGATTCTAAATGTTTGACTTTGTTATGTAAATCACGTGGCCTCACGCAGAGGTTTCTTTCTGGAGGCCACACCTGTCCTGTTTTGTTGGTCCTTATTTTCCTCAGAGCATCCAGCCTGAGTACAGTTTGGCTGTGCTAGGTGTTTGACAGCTGTTTGTTAAATGTGCTAGTTTAGTTTTGAATGGTGAAAGCAAGCAGGTCCAGAGTCTCTTGGCCATAACTGACATCTGCTGTGTTCTAGACAGCAACTTCCTTCCTTAGTGTTGCTCTGCTAACAGTGGGAGAGGTACTTCATGCTGCCCAGTGACCATTGAGGACAGTCCCAGGGTAAAGGTAGCTTCATTTATGTGTTATTAAGCAAGGCCACCAGCCGGGCACCATCAGAGGGCATAGTCCACACTATAATCAGGAGGTCTGCCTGTAGGTGTCAGTCAAACAGGTTGAGCATGTTGTTCATATTTCAGAACGTTTTGGGATAGCAGAGGTTTGAATTAGAGATTGCCATTGGATAGCATGCATTCAGGTAACAAATCCGAAATCTGAAATAGTCCCAAGCACTGTGGATAAGGGACACTTGGTCTATATCAGAGGAGCTGGAGGATCTATCTAGGGACGGAAGGATGGGTTTTTGGTATTGAGATTTAGGAGGTGTTTGAGGGACTTGGCAGGGACACTTTAGTGGCTATACCCTGGGTAACATGTCCAGTATAGGAATATTTAAAACCAACTTGAAGCAAGATGCGTGATTTCTTTTTCCTTTCCTTTTCTTTTCCTTTTTTTAAGTTTTAGAGAGAGATTTTCTAGATTCATTGGGGAGAGAGAGTGAGCAAGAGAGGGAGAAAGAATGTTCCAAGAGACAGACAGACAGAGAATGTGCAGAGCTCCTGTATAGTAGGAGTGATCCCAAGAAATGGTCTACCACTGAACCTTAGTGCCTTGGTAGTTAATAAGGTGGCCAGGATCTGGGTGGTGGAGGCACACACTTTAATCCCAGTACTAGGCAGAGGAAAGTGGATCTCTGTGAGTCCAGCCTGGTCTACAGAGTGAGTTCTAGGACAGTCAAGGCTACACAAAGAAACTGTTTCAAAAAACAAAAACAAACAAAAAAAGAGGGTGGAGCACAGAAAAAAGGGAGAAATAGAGACAGTCCATATATGAGGAATGTGGAAGGGAAAAACCAGGCAGAGCTACAGTAGGAAAACCAGAGCATTGGTCCAGGTACTTACTCTATGTGTGATTCTTGGCCTGACACATGAGACTTGATAGGAATATCTGGGTGTCTTTGGGAATGATGGTACCCTTCTAAGGAAGATAGAATCTTAGAAACTCAGGTTCTTGTCTTGTGAATGAATCCAAGAACGAAATGCATGGGCTACAAAGGGCACATATTTTAGAGAGAAGTTTATTAAAGGTTAAGACTCAGGGAGGGGCACATGGGGCTCCTGTGTAGCAGGAGGCGTCCCAGGTCCCAGGAAGTAGGTACTTAAGATGTCCCATTTCTGTTGCTTGCCCAGTTTCTGCCTGCTTTCCCAATATACTTGGAGGTCGTGTTTGGTAAAAGCCCAGCTCCAATAAAATGAGAATGATTAACGCAGGACCAGGAAGGGAGGAATAGGAAATGGATGTCCCGAGACAGATGGTAGTTCTGAGTTTCCTGGCAGCCAGGATGAACAAGGGCTGGGATGACACATGCTTTCCCCACCCTCTGCTCTGCATCACTGGAAAGGGTGCTGGGAAGGATCCGCTGAGCAGGACACATCCTTGGGCCACCAGTCACTAAAACCTATTAGCCTCGTGAATGAGTGAAATTATCCTCTAGCTCTGTGGTTCTCAGTCTTCCTATGCTGCAGTCCTTTAATGCAGCGGTGACAAATTATTTTGTTGCTACCTCCTAACTGTAATTTTGCTACTGTTATGAATTGTAATGTAGATATCTGTGTCTTGCGATGATCTTAAGCAACTCCTGTGAAAGGATTGTCCTCAAAGGGGTTGCCATCCATGGGTTGAGAACCACCACTCTAGCTGAAGATGGTGGTGTGGGGGAGTGGCTTGTGAAGATGTGGGTGTTAGGAGTGGCTTGTGAAGATGGGGGTGTTAGGAGCGGCTTGTGAAGATGGCATTGGGTAGTAACTCTTGGCCAGTTCTCTCAGAAGTCAGAATGGAGACTGTGTGTGAAGACTTCTGGTCCATGCTTGTGGGAGATCTTTGCCAGCTGAGGGACCTTCTCAAGGTGGCACATGAGTTCTTCCATGGGCAGACCTGCAAGGACCGTCCAGACCTGTGCATGCTCTTCCCTGCCCAGCCAAGACCCTGTTAGGAGCAGGATTGAGACATACTTAGTCAAGCACGTGCTTAGCTTATACGAAGCCCTGGGCTCAACCCCCAGCATCGAAACAGAATCCCCCTCTCTGCAGATCCCTTTTTCATGGAAGACATTGCCAATTACTTGATTTTTGAAACATCCCAACTCTTTCTTCTGGGAGAGAAAACCAATCTAAAACAAACAACAAAGCAAACAGAAAACCCCCAACTTTTTCAGTAGTGCAGGTGCTTTTGTGTGAAGCTGGAGGAAGATGTCCTCTCTCTGTGCCTCCTAACTGGTAGAGCAGCTGATGGAGTTGGGTATTGTAGGGCGAAAGAAATTCTTTGTAGGGGCAAAAAGGAGATGCCCGATTTTGACGAAGGAGGTATGGACACAGCCTCCCAGAAGAGCAGCAGGAAGAGCTCATCTCTTTTAGGTGAAATTTCAGTGTGCAACTTGATACAGCCAACTGGGAGAGGGAATTGAGCCAGTAGACCCCAACATTCTCCATTGTCACGGGGTGTCAGCAGCATTACCTTTCATATGTTCAGCCTGACCAGCTGTGTGTCACTGTGGGTGATGTCGTCCTCAGGGCCTGGGAATGGCTGGACTGAGAACAAGGCCCTTGCAAGCTGCCCGTTCTCAATGAGGGTTTTGTTCAACTGGTTTAATTTGCATTTGGTGTGTGGAGTGCCTGGTTATGGAAAGAGCTGCTCTTTGTTTTGGGTAATGAAGGCTGAGGTTTCCAATAAGCATTTCTGGCTTCAGTCTGTGTCCAGTGTCATTTGAGTAGCGAGGAACTGCTGGCCCTCTGCTGCCACCATTCCTGTGAGCAGATTAGGGGTTTGCACACCCCGAGTGCACAGACTGCAGGACAGCCGGAGAGAAAGAAAGCTGTGTTCACAGATGGAAGTGCCATCCCTGAGCTGTGCCTTTATGTCCTAGGGCAGACAGAGGCGCCTTCTCCAGCTCCTTCCTTGGGGTAGGGGGCGGGGAGTGGGTTGCTTTTCTTTCCATCATATACCAAAACAAAAAGAGGGTCTTTTCTCATGTTTCTTTGTGCCGTGCTAGGTACTCATGAGAAGCGAGTAAATTATTCATGAGAAATGAAATTTGAAATAATTGCGATGGAAATAGATGGTTAGAAATCACTTATTGAGCTCCTCACTTTGATCAGGTTACCCCGAAGGTTGGAAGCGAGAGTCAACATTGGTACAGGGTCCCTTGGTTGGTTTCTGTGCATCCGCTTAACCTCGGGTCTATTTAAATCTTCTAGTGATGTCTTCACCCACATCAGAGATTCCTTTCAGCTCATTAAGGTCAATTCCTTATGGTCAAGAGAATATATTCTCTCGCCTGGTTGGAGACCTAACGTTCAGTTTTTCCTTAATTTTTTGTAAGCTCAGATAATTCATTTTGAAATAAGATTGGGGATCTAGTTTCCTTCCTTCTGCCATTATTGCATGTTCCTGTTATGTGAGGGGCGGTACTTACGATTTGGAGAACTGTGGTCACGTGTCTGCAGGACCTGATCCCAATCCCAGGAAGTCTGATTTAGACCGTCAGTGTGCACCCTGTTGCTGCTTTAATAGCGAAACACCTCTCTGGAAGTTGCTTTGCTTTGTAACACCCACACTGAAGATGTGATCAGAGCCGGAAAACACACACGACTGAACTTTGAACTCTCTGGCAAAAATTTTGTGTAATTAATAAACCACGCTTTTCTCCTGGCAAATTTTGGTGCCAATTTTAACATCAAAGTTTCTTCCTTTTAAAAGCTTGAAATAAAGAAAATGAGTATGGAAATGCAGTAGTAAAAGTTTCATCTGGTGGCTGTTGCTGTTTCCAGGGTGCACGCTTTGTTGGCGTGCCCAAAGTCATGTGATAACAGTTTCCAAGTTCACAGTGAAGGTTGAAGGTGCTGCCTCTTGCATGGAGGGTGTGCTTGTATGTCCTACTTATTGTGGCCCTGGAATCATGGACACTGAGCACCTGAGAGGATACTTCCAGGATAAACTGAAGGCGATGAACACGAGACTGCGTGTTTCTTCGTTATGATGGTAGCCAGTGATTGGTGGAAGTGTTAGCTAGTCTCCAATTAATTATTAAATATCCACATACAATATATGTTATACACATATCTCAAATATAGATGTTTCTCATTTTGGTCACTTCAGATACATACAAATCTCAAATATTTAAAAAAAATAACCATTTTTAGGTACGACACAACTCAAATTTCAGTTACCCTATGTAAGTATGTGTAGTATAATTTGTCTGACTGTTAAGCACACAGACTTTTGCTAGCACTTCAGTTAAATCATCTTGGATCTGTGACCAATCACAGCCTTTCTTACAAAGCCCCTCTGGGATTGCTCACCGCTTATATTCCTGGTTCACATGCGGGAAGTGAGATGCATCATTGTGTGTCCTTCTCTGTCTACCAGAGATACATCACCATGACATTTACTAAAATGGCAGGAAGTGTAGCAGACTGGCGGCTTATCCTGTCCAAGACAAAGTGGAACTTGGGACCATGAGTAGATCCACCCGCTCAGCCAATCAGCTGTCTGTCTTACCACCACCTCACCATAGAATCTGCGTTGCCTGGTTCTTGTTTATAAGGTCATCTTTACCATATACATGCACAGTGTCTGCACAGAGCTCCTCTTCCTCCTCCTCTGACTTGGCATCAAGGTATGAGTCCCAGGGGTGCTCCCTCGATTTTTGTATATCAATTATTTTAAACCATTGCTAAAACATGGGCATCTCACAGTAGCTGCTGACAGTAAAGGCAGATCTATCCGTACCCCCACACCTCCCAACCCCGTACACACACTCAGGCAAAAACAGACACAGCACAGCGGAGGGTACTGCCAGGGAGGTCAAACTCCTGTGGAGTGACAGAACAAAGAGCATCTGACCACGGGCATGTTGGTGAGTTGGCCTTGGAGATGGTGCAGCTTGGGGAGCAGAGGGAGTGGCCGTGTCTGTACAGCAAGGAGGGTGGCTGAGAAGGAAAGAATGAGATGTCCTAGAGGCAGTGGTGAAGGAACACACAGAGCTGGTTCCCAGCATAGAAAGTACAAGGGATCACGTTTGCCTCTTCAGATTCATGGCAGACAGTACTAGTCACAGCAGTTAAAAGGTATTTGACCCCACTTTTGTCAGTGTGGGTTGACGAAGAGATAATAAAGCGGCAGGGTAGATGAACAAGTAGCTGTGGCATGGAGTATTAGTATGCTGTTGTATGAATGGGCCTTAAAAAGATGAGTCAATACTAAGAAACCAGGGGGTCAAGTGTACTTGATGTACAATTGTGAGGACCAGCATCAGCATCCTTGTAATAAGCTGGGCATCCCACATAAACCTGTAAAGCCAGTTCAGAGTGAGATGCAGAGGGAGGAGGCTCATTGGGGTTTCCTGACTTCCAGCTTCCAGCCTAGCTGAGAAAGTGGAAACCCTCGGGTTCAGGAAGAGACCTACTTCAAAAGATAGACAGAGAGAAATAGAGTTGGCCTACACGTATGCACACAGGAGCATGTGCCTGCACACATACTTTCATACATACCCTCCACAGACCTAGGCCACACACATATACCTAAGTTAAGTCTTTTAAGAAACAAGGCTAAGGGTCTGGAGAGACAACTCAGTGTTTAGGAGCACTTGTTGCTCTTGCAGAGGACCTAGGTTCAGTTCCTAGAACCCACTGGGTGGCTCACAATCACTGATAACTTGAGTTCCAGGAGGCTCCATGGGCCCTATAGGCACCGTACACATGCGATGAACATACGTACTTGCCGACAAAACACTCATTTTCATAAAATAAAATAAACCTAAGAAAATTAAAAACTTAAGAAACCACACACTAAAAGGCCACATTTTTAAAGGTTTCATTTGTGTGAAACATCTAGATACCTAAATATCTATAGAGACAGGAAAAAGAGTAGTGGTTGCCGAGGGCTGAGGGACTGAGGAGCAGCAGTGTATGGGTGCATAGTTTCCTCCCAAGGTGGCAGAACATTGGAACAAGACAGTAGAGACTGTAGCATGTAGTGACAGTACTAATCGTTTTCATTGTTCATCTTATTGCTGTGGGATAATGCTCTAGTACACTGTAAAGATTTGTCACTCATTTTGGTTCAATAAAACACTGAGTGGCCGGTAGTCAGGCAGGAAGTAATAGACAGAGTGACCAGATTGGGAGAATTCTGGGAAGTAGAAAGGCGGAGAGTCAGCTGCCAGTCAGGCACAAAAGAAGCAAGATGAGGATGCCTCACTGAGAAAAGATACCAGGCCGCATGGCTAAACATAGACAAGAATTATGGATTAATTTAAGTTGTAGGAGCTAGCTAATAATAAGTCTGAGCTAATAGGCCAAACAGTTTATAATTAATATAAGCCTCTTGGTGTTTCTTTGGGACTGAACGGCTGTGGGACTGGGCAGGAGAGAAACTTCTGTCTATATATTAAAGTTGTTAATGTTGATGATTTTACTCCCACTAAAATAGGGATATTTTTGCTAGGGTATGAAAAAGATGCACACTTCCAACAAAGGAACACGCTGCACACTTTACAAATTGTACAAAGGTATATACAACATCTCATTCTCAGTGCTTTTAAAAATTAGGTTTATTTTAACTGTGTGTGTGTCTATACCTGTTTGGGGTGTTGGGAGGTGGCATGTGTACTTGTCCAAGTGCTGGCAGATGCCAGAGGAGCTGGGATTACAGGCGATTGTGAGCCACCTGATTGATGTAGGTACTAGGAGCTGCACTCATTCTCTGGGAGAGCAGTAAGGGCTCTTCCCCTCTGAGCCATCTCTCTAGCCCCGCTTATAGTGTTTTAAATGATCGGGGTACTATTTCCTTTTTAAAATTCCTGTATATTTATAATTGACACTTTAAAAAATGTTTTGGCAATTTTACGGACATAGAATGATTTTGCAGTGTTTTCCCCTGTGATCAACTGCCTAACTTTGCCTCAAATGTTTTTACCCTTCATTTTTATAACGTTAGTACTAGACATGTTGGGGACTGCCTGTACATGTGTATATGTGACAGTTAATACGCACCCCAGATAACACACATGACGCTTTGTCACTGGAGAGCCTAAGAGACTTCTGTTATAGAAGAGAAGGTATTAGGCTGGCCCGTAAAAAGCAGAGGAAGTTCTTTTAGTAGTTATATAGGTAATGTCTAGCAGGCATTAGGGCTTGGCAAAGAGCCTAGACTTTTGGGGTGTACACAGCATCATGACAGCTCATGCGGACTGGCTGGAAGCCGTATGTCAGGACATGACACTTGGATATGTCTTAGCTTCAGGACTAGGGCTGAGAGGTAAGATGCCTGGTACCCAGGAGTTTGATAGTGGGTCATGATGATGCAGTGTGGCATAAGAGCCTCTGATGATACTTGTGTCCCAACAGCCCATGATGACATCATGTGCCACAGGAGGGCCGTGTTTACTACCAGTTTACTTGATACTGCTTTTTGTTTGCTTTTATGCTTTTGGTTTAGCGTCTTGTTATGTAGCCCAAGCTGGCTTTGAACCCACTGTGCCTCCAGGTTGGCCTCCATCTTTCTGTTTGAGTTTCCTCACGATGCTGTCTTCAATGGTGTGTGTTGCAGCGTCTCCTGCTGTCCCAGGATCCAGGCTATGCTGTGTTTTAGCCGGTTTACTCGCACCTACCCAGCAGAGTCTTCAGAGGCCTTGGTCCCTCTGGAGGCTGGTGCCTGGAAGCACACTGCTTAATAAATACTTGTTAATGAGTATCACATAATAGGAAATCAAGATCTTAATCTACATCTTTTAAATTGCCAAGGGAATCAGATAATCTTTGCTTAGGATCATTGGTAATGTGTTCTGGCTCAAGCTGCCTCTTTCTACCACCCACAGTCCCCCCCCCCACCTCTCTTTTTTAATTATATTCTGAAAATGGTTAAGAACAATAGATGTAGCACCCACCTTGACCTGATTTGATAGGTCAGTGTGTGTTACTGTGACCCCTACTGCCTAGGATAGCTCATACCCTCTCGCTACTTGCATCTTAGATCTTTATTAAACTAAAATCTATTGAATCCAGGTTTTCCCCATCAGGGTTGCGTGTGTACTTTCAAGTGGTGCCTTTTGGATGAAAGAAACATGAAAGCCAACTTAAAAGCCTGGGTTGCAGATGGGGAAGTCTGGTAAGGCATGCCGTTTCCTTCTAGCAGTCCTCCTTCTGGGGTATTTAGATCACGGACCGGCCCTGCATCAAAGAACCCTAGAGAGTCCTACAGCCGGATGTACACACCCACAGCCGGATGTACACACACAGGGATGCTTGGCTGACTGTGTGTCTGGTGAGAGGAGTGGGAGGTATCTTTGTCTCATCCGAGGTCCCGGCACAAACACATCTTTACTGCTTGCTTGCTGTAACTTCTGTGCAGCTAACTCTCTCCAGTACTGTCAAGTTCAAGACCCCTACTAAAGGAATGACACCACCCACCACGGGCTGGGCCCACCTACATCAATCAAAAATCAAGGCAATTCCTGCAGACGTGCCCACGGGCCAACCTGATTTAGACAGTTCCTCAATTGAGGTTCTCAGGTGATTCTGAGATGTGGCAAGCTGACATTTAAAACTGACCTTCACAATATTTTAAGATAATTTTGAAAGCACGGGTCTGTGGAAGGTTATCCAAAAAGGCAGAAGCTGTCACTCATGGGGATCTTATGGGCTGCTTGCCTGGCACCGTGAGGGTGAGGGCCAAGCCTGTACAGTCTGGGACTGGGCTGCCTTGGGGGGGGGGGGGAGACACGACACTGGTTCTCATACCATACTTCTCTGTGACATTTGGGCAGCTTGCTTATCTCTTAGGAGTTTCTTTCCTCATCTATAAAATGCTCTCATGAAGGCCTTAGCCCAGAAGATTGAATAATATAATGTATGCAAAGTTCTGAGAGGAGTAGCTGGCAGAGAGAGTAGTCATTTAAAAACCACACTCACTATAGAAATATGATATATTTATATATAAATATAATATATTTATAATATAAAATGCCTGGCCATAATTAATTTTCAGAACATTCATGCAGAGTGGGTGGTCTCTGTCTGCAGTGAGAAATTTAACCGGTTGCCTAAACTCACGGTGGCAGAGTGATCGGATGCAGGAGCTAGAAGCCCGTGTTGCCTGACTGACAAGGCAGGGAAATGGTTGGGAAAAGCATGCTTTGCAAGAACTGTCAGAAAGGACCACAGATTGGGTGGCTTACACAACAGATACTTGTTTTCTGGAGATTACTAGCCCAGGATCAAAGTGCGAGCAGGCTTGGCTTCCTCTGGCCTCTGTCTCGGGCTGGCAGATGGCTGTCCCCTCCCCATGCCTTGTTGAGGCCTTCCCTCTGTGCTTCTAAATTTCCTCTTCCTGTCAGGAAGTCCTATTGGGTCAGGGCCTGCGTGATCACCTCATTTGAACTTGGTTCCCTCCTCGTAGACCTGTCTCCTAAGGCACTCGCAGTCTGGGGTTCTGAGGTGGGGTAGGACTTCAGTGTAGGGGTGCTTCAGGCTGTTGAGCTGCTGACAAGAAAGGCTGGAATGGGAACTGACAGCCGGAGTACCTGGCTGTTAGAGGTTAGAGAAAAGGCAGCATCTGGAAACACAGCTAGCGGGGGCAAGTGCTTGTTGCCTGCGTTGTTTGGAAATGACTTCCAAAGACGGAACCAAGTCTTGGAAAAGGTGGAAAGTGCCATTGGTGTGGTGAGAGGTTGGCATACAGTCTGCTGCAGTGGGAAGATGTGCTGGTGGGGGTGGTAGTCATATTGGCTGGTAATCACATTGTACCAGCTGCGAGAAAGCAGAAAGAGATGGATGTTGGTACTCAGTTGGCCTCCTCTGTTTCCTGTTTAGTTCAGAACCCCATCCCATGGGATGGGACCACCTAGATTTAGCGTTTCTTCCGCCCCCTCAGTTCCAGCTGCCTGAAAACATCCTTACAGACACACAGAAGAATTAGAAGTTCAAGATTATCTTCTGCTACATAGTGAGTTCCAGGTAAACATGGGTGTTTCTTCTCAGTGATCGCACATGCAGTCAGGATTGTTGAAGGTGAAGATTTCTCCTTGGTGATCACACATGCAGTCAGGATTGTTGATGGTGAAGATTGATCATCACAGATGCTTGGTGTTAGCCCCAGAAACCAGTATTTCATTTTTGACATGTATTTATTTACATTTGAGTTTGCTGAGCAAATCAGTATGCTACTCTTGGGACTGGGGGTATGGCCCAGTGGAAGAATGCTTGATTGCCAGCTTGGATGAGGCCCCAGTGCCATTAAAAATAAAACAATAAAGCAGACCCTCCAGTGGACCATGATGCAATGCTTATCATGGTATTAAGTAGGGGCAGAATTTGAGTTTCATGTTCTAGCCTTAGAAGTGGCTCCTTGCTCTAAAGTTGTTTTAATGTTTTTGTTTTTCTTATAAATCTCACAATATGAAGCTCCTTGCTCCTTAATTATGCTTTAATTTCATAACAATGTTATTATTTTAATGAACATATTGTGGTGTAGTAGAGATTAAAGCCTGGGATTTAAGTCTTAGCTCTGCCACTTAGCAGCCTCTCAACAGTAAAAAGTGATCACACACCTCACTGTGTTACTGCATGTAGCATGTATGTTACTGCATGTAGCATTGGAGGTTCCAACACTGCATTTTTTTTTTCTGGGCTGACACTCAGGATCGTAATCTACTGATAGAGGCAGACGGTTAAAGGAAATTTTTTTAAATTTTTATTTATTTATTTGTTTATTTATTTATTTTAGCTTTTATCTTTTAGAGGCAGTACCGAGTATCCCATGTTTACCCGGAACTCACAAGATAATCTTGAACTTCTAATTCTTCTGCTCTACTTGCAGAATGCTGGGGTATAGATGTCCACCATCACATATAGTGAATATGGTGTTGGGCATCAGATCTGACCTACCCCCCTAGCCCAGACAAACGAGGGAACTTTTTAGAGCATTATTTTTAGTAGAGCAAAGGAAATAACTAAGAATATTGGGTTACCTGTCTTTCTTCCAGGTAGCTGAATGGCCACATGGATCTGGTTGCTTTGTGAACGAGCCCTGGGTGGATCAGAGCTCCTTTTTGGGCTTTGTCCATGAAGAATGGGGCCTGGAATTTGGAGTCTAGGTTGTTCACAGATACCGGCGTTTATCCCAAGACTTAGGTGGAAGAATGTCTCATCCCATGGGAGCCTAGGTGTGGTCATGTGACCATTCTTTACTTTAAAAAAAATGGGGAGAGGTGTAGATAATTGTGTATAGCCCAGGTTGGCCTCAAGCTCATGATCCTTGTGTCTCTGCCTCCCACGTGCAAACAGGTATGTGCCACGGCTCTTGGCTCTGTGGCCACCTTGATGCACTGTGATCTGAGACAGTTCAGCAGGTCCCTGGAGCCCAGAGATTTGGATTTCTCTGGCAAAGGTTCCCAGTATGTTCTAGACAGCAGCCCTGCCAGTCCCTGAGGGAGGGACCTATGCTTCAGAAGGACATATTGTTTAGGGATTTGGTGGATGGTGTGAGGATCTGGGAGGTATTCTCACATGTAACCATATCCATTGCCATTCTGACTCACACTTGTATGGGAGGGGCTGAGCCCTGGTCACCTGTTGGATTGCCAAACTGCACCCATTTTGAGTTTGTTGTCTGTTCGTATATACCTGCCACACATGTACACATGCAAGTAGATATGTGTTATTGGGACAAAGGCATTTCTTTTGTTCACAGTGTCCTTTTGCTATAGAATCTTAAAATGCTTTGACGGTCAGCAGTTGTGGTGGTTTGAAAGAAAATGGCCCCCAATAGGAGTGGCTATTAGGAGGTGTGGCTTTATTGGAGTAGGTATGCCCTTGTTGGAGGAAGTGTGTCACTGTGGGAATGGGCATTGAGGGCTCAGATTCAGATATGCTCAAGGTTCACTCAGTGTGATACACAGACCACTCCCGGTTGCCTGCAAGATGGAGGACTCTTAGCTTCTCCAGCACTATATCTGCCTGCACGCCACCATGCCTCACCGTGATGATAATGAACCTCTGAACTGTAAGCAAGGCACCCCAATTAAAAGTTTTCTTTATTAGAGTTGCTGTGGTCATGATGTCTCTTCAAAGCAATAGAAATCCTGACTAAGACAGCAATGCACATGCTTTTGTTTTTAAAGCTAATTGAGATAAAACTCACATATTTACATGTTCACCCTTTTGAGGTCTGTAGTTGATCAGGTCATGGTAACTGTAACCTCAGCACTCTGGAGGTTGAGGCAGGGAGATCTGGTGTTCAGGCCAGCTTGGGCTACATAACATGACCCTGTTTCAAAGAAGAAAACAAAGATGTAAAAATAAAGAATACAGTTCAATGATTTTGTCATAGTTGCATTGGCCAATCTCATTTTAATTTTGAAATATTTTTATTATCCCAGGGAGGTGCTTAGTAGCACATTACCCATCACTTTCCACTTCTCTCCCACACTCCTTCCTTGTCTTTAAGCAGTCTCTAACCTACTACGTGAGGCTTTCAATTAGCCTATTCTGGTCTTTGGTAACTCAGTCAACAGTGTTCTCGGGGTTAGCCACAGTGTTGAAGCAAGTACCGGTACTCAAGTTCTTATTTATTCATCATTATAAGCAACATTCCACAGTATGGCTATAGTGTATTCTAAAATTCTGTCCTTTTTGGAAATGGAAACTATATGACCACTATAGGGTATTGTTTAGATATTTATATGTTGATGGACACTGGGCTATTTCTACTTTTTTACTATTAAAATAGTATTACAAGGTTATCAATAAATTGGTTAACTTATTAATTAATAATTAGTTTGAGACAGGTAGGTCTTGATCCGCAGCACAAGCTGTCTTAAACCAAGCAGTCCTTTTGCCTCAGTCTCCCAGGTGCTGAAATTCTAAATGTATATAACACCAAGCTGGCTCATGCCAGGTTTCTGTCTATAAAGTTTGCATCTGTCTTGGCTTTGTATCTAGAAGTAGAGTGGCCTTGATCTTGTGGTAACTCCCCCATTTAACCATCCAAGGAACTACCACTCTCCTCCAAAGGACTTGTGTCATTTTCCGTCTCCATTGGTAATGTGTAAGGGCTCCCAGATTTTTTTGTGTCATTGCTGTGTGCTCTGTGTGTCTGGATATCGCTGTCCTAGGAGTGTCACAAGCTGTCTCCTATCACTTCCAGCATAGCTGAGACCACCATTTCACTCTCTGTGTTTGCTCCTTTCCACTTGTAGCTTAGGCAATAGTGCTTGGTTGTTTCCTGAGAGTTGTCTACATCATAAGTGTTCCGTTCTATGCGCGCGTGCGTGCGTGCGTGCGTGTGCGTGTGTGTGTGTGTGTGTGCGTGCGCGCGCGCGTAGGAAGGGGCTGTGTGTTGGCATGTGTTGGAGGGCACATGTGTGCATGTAGGTATATGTGAAGGCCAACGAATGACCAAGGTTGTCTTTCCTTGTGTACCATTCACAGTGTCTTTTCGGCAGGGTCTTTCACTGGCCCAGAGCTCACTCACACAAGTAGGTTGAGTTGACTGGCTGTTATAACCCTGACCTCTCTTCTTTTGTTAAGGCAGAAAAGATTTGTTTTGGGGGTCATAACTTAAGGGGTCCGTCACAGAAGGAAAACAACAGCAGAACTTGAGGGACCTGTCAGATTGCATGTGAAGCCAGGAAGCAGGGTAGGAAGAGAGGAGAGGGAGGAGAGGGGGAGAGAGGAAAAGGCGGGTTAGAGATAAATCTCACCCTTACCACTACTCCTAACTAGGATTTAGGTGACAGTTTCTATTTGTCTTTTTTTTTTTAAATCTATTTTAGTTTGCAGTTGGTTAAAATATGCTTTTTCAGTGTCTATATTTGACTATTCATATTGTCAAACCATATGGTTTCTTCTTTAGGCAGACTGTTTCGTCTCCCCACAAGCTCAAATTGAAATCCTGTCCAACAATGTGGTGGTGCTAGAAGGTGGAGCCTTTGGGAAGTGATCAGCCCATGACCCCTCTGGTGAACCATTGTCTTGATAAAAGGCGTACCCCAGAGAAGCCCATTTACCTCTCCATTATCAGAGAACACTGGTGAAAGACCCAGCTGCAAGCCAGCAGGCAGCCCTCTCCCAACACTGAGATTTCAGGAGCCTTGATCTTGAGTGCCTACAACCATGAGAAGTGAAGTCTGTGTATGAACCCCTGTAATGGGGATTTGATGTAGAAAATGCCCTGAATGAGATGGTTTCCAAAGATGAGAGCAGTACTGGCCCCTCTGGGTAGCCAGTCCGGCATCATGTCTGCTTGGGTTTCTGTGGGGACAGAGCAGATGGTCCCTGCCTTGCTGGAGTAGAAGGGCTAGCTGAGGACAGATGGTAAAGGGACACATGCAGATGTGGGGATGGATGGCACACGGGGAAGAAAAGGGCTTCCCCCAAGTGTAATGTAATAAATATATAACGCATATCTAAGTAGGCAGCCGCGTGACAGTCCATGTAGTTGACCGTCATCCCATGGGATTGTGATGGAGCCGGAAAGTTCTGTTATTTAGTGACGTCGAGGCTGAGTAATACAGGCATTCCATCTGTATTCTGGAGATGGCAGCTGTGAGTGACTCTCCTGCGCGTCAGGATACAACAGCACCATTATGTCCAGCACGCACGTTTGCTGGAGAGCGACTGGTGTTGCTTTATAAGTTTACCGTGTTACACCTTTTGCCAGTATTTCAGAGCACACACCCTCTACTTACAGATTTTAAATTTTGCGTGTTTATGTATTTGCAGGGTGTGTATGGTGTTTCTCTACCTCTATGTGTGGGTGTGTGCCTTTGGGCATGTGGAGGCCAGAGGAGAATGTTGGGTGTCTTGCTCTATCTACTCTCTTCTTAGGCCTTTGAGACAGAGTCTCAAAGGCTTTATTATTAGTCTTCTTTTCAGTGATGGTGTGGGCTTTCAGACTTTTCTGCCTGCTCGTGTTGGTGGAAGATAATTCCTTGATATGAGGCTGGGGAGATGGCGCAGCGGCTAGGTGTTAGCCATGCAAGTCTGTGGACCTGAAATCATTTCCCATAACCCATGTGAGAAACCATATATGTCATACATACCTCTGCAGTCTCAGCCCTCCTTTTTAGCAAGGTGACTGGCAGAGACAGGGCAATTGCCTGGAAGCAGACGGGTCAGCTAAATTGAAGTATACAGTGGAGGAACAAGAGACCCTTCTTCAACAATGGGGAAGGTGAAAACTAATTTCTAAAAGTTGTCCCCTGGACAAGGTCTGGGTGGCACGCATACACACAGCATAATTAAATGATAAAAACAATTTTTAAATGAACACGTCTTTTGGTAAAGGCCAGATGGAAACCTTATTTAGAGTTTTCAGAGCAGTGTCTTAGAAGACTAATTGAGGGAACTTTCTGCAATGAAAATCCAGCAACTGAACTAGAAAATGTGTTCACATGGGTTGTTCCTGCTCGGGTACATTTGGAAACAACAGGATAGATCTGGGTGAAGTCTGCTGTGTGTGGCATTCACAGATTGTAGGGAGAGGTGTTTCTGCTATTGGGATCATTGGGAGATCTTTGAAAGTCTATATCTTTTTTCTCATTAGGATTATAAAATGCAATATGTGTTTTTGTGTAGCACTTGACATAAGAGATTAGCAGAAATCACTCTGGTTTGTGGAGAAAAGTTCCCTGGACATTGTGTGGGCTCACAGATGGGTTCCTCTGCCTGGGGACACGGGTCCTCAGATGCAGTAGCCTGAAAACAACACAGATTCGTTAAGTTGCAGTTTGTGTGTGTGTGTGTGTGTGTGTGTGTGTGTGTGTGTTTGGTGGTCCAACATGTGTTCACTAGACTAAAAGCAAGTGATTTGGGGACTGCATTCCTTTCTGGGGTTGCAGGAGAGAACTCCCTGCTATACCCAGCTGCTGGAGGTACCTGCTTTCTGAGATCCCCTTCTCCTGCGGTCCCCTTGTCTGGTTTAATGGCAGCAGTGCTGTTTCTCTGAGTACTCTGGTGGCTACAGCTTCCTCCATCACCTTTCTTCGGTATTCTTTGCTTTCAAGAGCTGTTGTGATTACATCCTGCTTACCTGGCTCATCGTGGGTGATCTTCTAGTTAGCTTAAGGTCGGCTGACTAGCAACTTCAATTTCCAGTAGAGTCAGAGTCCGACTCAGGATGTGGACATCTCTTGGGGCCATTGTTCTGACTCCTGTAGTGCTAACCTAATTTTACGCTATCTACGTTATGAATTTATTTAGCTTGTTGGCCTTGGTCTGTCTGTCTTTTACTCTCTCTTCCTCCTTTTACTCTCTTTTCTTCCTTAGTCATCACATAGCATGCATTTAAACATCTCAGAGTTCGACAGCCTCCTGGGAATGGAGGCCTCCATGGATTCCTGTATGCGAATGATTGGTTTTTTTTTTTTTTGTTTTTTGTTTTTTAAAGCAGTCTTAGGATAGGTGCTATTAAGCTGAGAATTCTCTTAGGAAGCTCAGAGGAGTGAGTTGTGTTGATTCTCACTAGTGCAGAACATTAAAGCACTAAGGGGTGGCCGGGAGTCCTCCCAAGATGAACTTAAAAGCATGTCATGGGATGCTTGTAAGAAATACTGGATTCTTACTCTTAGCACTCTTTTTTTTTTTTGACAGGGTTTCTCTGTAGCTTTGGACCCAGTCCTGTAGACCAGGACTCTGTAGACCAGGACCCTGTAGACCAGACCCTGTAGACCAGGACTCTGTAGACCAGGCTGACCTTGAGCTCATTGCATCTGCCTGGGATTAAAACCATATACCACCTCTGCCCGGTTACTTTTAGTGCTTTGTTGGAGGAAAGAACTCGGTCTGAGTTGAGAACGAGGGATGGAATTCTGTTATTGGACCTTTGAAGGTGCACTTTCCTTGCTCTGTTTAACATCGGCTTCAGTGGTGAGACATCCATCTTGTATGTGTTATACAGCAGAAACTGAGACAGTGGGAAATAAACCGAGCTGAGTCCGAGGATGGGAACACTTCCGTGAGTAGTGTCAATAGAGACGACTTCTAACTTGGGCTTTGGTGTAAGATTGACATCAGAGATCCTGGAAGAGCATTTTCTCCCCCCTATTAATAGGTTAGGAAAAAATCAGTTCTGCACATCTGTTTGGCAGACTTTGGGAAGCCCTGCACATGTGAGCTCTACGTTTGACAGGGAGATGTGGTGCCTGAGAAGAAATGTAGGTGTAGCCTGATGCTTTTTAGGTAACTTCACTATACCCGGTAGTGCCAAACCTTTACCCAAACACTGTGCCTTCACAAGCCAGGCACACCCCATAGCGTGCTTTCTGGGACTGTGGGTAACTTAGGCCGGCACCCTGATCACTCAGTGACCAACTGTTGGCTTGTTTATGATGCCCGGTGCAGAAAGCTTCTCAGAGCGGCTTTCTTGTTTACACTTGAGCAGACAAGCTAGGGACTATCCAGGCCCTTGGCAGGTTGCGGTGGGTCCCTGGGTTGTTCATCAGATCCTCTCATCTTATTAGAGAATCAGACTTATTATCAGATGTGCTCTTTAGAGCTCAATGGCTTGGGCTTTTTGTGCTTTGGTTGAGCCGTGTCCCACATACAGATTGCTGAGCCCTCCCCAGACCTGCTGCAGCAGAATTCGGGAGTGTGGGTCTCAGGACCCTGCAGGTGGAAGTAGCATCGAGGGAGACTCATAAAAGCTGATTTGGTGTCAGGGTAGTGCCCCAGCAGACTACATAGCAGAAGAGTTGACAGAGGGGACCAAAAGACAGCATTCTTGGTCAGTGCCAAAGCTTGTAACCTGGAGAAATGTAATCTAAGTGAAGTTTGTATTGTGGAACCGAGTGGGAGTGTCCCGTGGTTGTTGGAGCTGGACTGGGCAGACCCAGCGACATCTGGTCTTGATCAGATATCTGTGCAGGATGATAAAGACCTACTGTCGTGCAGTACTTCCTAGCTGACCCCTGGTGGGATGAGGGAGAGATGCCAGAGGAACTGCTGTCTGGACCTGTGTTCTCCTGCATGGGACTCCCAGGCTCTAGGAGAAAGGCTAGGCTTGGTACACAGCAGAGGAACCAACTGAGGCTCATGGGATGTAGACGCTCTTAGTCCAAAGCAAAAACAGCTCTTCCTTTTCCACACGCCTTGTTTTTCTTCCGGATAGAATGTAGTTCACCCAGACACTAATTATAAATCAGTATGTACATTACCGAGAATGTAGGAACATACCCAGACTCGGTTGCTTCGGAGCAGGAAAACATCCTGTCATTTCTATTCAGAATAATGTATGTTCAAGATAATATACAATCAATTAAATTTTTTATCAGGTTCAGATTTGATTTGGGTCCATTTTTTAGTTTGAAAGTCAGCCACATTTCTACTGACCATTTGTCTTTGCTTACCAGGAAGCAGTCAACCGTTTTCTTTTCTTATTAGGGAGTCATATAGTAGTGAAAAGAAAAACATTATTAGCTAATGAGACCAGGTCTGTGCATGTGAAAAATGAACCTCATGACTTCCTGGATGCCTTTGACTGTTTCCCTAGGGATCTGGAACCTGTACCTGTGAATTGAATAGGAAAGTTCCTTTTCTTGTTGCTTGCCTTTTACCCTCAGGGCCTTGGCTGCCTCTGCTGGATCAACACCCCCAGTGAGTGCGTGACTACCCAGCAAGAATTTGTGTGTGTGTGTGCATGTGAGTGTATGTGCATGCATGTGTGTGAATGTGTGTGCATGCAATTGTCTCTCTGTGTGTGTGTGCATGCGAGTGTATATATGCATGCATGTGAGTGTGTATTTGAGTGTGCATGTGTGTGTATGTACATGCATGTGTGTGAATGTGTATACATGTGAGTGTCTCTGTGTGTGTGCATGCGAGTGTATATATGCATGCATGTAAGTGTGTATTTGTGCATATGTGTATGCGTGCATGTGACTGTATGTGTGTGTGTGCTAAAGACACAGGGATGCACAGCCCCATTGTCTTTGTCTTTAACACATTTTAAGGGACTCACTTATGTTTCCATTCATGAAACAGACTTGGAAGCACACAGAATTATAAAAGATTGCAGTGGATCTTAAACTCTGTAACTCGGTAGGGGCAGGGACAGAGGTCAAGTGTTCACAGTGCAAGCACGAGGACCTTCCTGAGCTTGGTCCTTAGCAGCCATGGACAAAGAGAAACTGGGCATGGTAGCATGTACTTGTAATCCCAGTGCCAGCGAGGTGGAGCGATGCAGATCCGTGAGGCTTGCCGGGCAGCCAGTCTAGCCTAATCAGCAATCCCCAGGATCAGTGTTGGGACCCTGTGGTTGGTAAGGCCCAGCTCTGTGTTCTGTTGAATCGGCTAACACTTCCTGTATACCAAGCCTCACTTCTCATGTGCCTGGGTGTCTGGGACCAAATAAAGATGAAAACTGAGTTAGTGAAGTAAACTTGGTGCTTTAAAAGAAAACCGCTGTTTCCTGATGTTATAATTAGAAGTTCTGCTTTATGGGCAGTTCTGTTAAAATAGCTTATCTACACAAACAAATTTCTTTTTTCCTCTTTTTGTTTTGTTTTTGCTTTTCACCAGCTGTTAAGAATTGCCCTGCCTCCCTGCTCACTTTTCCTAAGTACCAGAACCATAGAGGAAGCTGAGGGCTTCCCAAGGATGCCTTGCCCAAGGATGTTGCTCTTCATCTCTCAATCATCCCCGCTAAGTTTCTATGTGAAGTGCCTCCATAGGCGTGGATGTGGGAACATTTGGTCTCCAGGTTTGGGAGGCTGTGGATCTTTTGACTGTGGCATCCCCCTTCAAGCCAACTGGATTGGATAGTGCAAAGAAAGATGTTTGGGTCAGACAGCAGGGATAGAGGGGGACTGGGGATGCAACGAGAAGCAAATGGAAAGAAGAAAGGCCAGACTCCGAGCAGCTCTTTCTAGGACTGTGTGGGGAGAAGATGGAGGAGGTCGTTTCCAGTTGGCATTCCAGCCCTGCCATTTCCATGAGGGGAATCTGCCTCATCCACCTTCAACTCCAGTTGGCACTGCCATTTCCACCTTATCTTCATAACCAAAGATCGAAGTTACCTCATTGAGGGTTTGGGATGGAGTGCTCAGAGCAGGTGCTCAGGGGTCCTTGTCCCTTGAAAGGTGACCTTTCCTACTAGGAAATTCAGGAACATTTCCTTTTATTCAGTAGATATGCCCCTTCTCTTTGAGCCTGCTGTTCCTGGGCGGTCATCACCACACTCACCTGGACGACCCTAAACTGCACGTATGTAGCCTGGCGGTGATTGGCAGGTAGAGGACTGATGAGCGGAGCTTGCATGCTAACACACTTAGCAGAGGACAGAACCAAGGCTCTCAGTATCGAGGGTCCTGAAGGAAGACAGTCGGGTTTCATTTCCTCTTTGGTGGGAGTCCTTTTGTCTCCAGGGAGAGCTCATAGCATAGAGGGGGTGGGCTGGAGTCCTGTTGTTGCTGGCTGGAGATTCGGCTGTGCTGAGTAATAGCTTCCGTTCTGTTTTCTCTGGAGTTTTGCTCAGTTATGTCTTCTATGTGCTTTAGTTTAGGAAATTCTTTGGTGGTATGACTGTTGCTTAGCAGGACATCCCTTTGTGGCCTTTTCACACCTTTTTATTTTCCTAGAGATAAGCCATCGTCTAGGAATGGAGCCTTTGAGGTTTTTTCTCTGCATGCCCATACACATGTCTTTCTGTATGTTTTAACATGTCATCTGAAAAATATATGAACAAAGTTTTTGAACTTGAGAGAATTTTCAACCTGTTTTGTTCCGTTTTAGAGCTTGGTTAGTAGTGAACCAAGGCCTGGGAATTGCTCATGTTTTGGACCTGTGTCGCCCTCTAGTGGTAGCAGGCATCCACTGGCAGAACCCTGTGTCCTGGGTGAGCCAGGAGTGCATGCCTGGAAGAAGTAGTTAGAGGCTTGCTGGTCAGTTGCTGGTAAGCTGCCCAAACACAGCTGAGTGAGCTCTTAAGAAGCTGTTGTTCTTGGACCTCCAGCCTATCCTGTGGTCGAGACTTCAGATTGGTGTAGCTTTCCAGATGAAGCCCATTTAGACGGCGTGAGCCAGCTGGCATACTGTTGCCCACCAAACCAGTGTCCCAGCTCTGCTGATAGTTTGTTGTCGCTGCCCATTTATTCTGTGTTTTCCTTTGGGTCTTCATCTGTCTCCAGCACAGGTCTCACATCCTGGGTACTCGTCAGTGTGCCATCACCTTCTGTTTTCTTGGAAGCTGAGCTGACTGTCCCTGAAGATTCCGTTACTGTCATTTGTAGCTCACAGTCTATCTTTTCTGCCCCCCTCCACTTTGCTTTTTCTTCTGTATTAAAGCCACACCTCCCTTTGGTCCTTAAACCCACCAGCTGTCCTTCCCTCTTGTGCCTCCTTGCTGCTGTGTCTGCCTCCTGCCTCTGCCCTCCTACACACGTGGCTCCCTCTTGTGTCTTGTCAGCTCTACTCCTTGTGGAGGCCTCTATGTGCATTACACTCCACTTTGTGACCCTTGACCTCTTCGGCTTCAACAGTATGTATCAATTTCAGTGAGCCTCTTTAGACCTCCTTCTCCTGGTAACTTCTAGCCCATGGATCTGAGGCTTCCTAGTCCTTGGTCTTACCTTCGTTTCCTACTTGAAAGGTGGATTTTTACATACTCATGGGCCCAACTTCTCACTCTGCTCTCCTCAGCACAGACACCCTCTGGACACCTTTCTGTAGCTCAGACTTCGCGAGTCCCCTCTTATGAATAAGTACTAGCAACTCTAGCCCCCTTGGAGAGACTCCAGCTTTTGGTTAAACCAAATTTCCCTATGATTCCAAAAACCCGAACTGCTCTGCTAAAGAGCTGACTGTGGTTGCCCTGGCAGGCATCTTCTTAAACCTTTCAGGTGATGTCATCAGTTGGGAGAAAGCCATCTCCTGCCATGGACTTTTGTGCTCCACTCCTCTTGTTGATGGGTCATTTCTTTTCATGTCTTTGAGGAAGAGAAGTATGGCATTGGCAGGACAGCCTCCTCTTTCTAACCCCAAGCCCTGTCTTTCCCTACAAACAGCTCAGGCCGAGCCACTTCCTATCTCCCAATTCTCACTTCCCCCAAGGCAACATCTCAAGGATGTCAGTCCTACAGTTGATTCCTCTCTGTTGCCTTGTCTAAAGAAAGTCCTTAGCTTTGTTTCTTCTTCTCTCGAGATCCTTCCAAATGGCACAAAACAGGCTTTACACCACTTAGGTATTGTCAGTTTGAAAGCTTCCCAGATTCCATGTTCTGGGGCTGGAGAGATGGCTCAACGGTTCAGAGCACTTGTTATTCTAGAGGACATAGGCTCAGTCCTAGCACTCTCATGGTGGTTCACAATTGTCTGTGACTCTAGTTTCAGAGGATCTGACCCGCTTCTCTGCATGCATGTGGGCACTGCCTGCGTATGATGCACAGAGACATGTGTGAGCAAAACAGACACATAAAATTCAAAAGAATTTT
>JAQHUG010000091.1:2376408-2424066 GCA_028555095.1 Dicrostonyx torquatus | reverse complement strand
CTCTACTGCTGTCAGTGCCCTTGGGCCTGTACAGGGCTTTGACTCACTACTCTGTATTCTTTCCTGGTTTTGTTTTTCTTTAAGTTATTTTTTGTTTTTTGTTTTTTTTTAACAGGCTGAGACTGTGTGTGTGTAAAGTTTGAGCTCCCAAAAGCTGAAAGGTTTTGTTTATAGAAAAATGACAAATCAGAGTTCGAAGACAGTGGATAGAAAGGTGTTTGACATCTGGAGTGGGAGGCTCGGGCGCCCTGTGTGTCAGAACAGAGTAAAGGAGCAACTCCCTCAATGGAAAGGAAACACGGTAATTTAAACCTAGGCGATAAATACTGGCTTGAAAAACCATCAGGTGAGCCCAGTCCTGGTGGAGCAGCATCCTTCCCTAAGGATTTCAGTCAGCTCTAAATGACTCTAAGAGATGCCTGGCCTCTGGGACTCAGACCCCTAGGCGAACACCTGGAAGGGGTAGGCATAACAGCTGGGAATCAGGTTCCTGGGCTCTTTGGGACCCTGTGTTCTGACCCTAATGGAATGCTGATGGTTTTTCCTGCTGAAGTCCACGTTCCTCTTACCTTCACCTGTGCAGCTCGGGAGGCCCTTCTCTGGGAAAGCGTCCATGCAGCTGCCTCCCCGTTTCTTATCCGTGCCCTTTGAAAGTTTGCTAGGTTCCCTGTGGCCCCCACTGTGAAGGTTGCCCTGGAAAGTAGATACCACCTCCCTTTTAAAGACGTGGGACTCAGATATTTGAAGAAATGAATTCTTCCCATTGTGGTCCTGAATTCAGTGGCTGGCACGAGTCTTGGATCCACATCTTCCTGGTTTAGATCTAGAGCGCCTCAGTGCCTGAGCTATGATGGCGAGCATGGCTCTGTGTTAGAAAAGTAGTTAGGTAGTTAAGCTCCTGTAACTCTTCATTTTTGTTACCCTTTTAGAGCGTTTCATATGGCACAGGCTGGTCTCGGTTTCACTTTGAAGCCAAGGTTGACCTTGAACTCCTGATCCTCCTGCTATACCGATATTAATACTAGCAGTGCAGTGAGCTTCCTTTTGTCCTCTGCACGGATTAGATTACCATACAGGTTGCTGTCTGTAACCGGGAGCACTTGCCCTCTGCTTGCAGTGCCCCAAAGCCCTTGGGTAGAACTAGGCTTCATTCACATCACCCTCATGGTGCTTTTTGAGATGGACGTGGAAGCATTCCCCGAGGCCCCCATTTTGGGGTGCAGGTGTCGGATACAAAGAAGTGGGCTTTGGGCTTTTGTGGTTTTTATTTGACAGTTATTATGACCCCATCAGTTCAAGCCATTCTGTTTCCTTCAGAAAATGCCAGAATTTGAGGCCAATGAGGTGACTCAGTGCAGAGACTGTTGTACAAACACGAAGGCTTCTGTTTGTTCCCCAGCACCCACGTTAAGTGCCTCCGTACTCCCCGTGCTCCTATGGAGACGGGGGGGGGGGACGGGGAGAAAAAGAATCCTCCAAAGGCCCACCTGGCCTAGTGTGCACGGTGAGGAACAAGAGGCCATGTCCCAGACAAGGTGGCAGGTGATGAACAGCTGTGCACCCACATGTACACATGTGCACCCACAGGTAATGCACACATGCCACATGTACACAGTCTCTTTTTAAAGGTCAGAGTTTCTTTCTCTCTCTCTTTTTAAAAATTTAGGCAGGGTATGTACATGCGGGATGGGGTAGGATTTCACGCAATCAACACTGGCTTTAAACTTACTGTGTAGCTGAGAATAGTCTTGAACTAATTCACTTGCACCGAGCATCCCAAGTGCCATCTCAAGGCTGTCACTACAATGCCCAGTTAGTTTATGGAGTGCTGAGGATCAAACTTGGGACTTCCAGCATGCCGGGCAAGAATTCTCCCCGATGAGCTACAGGCCTTGTCCAGGTCTCCTGCTCTATCCAGGATTGCCCGATGATGTGTTTCTGAAAGCAGGTAGTCCTGTCCTTGTTTACAGAAGCAGTGTGTGATGGGTAGACGGGGGAAGTGCAGAGACGGGGAAGGGTGAGTGTCTGCTCTTCTAGAGCAGAGGCCAGGGTGAAAAGAAAGCAGTGTTAACTGTGTTCTGAGCCCTGCAGTGGCGCTGGCCTTAGATATGCTGTCTTTCAGCGGGGAGTGTTTCCCTCGAGCTGCAGTTTGTCTAAAGCTTGTTTGGGCCTCTTGGGAGCCAACAGTACTGTGCTGTGTCTGTGCCTCCCCCTTTGGGTGTGAATTGCCTTCTTGACTATAAAATTTATGTCGGTACCAAGGCCGTTGGACCCATCCCGAGAGAGGAAAAAAAAGAACAAATACTTTGTCTCTTTCTAGAAGCTGTGTTAGCACAGACTGTGAGAACTCGGGTTCTGTTCTCAAGCATTTGGCAGAAACTGACCTCTGGCCTAGTTGGACACAGCCAACCTCTTTCTAGTAAATTCCTCACGGCTCCTTGGCTTTTCTTGTGGCATTAATACACTAAATTTCGTCATTGGTATTCCTTGTGCGTGGGCTGGAATATCCTTCAGCCCTTGATTTGGGGGAATGGTTTTGTTTATCTTTGAATCACACATTTAGGGAGAATAAAGTCAGAGGAGGTATGGAAAGAATGGAAGTCTGTCACAGGTTGTTTAGACAGCCACTGAGTGCATTTCCCAAAGAAGTTGCTGGATTTTCTTTACATCATTGATGCCAGTACCACTGGCACTGTTTGCCAAGAAGCTGCTCCCCCCTGTAGTTAAGTGTAGGTAGCTCCACCACCAGACCCGGTAGTCTGTTCTCTCCTCCTAAGGAATGAAAAGAGGATTTAAATGTAATTTCAGGGGTTGGAGAGATGGCGCATCGATTGCCAGCAGTGACTACTCTTTTAGAGGTCCTGAGTTCAATTCCCAGCACCCACATGGTGCTCACAATCATCTATAATAGGATCTGGTGCCCTCTTCTGGTGTGCAGGTATACCTGCAGAGTACTCATATATTATAAAATATAAATGAATAAAATTAAAAAAAAATGTAAACTCAGTTTGAAAGTCTCCGTGGCTAGAGGTTAAAAAAAAAGACAACAGCTCTCATGCTGAAGGCGGTTCTCATATATTATTGTGAATATTAATAACTCTTTTTGGGAAGAGTTCCCATCTTTAGTCAGCCTGCAGATCAACTGCTTCACGGGGATTCCTTTGGCCTTAGCAGAGAAAGTGAATATCCAGTAAGGCTCTCTGGGCATATTCTGCCACTGGGTGGAGATGACGTCTTGTGGACTTAACTACTGACTGATAAAGCATTTATTCCGGACTGTCTGCTTGCTTGCTTGGGTCCTCTGCACATGTCTGTTGGCTAAGAGCTCTACTCCCAGAGTTGGAGTGGATTTGGGGTGGGGCATGGATGCATAAAGAGGTTGCAGTAAATGTTGTCTTTGAGAATTTGATTTGATTTGCTGTGCAGGAGAATGAGAAGGCAGGAGCCCGGGACTCCCGGCTGCAGTGGGTGTGTGTAGCCGGGAGACCAGCAGCACAGTTCTCTGAAGTAGCAGGTGAAGGTTGATGGAGGAAGACAGGTTGGAGGAAATTTTACAGGCTTCCAGCCAATTAAAAAAATGAAAGAACATTCTATCTCTGTGGTTCTCAACCTCCCTAATGCCGCAGCCCCTGGATAGAGCTCCTCATGTTATGGTGACTCCTAACCATAAAATTATCTTCATTGCTACTTTATAACTGGAATTTTGCTACTGTTTTGAATCATAATGTAAATATCTCTGTTTTCTGATGGGCTTAGGCAACCCCAGAAGGGTCTTGACCCATAGGTTGAGAACCACTGCTTTAACCAGACCCAGGAATTTCAAGAAAGTGAGGCATTAGGATTTGGGGACCATGAAGAGAGGCAGTTGTAGACCCAGCACTGTGTACAACCTCCCTTAGGTCACAGTTTTATATTTCATTGACTCATATAACTCAGGACTGGATATGCCATTTCATAAACGACTCATCCAGTATTTTACATCAGCAAGAATTTATAAATAGTTATTTTGATAAACATTTGAACAGTTTCCTATTTACACTTTGACATTTTGCTATCTGCTGTTGTAAGTTTATGTATAAAGTTTATGTATAAGTTATGTAAGTTTATGTATAAGTTATGTATAAAAATAATATTTGTATATCTTATAAATATAGATAATAAGATGGACAACATGGCAAAATCGTGTGTGTGTGTGTGTGTGTGTGTAACTAGAATTAAACCTAGGACTTTGTGCATGCTAGGCAAATGCTGTACAAGTAAACTATACCTCTCCCCGTACTAGACTGGAAACATGATTAATTAGATTTAGCAATTCTTATTAGGTTTCAAAAAGCAAGAAACACTGTCCCAATGGGCTCCATCCCCTTACTTTTTTTTTTAAGATTTATTTTTATCTACCCAGTATCTACCTGCATGTACGCCTGCAGGCCATAAAAGGGCACTATACCTTATTATGGATAGTTATGAGCTACTGTGTGGTTGCTGGGAATTGAACTCAGGACCTCTGGACAAAGAGCCAGTGCTCTTACCCTCTGAGCCATCTCCCCAGCCCCCGCTCCATCCCCTTTCAAGCCTGGAAGTGTATTCTGATTGTCCTGTGAGGAACGATGTCTCCATATGATTGATGGCCCATATGACATGCAGCTTCTTCACTCATTCCTGTGGCGTTAGGTAACACACACACCATGTTATATGTCCCATCCATGTCAAAGGGCAGGGAAGGAATTCTGATTGTTACCAGCAGAACTTGATGGAGACAGTGGGCTTGGGGCACCATCAGGAGGAAGCAGGCAGCCAGGCACCAGGGGGAAGTGAGTTTAGTACCTGGGAAGAGAGATGTGTCTTAGAGAAGGGGAGGAAAAGACTAGGAGTCCATAAGTGTACCACTAAAGGAGGCCATTTCTATCACTTCAGTGGCTCTTCCTGCTATTATCTCCAATCTTCAGAACCTGGCTCGTTGCTGCTTCTTGAGTTTTCAGGTTCTCATTTTCAGTAGATAAACTCCGTCACCCCCACACCTCTCTCCCTCTTGCACCTGCACAGCTCTTACACAGTACCTGTAAGTTTGATTTTCTGTGTTTCCTTTGTGATGATGTTGGAAATGCCCACAGTACAAGGCTAGGTGGTACAGGTACCCCAGGAACTTTCCTTGCCCACCTTCGCCTCTTCCAGGATGGTGTTTATTGGCTGAGTGTTCACCAGCTCATCCCTGGTGCTCCATGCTCCTGCTTTCATGAAGTCTTTCGTGGCACCTTCCACCTTGCTGTGGTCTAGACAGTGACCCCTGCCTGATTGTACCTGCTTAGTTAGAGTTTCTGTTGCTCTGACAAACAGCATGACCTAAGGAACTTGGGGAAGAGTTTGTTTCACCTTACAGCTTTTCAGTACATCATCCAGGGAAGTTAGGGCAGGAGCCCGAGGCAGGAACTGAAGCTGAGGCCTAGAAGAATGCTGCTTCCTTGCTTGCTCCTCCTGGCTTGCTCAGTTTGTTTTCTTTACACCCAGGACCACCCGCCTACATGTGGCACTATCTGTGATGGAATGGGTCCAGCCACATCTATCATCAGTTAAGAAAATGTCCTACAGACTTGCCTACAGGACAATCCTATGGAGACATTTTCTTGATTAAGAGCCCTCCTTCCTATATGACACTACCTTGTGTCAAATTGATAAGAAAACTAGTCACCACCCCTGCTTCTACCCTTAACCCTCTCACTTACATGGGGGTCTCTTCTTGATGGCCCTGTAGGGGGCAGGAAAGGGATGATGGCCCACACTCATAACAGGAAAGACAAACCAGTCAGAGGAAAGCATGGCACAAGTATTTGAGCATGACAGAGAAACCTTCAGACAGAGAAGCCAAAGGCCCACCAAGGGTGACTCAGGCTCAGTGCAGTGGGGACAGGCGAGTCGACTGATGGGACAGAAGGTATCCGAGCCAATGGCAGCAGACCTGGTGTGTCCAGATTCTCCTTGTAACGTTTCTCCCTCCTGAGGATAAGGGTTGGCCTCTCCGAGAAGAGGGTTTAACTTTTTTGTGGCTAAACTAGTTGTTTCACAGAAAACAGGAGAAACTGCAGCTGTGATTTTAGGTGTTTGGTCTGACTTTGGGGGAAAAGGGTTTGGTGTCTATGGGCTTCCTTCAGGGAGGAGTTCTTGTTGCTTCGTGGAGAATGATGGCCAAGAAAGGAGGGAGTGCGGAAAACGAAGGCCTTCACTTTATCATTTTCTGGGACCCAATAGCTCCTTCCTATCAGTTTTCGGTTGAGTGTTACTTGTTCACTCTGCTGTAATCTATTTTTATCTCATTAAGCACATAGGATCCACTGAAATGATGTTGTGACGAGGGTTTCGGCAAACAGTGCTCTGGACGTTCAGAGCGATGCCCAGAGCATCACCAGCATGTCTTACTCTTCCCTCACTCCTCCTGCCAGGCAGGCACCCGGAGCCTGACCTGGTGCTTTGCTACAAGCCCATCTCATTTCTCCAGTAAATTACTAAATATCACGGGGACAGATGCCTCTACCCAAACCTCCTTGTGTGAGAGTCAGTCTTAGTCGGCTGCCTCTGCTGTAGCAGAACACGATGGGCTGAGTGGATTAGACCGAGAGAAGTTCAAGATCAAAGTGCTGGAATCCCTGGGGTCCGATATAACTGCTTTCTAGTCTGTAGCTCATGAGGCATCGTGTATCCTCGTGTAGCACGGGGGAGGGCAGGCTCTGCCATGTCTTTCTATAAGGCCACTAATCTCATTCAGGAGGACTTCACCCTTAAGACCTGCGCGCCTCTATCAGCCAACATCACCTGTAGCGAGTCTTTCTCTGTCCCAGCAGCTCCCAAATAATGACAGGGAGACTTCCTATTAATTATGAAAGCTCAGCCTTAGCTTAGGCTTGTTTCTAATTAGTCTTGTAACTTGAATTGCCCCATTTTTATTCATCTACATGCTGCCACATGGCTCGTGGCTTTTACCTCTTCTCCTGCATGTCCTGCTTTCTCTCTGTGTCCTCTGGCGTCTTTCACATGCTCAGATTCATGTCCTTTCTTTTCCTTATGCCAGGAAGTCCCGCCTAACATCTTCGTGCCCTGCTATTGGCCATTCAACTCTTTTTTTTTTTTTCTTTTTTGGTTTTTTCGAGACAGGGTTTCTCTGTGACTTTAGAGCCTGCACTGAAACTAGCTCTTGTAGGCCAGGCTGGTCTCAAACTCACAGAGATCCACCTGCCTCTGCCTCCTGAGTGCTGGGATTAAAGGTGTGCACCACCACTGCCCGGCGGGCCATTCAACTCTTTTTTTCTTTTTTTTTTTTTGCCATTCAACTCTTTATCGAACCAATCAGAAGGTGTCTTGGCACAGACACATCCTCACAGTGTACAGAAAGATTATTCCACAACAATTACCTGGAGAGTTTAGGATTTCAGCCTAAGAATTTTGGTCTCTCACAGACCGGATGAAGGACCACGTGGTTGCTGAAATACTGCCACAGATTCTACAAGTACTGTGTTGGTTGACTTCACGGGTGCCTCAAATCTCTGTGTATGAGGCCTTGGCCGTCCTTTTGTGTTCCCAAAGCTCTGTCTCCATGTGACTTAACACACCCAGAGAAGCTAAAGGGCTCACACTTACCTCTGTTCAGTTGGTGCGCTTGGCCATTTAATGGTACAATTTAGACTTGTATGGAAACTGAAAGATCTTGGTGGTGTTTTACCAGACATTGTCCATGTTCTAGAAGTGACCCGGGGAGAAGAAAATAATTAAACCACAATAGGATTCCTTCTTATCTGTCCCCCACTGCACAGGAGCCATTTAAGCACATTTATCAGCATTTCCAGGTGTTTGTGTCTATTTGGGGAGCACATAATTAATGAACTGAAACTTTGATGACATAGAAAAAGGGTGCTGATATTTCCAGAATAATCATTTTTATCACTTTTGTAATCAGAAAATAATTATTTAAAGTAACATATACCTTTCTATGAGAAATAAGCAAAAAAATGCAGAAAAGAGGGAGCTGGGGATGTTGCTCAGTGGGTAGAGCATTTGTCTAGGATGCATAAACAATGGCTAGAGTTTGATTCCCAACACTACATAAACTAGCGCAGTGGCGCAGGCACAGATTTTGGAGGTGGAGTCAGGAAGATTAGAAGTTCCAGTCATCCCTCAGCTACCAGAGTAGCAAGTTCAAGGCCAGCCTGAATCACGTGAGACCCTGTCTCAAACTAGCAAACAAGCACCACGGAAAGAACAAGGCACAGAGTGAGAAACTCTAGTTCAGGTGCCTCTCAGAGGCAGAGGATAGGATGCTTTCTGTTTGCATTGTGTAATGGTTGATGCAGTCAGTTTATGTTCTGGTGGAGCCTTAGAGTGGTTGATTGAGACAGCTGGGCCCGAGGAGTCTTGCTTTAGGACAGCTGTGCATACCAACCTGTCTGTCTTCTTGTTCCTTTCCAAAGCTGGAGCTGGGGTAAGAGGATGGGGTGGGGCTCCAGAAACCATAGCTGAACTTCCAAGTTTGGTCTATGGTTAGTTAGGCATGGGTTGAATGGTGTGGGCAGGAGGGGGTCCAGATGAGATTGGTGAGCTATGCAGGTTTGGTTAAGGCTTTGACCTTGAGAGTTTCCAGTATAATTAATTTATACTTATATTTATATTCTGTTTGCCTGGGTAGTAAATGTTGGTTCAGTGTTAATTGTACTGGACAAGGTCAAGAGCTGAGGCAGGGACCCAGTTAGGAGGCTGTCTGGGTCTTCTTGGGGAGGATGCGGGCAGCCTGGATCAGGATTGGAACATCTGCAGGTTGCTGGAGGGCTCTGGACCAGCTAGGGTCAGAGTGTGTGTTTCCATAGCGGCTGTAGGGAAGATTTTGGGGAAGGGAAACATATGGAAGATTCTGCATAATCATGGACTGCTCATGTCGTTGGTGGTGGGCAGATTTGCTACTTGGTTAACATCACAATCTCTTATCCCCCTGTTCTCTCACAAGGAGCCACCAGAAGAGGAGATTCCCTGCCACGTCCCAAAACTGAATTTGCGTTGTCCGCTGTGAAACTTCCAATCAGATGACATCTCTGTGTAGAAATCAATGGATCCTCTTGTCTGTTCCTTTCCATTTTTAATGGTGTGTTTCCCGTGGTTCTCTCTGAGGAGGAATGGCCTCCCGGCATATCCAGCCTTTCTGCCAGGGAGTTGTGCTGCTTTGTGCTGGCCTGGGTCACTCTCAGGTCTCTCTGCTGGAGGAAAAGCAGGTGTAATGGCCCTGGCTTTGAAGTGTTGCTTGCTTTTTTGAGATTACGATTGGCTTTAAAGGAAGTATTGAGAAGGTCATTTGGTCCAGTTGACTGTCACGTGACCAGTAATGTGGCTGTGATGAGAGTGATGGATAGGGGGTGGCTTTGTGGGTTGATGGACCTGGGGCAGAGACCCTGTTTTCCTGTGGCAAGCCCACCACCTTTTGACCTTCAGGTGACCTTCTCTTTGAGCCTCAGTTCCTACAAATGAATGGACTCTTGACGAGCTCTGAGTTGGAAGATGGTCTGAGCAGAGCCAGCCTATTATAGCAACCAAGTTTGTCATGCACACTGCTTTGGTTCATACTTGTGATCACCAGCAGGACTGGTGGTGACCCTCTTGCCTGTTGCTGACTGGGTTGTCTGTCCCCCTGCATGGGAAGGAGAAAGTGATTTAAAAATGGGGAAAACAGTGTAAGTTGCTCAGGTTGGAGGGCCGGAGATGTAGCTCAGATGGCAGAGTGCCTGCCTAGCATGCAGGAAGCCTCTCTTCTCTTGATCCCTCCACCCCATAGAACTTGGCATGGTCGCATACACCTTTCATCCCAGCATTTAGGAGATGGAAGAATCAGAAGTCCATGATAATCCTGGACGGCAAAGCAAGTTCAAGGCAGCATAGACTACTTCAGACCATGTTTCAAAAATAAAATAACAATAAATCATTCAGATTGAGGAACATAGGCTCTCTTCATTAGTAATATCACAGAAGCCATTGTGTTAGTTAGTTAGGGTGAATTTTTTAAAAGGCATTTTAAGTTATATAATAAAACAATACCAAATTCTGCTAATATATTGGCATAGGCTAACAACAACATGAAATATTGAACCTTTCTTTTAAGGGTGGTTTGGTCTTTTGAAAAGCATGAAGTTCTAAATCATACCATTTGGTGATGATTGATGAGAGCTGATTTTCTGTCTGTGTATAAATACCATAGTTAATGAAAGAAGTTCTAGAAGCCTAGCATAGTGGCACATACCTGTAATCCTAGTATTGCAAGGACCCTGTGTCAAGAAACCAACAAGCACGTACCTCAAAACAGTCTATTGCCTCTTTAAAGCTAGTGCTGTGACAATTTTTGTATATAAATGTGTTACATATTAATGTCTATGAATATGTGTATGGCATATGTTTAGTATGTCTGTATACATATTTAGACATACATACAATATTTCCATATATACACATATGTCTAATCTAGCCATCTCTCTAGGTCTGACCTATCTAAACCACCCATTAGTTTAAATACACTAATATAAATAATATTTCCATAACCTGTTCCCAGTTTACAGACTTACAGTAAAATGTGAGATAGCCTTATGAGTACCTTTGTCTTCCTGTTGAGATGTTTGGGCAGCGGGCGTGGACAGAGATTTGTGTGGCATTTCAGAGCCTGGCACATGGGCTCACAAGTAGTCCAAACCCCAGAGGGTTGATGAATGGCAGAGCTTGAAACTTAAGCTATGCAAAAGAAGTTTCTGAAATATTTCCTTCTGTTGTACTTTGTAGAAACAATTATCTTTTCTTTATTTCTCATTTCTTGCCTATACATTTAGGAAAGTACCTTTTTTTTTTAACTTTCCATCTTAGTAGCCATATTTAAGGAACACTTAACATCATTTGGAAAACTCTGGAAGTGAGAATTTAATTTCTCATCTCCTTAAAAAATGCAGTTGTACTGGGTGGTGGTGGCACACACCTTTAATCCCAGGACTTGAGAGGCAGAGACAAGTGGATTTATGTGAGTTTGAGGCCTGCCTAGTCTACAGAGTGAGTGCCAGGACAGCCAGGGCTGTTACATAGAAAACCAAAACAAACAAAAACTGCAGTTACAAGTCTCACTTTTCAGTTTTGTTAATTTTTAAACTCAGTTTAAGAAACTTGTTGCTTCTGTGGGACTCTCACAGTGGCAGCAGGCGTATCTTCTGTGGGACTCCTCACAGTGGCAGCAGGTGTATCTTCTGTGGGACTCCTCACAGTGGCAGCAGGCGTATCTTCTGTGGGACTCCTCACAGTGGCAGCAGGTGTATCTTCTGTGGGACTCTCACAGTGGCAGCAGGCGTATCTTCTGTGGGACTCTCACAGTGGCAGCAGGCGTATCTTCTGTGGGACTCCTCACAGTGGCAGCAGGCGTATCTTCTGTGGGACTCTCACAGTGGCAGCAGGCGTATCTTCTGTGGGACTCTCATAGTGGCAGCAGGCGTATCTTCTGTGGGACTCTCACAGTGGCAGCAGGTATATCTTCTGTGGGACTCTCAAAGTGGCAGCAGGCGTATCTTCTGTGGGACCCTCACAGTGGCAGCAGGCGTATCTCTGGTCTGCTCTTGAGACTCTTTTCCAGCTTTGGTATGAGCACTTTTGCCTTGACTCACTGTATCTGGTTTTGTCCTGTTTGACTGTCGTGTTTTGGAGGCCTGCTCTCTTCTGAAGAGGAAACAGAAGGGGAATGGATCTGGGAGAGAGGGGAAGTGTGGATGTGGCTGGAGGGAAACCGTGATTGGCATGGAGAGTAGGAGAGAAGAATCTGTTTTCAATTAGAAAAAAAGAATCACCTCAGACATGTCTAGATAATCAAATCACAGGTAAGCAAGCATGTAGGTGCTGTTGGCCTAGAAATGACTTTGGATCAGCATGGACACTTCCCTATGGTTGGGGACAAGGTAGTGTGTACAGTGGATGTGTGTACACAGTAGGTGTGTACCTGGCTGGTGGTCAGGAGATCTGGCTCTTTGTCCTGAATTGGGAGATGCTATGTATATGTAGCTCCCTGTGGATCCTAGGCACTGTCCAGGCCACTAGCATCATTCCTTCTCCCACCAGCCCACCAAGACAGACAACCAGGGTGTTTCTATTAACTCAGAGGAAACTAGGACTTTATGGTGGGCATAGAGGATCAGACAACTGGTAAATAACTGTATACTCCTTTTTGAAAATTAACTTTAAATTTTGTATTTTGTGTGTATGAGCCTGAAAGTGTGTGTGTATATGTGTGTGTGTGCGCGTGCGCGCGCACCATGTGTGTGCAATGCTGGGGGAGACCAAAAGAGGGTACTGGACTCCTCTGACTGGAGTTATAAACAGATACAAGCATCCATGTTGGTGCTGGGACTTAATCTGGGTCCTCTGGAAAATCAGCCCTTAACATGGAGCCATCTTTTCAGCTATAACTGAATACCCTGACCCCATGCCATGACATTGGATTCAGCCTTGTTAGAGGACTGTTGATGCACAGTACCTCTGCCTTTACCAGAAGCTTCTGTCCTGTAGCTGAGTGTATTAGCAGAAAGGTCCTCCTAGTTTCCTCGTTAGTTTCTTTATCTGCAGCAGTTGACAGCAGGCTCTAGGACAGACCTTTCAGAGATCTGTTTTACAAACCCAGTGTAAATAACCAAAAAGTCTTGCTTTAAGTTAGCAAAACATGCTAACCATAGAGACCTTTCATCAGGGGATCCATGTCCCTGGGAACTTGGTAGCCCAGGTCTGCCTTGTGCTTGGTCTCAGAGATGGTGCATGTGATGGATAACAAAGGCAGGTGGCTGTGGGCCGAATACTGTTTCCTAATGGCCCTTAAAAACTTGCATCCAAAACAAGGTATCCAGTCCTTGATTTTACTTATTTATTTTTAACAAAATATTGATTTCTATCACATCCAGTCCATTCCTTTTGTTTGTTTATTGGCATTGGACCTTTTGTCATTGCAACATGATGTTGTGGTCTCCAGAGTTCATGGTGAAGCACTTGCAATCATGGTCCAAGAACAATTGCAGAAGAACTTCAGGATCTTCGAAGCAAGTTCAAATTCTATGACTTTGGGTTGGGCTTCACTCATAGCTGTCCTTAACCTCATATAGGTCAACCTATAGGGTGTGAGCTGGACACATCTACCCTCTCTGGGCAGTTGGCAGACAGGTCAGAAAATGACTGCTGCTGTTCAAGGAAGAAGAGAGGGCAGAAGGTAGCCCTAGGGTTTGCAGGTCTGTTCTTAACTAGATCAATAACAAAGCTCTGTGTTGTTCCAGCATCTAAAAGGAAAACCCTCAGTTATGGTTCTATAGAAATAGAAATTTTCCCTGTGGTCTGGGATTACTGCGTCATAGTTTTCCATTCGATGGAACTATTAGACATACTAGACGTTCAGCCAGTATCTTGTTGTTGCTGTAAGAGTAGTTCAGATCCCTTTTGTTTTTATTTCTTTGGCCAAACCGAAACCAGACAACATTCTTCCACCAATGCTACTTTGTGGCAGAGTTGATGGTGAGCAGCAGTGCCCCACCCCTAGCCTTTTCTAATAGTCCAATTTATTCCTAAGGGAGTTTTATTAATCTTTTAGAAGCATCATGACGTTCTGAGAGGATGACACCCATCTCTATGTCCAGTGAATATACATCAAAAAATTAAAAGTCATTTTTAAGGAACTGGAGCGGGCAAGGTACTTCCTAGCTTATTTTATGAAGCCCAACATCTGTCATCCTGCAGCAGCATCACTTTTCTCCCTGAAGAATGGGACAGAAGCACACTTGTCTTGCTGTGTGCTGTGAGATGGGAAAGTTTTAGTCACTGGAGCTCTTGGTAAGTGTTCATGTTTGTTAGTGATTGGACACGTTGGGAAGGAAGAGAAGCCTGGGAGCAGCGGACCCTGGAGTGGGCTGTTTAGAGACAGCAGTAAAGGTACCCAAGTTCAGTGTGGGAGTGGATGGAAATGTTTGGAGGGCAGGCATCGTTTCTGGACCAAGGGTGCTACAAGAGCACAAGCCTTGGTGTCATCCAGGCTGATGCACGATTTGAGTCAGTGAGAAAGATAGTGATAGATGCCTGTCACTTGTGACAAGGGAACGAGCTCTGGGATGATGGTGAGTGGATGTGGGTAAGGATAGAAGTCTATGGTGGCTGTGTTGCTAAGTTCCAGCACATGGTTAAGCCACGATCCTGGGAACTACCCTCCTGGGCCCCTCTTCAGAGCCAGGCTTTGGTTGTGATCAAGAAGCGGCAGGAGAGTGAGAAGCTGAGATGCTTGCAGTGTAAGCACGGGGACAGAGTCCTTGCAGAACCCACATAAACCCAGGCCCCTGTCACCCCAGCACTTAGGAGGGAGAAACACGAAGGTTCCTGGGGTGAGCTCCAGGTTCATCAAGAGACTCTCAAAAAAATAACACGGGAAGCAATTGAGGAAGGCACCGTAGATGCACTTGCGCATGCAGGCATCCAGAAGAAGTGCTGGGAGCCAGTGGGGGTGACGATGAGGTGGCAGAGAGGTGCACAGCAAGCTCTGGTGGCTTCTAGCAGTCACTGCCCCACGCACCAAGAGGTCTGGGTTTGGTCTGATACCTCATTCTTGGCATCTCATTATTAATCACTGTTGATCAGTGCCTGGCGTTTTATTTTACATTGGGCCTTGAAGGATCTGTATCTGTCTTTAAAGGTTGGAGAGTGTGGTGGGGTCTGGTTGAGAAGGGCCCATGGTAGACACACCAGGCAAGTGTGGACTCAGGTTAGTGTGTCTAGCCTGATGACCAAGAGACTAGGTTGAGTAAAGGGAGAATAATTTTGAGTGGATGCTAACCCTACTGCTTGGAAGGCTGAGGCAGGGAGATTAAGAGTTCAAGGCCAGGCCCTGTCCAAAACTAAAAAGTAAAATCAAAGAAAGGTTTCAGTGGGATGTGTGTGCTGCCTTTGGCTCCAAACCTGAGCTCCTCAGGATGCATGGCTGGTGGTTTGGGCAGCACTGTTCTCGGTTAGAGAGCTGTCCTGAGCCTGGAGGTATCTTTACCACACCCTAGCTTCTGCCCGGCAGATGCAGGTAGCATGACACTCCCTTGTGATAGTCAAATCCATCTTTACACAGTGTCATGTTTTCGTTTTGGGGTGTAAACTCACCCCACCCCAGTTGCAAAGGCTTGCTCCTAAAGAGGCCTGAGCTCTCTGTCCGGTCTCAGTTTCTTACAGTCTTAGAGCGTAGGTGTTTCCCTTCGTAAGCCCGAGCATGCTGTCTCGTTGTCATAAGTGTTATGAACACCCCATCTTTGAACGTGCCCCTTTTACATAAATGGCAGTGTGTTTACAGTTTTACAGTATAAGTGATCTTAATTTGAACATGGCGATGAAGGCTATTAGCAATTCTTTTCACATGTATGTGCTCCTTGTATATTGTAGGACCGACTCCTCCTGCCCTCTGCCCAGCTGTCTTTTGTTCTCTTGGGAATCAGAACACCCGTGACTGACTTTTGTTGTGCCCTTTCCTTGGCACCAAATTTTATCCCTCCTCCAAGAGATCCCCATTGCTGGTATCTGTGATCTGTGATCCAGCTACTGTGTCATGCTCTTGAGAAAGGGCTGAGCTCCGAGCGGAGTTGCTGGCCAAATTGTGCCTGACCAATAGTGTTGGGCCCAGGAATTCACCTCTGCTTCCCCCACTCCCAGTAATCACCTGTCTGAACAATGTTTTGACTCCAAAGAATGTTTTGTCACATCCCGTTGTCTTGCTTATTAGTTCATTGATTATTACAATGCTGTTCTCTTTCTGCGACAACCAAAGACCACATACTAGATGGCTTGTAACACAAAGGCACTTCTCAAAATTCTGCTACCAGGTTGCCTGCTGGACCATCTCTGTAAGGTCTTTCTTTTTAGACAGCAGACCGTTCCCCCGCCACACACACACACACACACACACACACACACACACACACACACACATCCTCACTTCATCTCTGTGTGTGACCTTGGTGTCTCTGTCCGAATTTCCACTGAGAATGGCACCAGTTACCATGGGTTAGTGGCATCTAGGTGATCTTAGGCCCTTACTCAAGCCCTTTACTGAAAGGACCTGTTTCCAAGTGCAGTCACATTGTGAATACCGGAGCTTAGCATGTTGAAGGAGGAGTTTTGAGAAAATATTACCTTAAAATTTTTATTTATATGTGTGGATGTGCATGTGCCGTGTTGCTTGTAGGCCAGAGGACAACTTGTGCAAGTCGGTTCTCTCCTTCCGTCGTTGTCAGGCTTGATGGTAGGCACCTGCTGAGCTATCTTACTGATGTGAGGGATCTGGTTTAGCCCACAACTTAATTTTGAACTCTTCTCTGAGGCTACACCTATGTATAGAAGATCATTGACTCTTAGAAGATGACGAGCCCAACGGTCTAGTATTCTGAGATTCTGCTACTTGTTTGCTTCTAGGAGTTGGTGAAACCAATAGTCTCTTGGCAGGATAGCCTCACACTTAAGAGGAACTTGCTGTGCTTGTCCTGATGGAAACAGTGTTGACCCTTTACTCTTTCGAGAAGCGCACAGCCAGCTGTATGTTTGCATAAGCTGAGAGCGACAGAGGAGAACCTTTGCACAAGGTGAAGATGAACTATTATGAGGGTTCCTTTAAGACAGAATGTACTGTCAACATTTACCAAAGGAGGAGGGGTGTGGACAGCTGATGCTATCTTCCCGGGACTGTTCTGCTTCTACTTTCATTGCCTTTTGAAGAGAGCGTCTTGACAAGGTGTCTGGCCTCTGGTGTCCAGTGAGAAGGCTCTTTAGGCACCTGGGATGTGACAGCTGCAGGTAGTAAGGCAGGCATGGCTTGGAGAAGGGCACCCAGTGTGCACTGCTCCCGGGAGGAGGATTAAAATTTCAGTTCTTTGGCCTTATCCTCCGCTAGAGGAATGGTACCGAGCTACAAGCAACGCTCATGTAGATGCTTCAGAACACGCCGATGCCCTCGACTGTCCTGCTTCCTTCACCTTCACTGTGTAGAGTTTCTTCCTAAGAGAGACATCTTTCCTCAAGAGTTGACTGTGCAGGGTAAGATTCTTCTCAGTGGCAGAGAATGGCTCCCCTTCTGTAGCATTTAACAACTGTATAAGCCCACCCATAGTTAAATAAATCTGTTTTAAAATTTTAAAAGTTCTTTTTAAAATCTTTTTAGCTTTAAGTCTATGTGGTATGTGTGTGTGTGTTTGTGTGTTTGTGTGTGTCTTACGTCTATATGTATGCCATTCTGTATGTATGAAAGTCATAGGACAACTTTAGGTGTCAGTCTTTGCCTTTTCCCTCATTTGAGGCAGTCTCTGGTTCGCTGGCCTCGGAGCTCCCTGAAATTCTCCTGTGCCCGTCAGTGCACTACTGCTGGTTTATAGGCACTCAGACTCAGGCCCTCATGCTTACTCAGTGAGCCCTTCACTCATTGAGCCATCTACCCAACCTTTCTAAACATTTTTTTTCAGTGCTAAGGGTCAAACCCAGGTATTCAGCCTTGTTAAAAAAGCACCGGACTACAGAGCCACGTCTACAGCTCTACCTCAAGGTCTTTGAGCTATTAACAAGGTCTTTGAGCTATTAACTCATGATCAAGGTAGTTTTTACATCCTCCGGGGATCATGTGTAGATGTCAAGATGATGAGCTGTAGTAAGGAGGCCGCTAGTTAGTTAGTTCCTGGCCGCTTAGCCCTGAAATAACCACACAGAAACTGTATTAATTAAATCACTGCTTGGCCCATTAGCTCTAGCTTCTTATTGGCTAACTCTTACATTTGAATTTAACCCATTTCTATTAATCTGTGTATCGCCACATGACTGTGGCTAAAGTTCCGGTGTTCATCTCCATCAGGGGCTACATGACTTCTCTCTGACTCTGCCCTTCTTTCTCCCAGCATTCAGTTTAGTTTCCCCTGCTTAGCTAAGTTCTGCCCTGCTGTAGGTCCAAAGCAGTTTCTTTATTTATTAATGGTAATCACAAATCATACAAATCACAGCATACAAAGGGAGATCCCACATCATTGAGCTTTATTTCATAGGACAATTCTGAAAGGTCCTAGTTGGTGTTCTAAATGCAGATGTTGTTTGAGAAGTAAGTTAAGAAAACGGTTGGGTGGAAAATGTATGAGTGCTGTGAATGCCGTGGATCTCCTTCCTTACTGGTGGCAGGAGGGAGGGGGATATCTTTGGCAATTTATCAGTTATGTAGTGAGAACTGAGGGTTTTCTGTGGGTAGCAGTTGAGTTCTACATGGTTTGACCTGGCCAGGCTCCTTTGGAGTTTGCAATGTTGAGACTTAATAGAGTATGTTTGGAGGAGAGGCGAATTTGTGTGTGTATGTGTGTTTTCATTATGTCTCATTATTTGCTTGTTTAAAAATCTAATGAACTTATTAGTGGAACTGGCTGAACAACTTACCTTTCTGTGTCCCGAGGGATAACACCTTTTCTTTCTAGAATCAATATCTTTATTCACCTGCTGTTTACTCTACATGCCTGGACTGTCCATGGTTCTGTTTTTGATAAAGAGTTCCTTTTGGGTTGAAACTGTTGTCCCTAGTGTTTAAGTAGAAAATTAAAACTGCTAATGACTCAGGCTGACAAGCGTTTTAGGTCTCAGGCAAGTAGAGTATTTCAGGCTCTTTGTATTTCTTTGCTGAGGAGCAGGGAAGGGACTGAGGACACTCCGAGTGGGCTGCGGTAGCTTCTGTGATGCCCTGTGGGCTGTAGTAGTTGTCTTGGGGTAGGCACACCAGCTGGCTAGCTTGGGTGACTGTGGTTAGTCCAAAACCTAGCTGGATCCCTTGGCCTTAGTGTTCTAAGTGCCTTCCATTGCTGTGATCTTTTCTCAGTCCCTTTCCTGCCCCAGATGAGTGGAAATAATCCTGACGTCTCAGTTAGAAAAGGACTTTGACCTTTGACTTTACTGGGAGTTCATGCCACATCTCAATGAAGCAGAGAGATTGGAATCTAACTTTTTTTTTTTTTTAAATTGGCCTCTAAGAGATTTCATAACTTGGCTGTCTGACACTAACGACCTTGACTTTTGGGAATTCTTCCTACTTCAAATGTGCATTCTCCAGTGCTTGCCTCAAACAATTCTTAACCTTTGCCTGTCCATGAGTCTCCCTGGCCCGAGGTTTGGAGCTGGGCCAAGGGTATTAACCTTGGACAGGGCTGCACATTGCTCCTCAGCCTCCCCAAGCTTCCTTCCTTGCTCTGCCTGCCTTCTCTCTCCTTTCTATTTAGGGTTTGTCCATCTCCCCTGTCAGTGCTCAGCATCCTTACCTCTCTGTCATGTAGCATGGCTTGCTTCAGGAAGTTGTCAATGAGTGGTAGTCCTTCTGAAATGTACTTTTCTGTTTCAAAGAAGATATTTAATAAAGAAAGACTTCATTACAGTCAAATGTAGTTCTCCCAAACAAAATTAACAGAAAGAAAACATGAACAATGATCGCTATCCAATGAACAAACAGAAAGTATTCAAGTTTTGTAAAATAAAGATTTTAGTATTAATAGTATTTGTTAAGTAGAAGGACGAGGGTCCAGTCAATATGAATATACAGAATTCACCATAACGGGGCAATTCACAGGTTTATTTTAAAAGATGACCCTATGTTGCTAGGTGAACTAGTAAAGGAACTCAGTGTAGTGTGTGTGTGTGTGTGTGTGTGTGTGTGTGTGCGTGTGCGTGCATCCATGCAGGTGTACTGGCCCGTGTGAGCACTGTGGAGGCCAGAGATTGACCTCCCCTGTAGTTTTCTGCCTTCACTTTGGAAGCAGAGTCTCTTTAACAGGAGCTCAACATTCTGGCACGACTGCCTTGGTCTTCAGTTCAGTTCTATTGATCAGTGTGTCTATTTTTATGCCAATGCCATGCTGTTTCTTATTACTATAGCTCTGTCTGTAGCACGCTTCAAGGTCAGGGATGATGATACCGCAAGCAGTTCTTTTATGACTTGGGATTGTTTTAGTGTGTGTGTGTGTATGTGTGTGTGTGTGTGAGTGCGTGCATGCACACGTGTTTATGTGTGTTTTTGTATGAAGTTGAAGACTTTTCAATTTCTGTGAAGAATTGTGTTGGAATTTTGATGGGGATTACATTGAATCTGATTGCTTTTATAAAGATGGCCATTTTTATATTAGTCCTAGCCATCCATGAACAGGGGAGATCTTTCTGTCTTTCGAGATCTTTCTGTCTTTCGATATCTTTATCAGTGCCTTAACGTTTTTATTATACAGTCCTTCCCTTGCTTGTAGAGTTCTCATTCATCCCTCCCCCTTTTTTGGTTTTTTGTTTTGTTTTGTTTTTGGGGTTGGGTAGCTGTGAAAGCTGTTTCCCTGATTTTTCTTTCCTCAATCCATTTGTCGTTTGCATATAGGAAGGTTACTGAGCTGTAGACAGTTCCTGGTGGAGTCATTGGGGTCTTTTATGCATAAAATCTTATTATCTCAAGTAAAGATACTTTTTGACTTCTTCCTTTCCCTTCTGTATGTCCTTGATCTCCTGCAATTGTCTTACTGCTCTAACTAACACTTCAAATCCTGCATTGAATAGATGTGGAGAAAGTGGAATATTAGTATTTAATATTCTTTTCTCTTGTTGTTTGGGCTCTCTGTAGTTTTGGTATCAGGGTGATAGTGGCTTTGTAAAAAGAATAAGAAATGTTCCTTCTGTTTCTGTTTTGCAGAATAATTTGAATTTTGTAGCTAGTTCTTTGAAGGAATTCTGTGCTGAATCTATTTGGCCCTGGGCTTTTTTGTTTGTTTGTTTGGAAGATGTTTAAATTACTGCTTCTGTTTCATTAGAGGCTAGGAGTTGTTTAAATTCTTTATTTTATCTTGATTTAGCTTTGGTAGGTCATATATATCAACAAATTTGTGTGTTTCTTTTGGATTTTCTTGTTTGCTGGAATAGATCATTTTAAAATATGTCCTTATGATTCTCTGAATTTCCTCAGTGTCTGTCATAATGTCTCTCTTTTCATCTCTGATTTTATTCCTTTGGATCGTGTGTGTGTGTGTGTATGTATGTGTTAATTTGGTTAAGTATTTTCAGTTCTCTTGGCATTTTTCAAAGAACCAACTGTTTGTTTCATTGATTTTTTTTCAGTTGTTTTTGTTTGTTTCTATTTCATTGATTTCAGCTATGACTTTGAGTATTTCTTCGTGTCTATTTGGGGGGTATTATTTATTTCTCTGTTTTTCTTAACCTTTCAGGTCTGCTATCACTCATAAGCACACCTCTTTGGAGACAGTGCCTGCACACACACTGTATTAGAGATACTGGAAAAAAGCTAGGTAGACAGCTTGACTTAGTTTTCACCTGAAATTAAAAGAGCTGGAGAGTCTTATGGGTAAGAGCGGGCATTGCTCTCATAGAGGATCAAAATCAGAGGACTCACAACTGCCTCTAATGATCTCATGTTTCTGGCCTCTGCGCGCGCGCGTGTGTGTGTGTGCGCGCACACACACACACACACACACACACACACACACACGAAGCCCAAACACTGCAAATCAGAACATAGATAAATCTTTTAATTTCAGGTGTTTTATAAGGAAACTGGCTAAGCTAATCCATTTCTGCCTCACCTTTTTAAAAGCGTGACTTAAAACACAAGGCAAGTCTCAGATATGTGAGAAGGTAGAGGTCTTTCAGAGCCAAAGTTACCTGGTTCATATGTTATCTGCTCTATGAGTTTATCTCTGTAATAAAGTGGTGTGGCTACATGCAGAGGCTGTGTACATGCTCAGTCTAGTCTGAGAGTGGAATTCACACTTGAAGGGGATGAGATTGTAGAAGCATGTGTCTGTGAAATCACTGTGTCCCACAGGCTCACCTCCTCCCCAGGGCAAAGCTAGCGACTTAATGTCTGCCTCCGGATAAGAAGCAGCTCCTGGTGTCCTGCATCCGTCTGCCAGCTTCCAACCACAGATCTAGAGAGATGAACTAGGGATTATGTTCAAAGTCTGGGTTGGCTTTGGGAGTCTGTGGCTTTGAACAGTTGCTTGAATGATCCACACCATCCTTGTCCACTGGCCTTGGCTGGAGCCTGCAACTCTCTTGGCCCGCAGTACTGAGTCTGTGGCTTCTCTGTGTTTCTGATAAGTCAGCTCAACTTCCTCTGCAGTGCTTTCTGAGGTCAGGATCATCTTCCTCCGTTTGCCACATGGTGAGTCTGCTTCTCCACGTGGTTTCATAGTTCATTGCAGTGTTGGAGCTGGCTGGACGTCTTTCCTGTCCCATTTATACCCCGAAGGCATGAAACACTGGTGTTGGCGTTCTTCCTGAGAATTCTACATCTGGGCGGAGTGGGCTCCTCACCGTAAATCATTTTTGGAATAAGAATAGCAATAAACAGAACTCCCAAATGCTGTAGACAGTGGACTTGCGTTTTATGTCTATGTCCGTGCTCACTGGAGAGCGACTGTGAGGAAGCATAAGTTTTGAATTGTATATTGCACCTTGCTGGAAGTGGGAAGTGTTCATTATTCCTGGGCTTTCTCTTGGAGATGTCCCAACCCTACACATCAGGTACTCTGTGATACTGCACTTCCTGTTGAGGTGAAATGAAGGTCTGGCTTTTCATGTTTGGGTCTGAAAACGTCAACATTCAGGAATGAGAAGGGACACAGAGACCTTCTGGTTCACTTCCGGCCGGTTTTGGTATCTCTGGTAGGAGGTCAGCATACTCTCTGACTGAGGCTACCTGTCCCCAATGTGACTCAGGGTAAGGACCAGGAGTTCCCTCCGTGCTGGGAAGCACATCTGCTTCTGCAGCTTTCCCTGCATGGAGCTTTCTCCCTGCTCCTAACAGAAATAGCTTTGCTTTTGCTACTGTCCTGGTCTCGTCCAGCAGAAAGAAAATGCTTTGCGATTTTTTTCTTCCCTAAAACAAGATTAAACCTTCAAATACTATCCCCCCATAACCTTTTTTTAAAGTTTATTTATTACTTAAAATACTAATATACTTAAATATGAGAATTTTGCCTGCATGTGTGTATGTATACCACATGTATGTCTGGTCCCAGTGTCTGAAGAAGATGTTGGATATTCTGGAGCTGGAGTTATGGATGGCTGGGAACTATAGGGTGGATCTGGATACTAAACTTGGGTGCTCAGCAAGAACAAGTGCTCTCAACCACAGAACCATCTCTCCAGCCTGTCTTACACCATTCTTTTGTTTATTTGCTTTTAAAGACAGGGTTTCACTGTTTTTAGCTCGGACTGTCCTGGAACTTGCTCTGTAGACCATGCTGGCCTCGAACTCACAGAGATCCACCTATCTCTGCCTTCCAAGTGCAGGGATTAAAGGCGTGTGCCACCACCACCCAGCTTAACATTCTTATATACTTTTTGTTAGTTAGATTATTAGTTATCTTGACTTCTTAATGCATGTTTTAAGTTGTTAATTTGATGGTTTTAAGTTTGAAGAGTTAAGAAAGCTATGTGGGAGGAAGTCTTCTCTTTCCTGCTACCCCTGTACCCCAAATCTGCCACTATCACCTGATTCCTATGCCCTTACCAAGTCTTCATTATGAACTTGTAAGCAAATATTTGTGTGCATGACTGCTCCTGCCTCTTATATAAACCAGAACACACAATCACACAATGTTCTGGTTTTTCTGTTTTTGTTTTTTTTTTTTTTTTTTAATGTCCCAGTCTATTTTAGACTGTCAGTCACACCTGTATGTACAGAACGCTGTTATACTTTCTTAGGTTGGCTTAGTTCTATTGTATACATTTCATCCTATTTTTTTAAAAAAAAATAGCAAATCAACAGTGTTCCTCTTAAACCACGGCACTTTGGTTTTGAGCATCCTGCTGGCCAGGGCTGTTGGAGTGAAAGCCCTTGTCTGGACTTTGAATAGTTCAAATGGGTTACCCTGTCCTGACACTCAGTCTTGAAGACCTTGAGGTAAGATAAAGCCCCCAAGGTTTTCCAAGCCCCCTTTGTTTCTTCTATCCTACCTTTTGTCCTGGAGAGAGCAGTCAAGGGCTGCTTGGCCCTTTGCCCAGTCTGATGAGAGCCTTCTGGATTCTGGTGTGGTCATCTGATACCTTACCCAGTTTGTAGGTCCACTGTAGACTGGATTAGCCTGCTGTTTGGGTCCCCATCTGTGCTTTCCTGTCTCCGAGCATTGCACTGGATGGATCCAGTTACAGAGCCCTGTGAATGACCGCAGAACCTCGCTGGCATTTCTAATGGGTGTAGTTTGAATGGGAGCTGGCCAGTGGATAGCTCTGCCATGGCTGTATCTTCACGGGATCTTCTGGTCCAGAGAAGTGGAAGTCTTTTCCTGCTGGTGGAAGTCTTTTCCTGCCATGCCTGCAGTGCATCCTGATGCTGCTGACCCCTTCAGAAAAGGGTGGTTTCCAGTGTTCCTCCTTCCTTTATGTCAGGCTTGGGATCAGACTCAGGGCTTTATACATGCTAGGCAGGCGCTTTGCCAACTGAATTATATTCCAGCTCTCTGTTATCTCTTTTTTTGGGGGGGTGGGGGAGGGAGGGAGGAAGGATGGCTGGCTGGATAGAGCCATGCATGTGCTGTGGTACCCATTTGAAGGTGGAGGTCAGAGGATGTCCTGTAGGATTCAGTGTTCTCCTATAACGTGGATGCCTGGGATCTGGCTCAGACTGTCACACTTGACAGTACCTGTATCTGCTGAGCTATTCCTGCTCCCCGCTCCTCCCCTTTTCAGTCCTCACTATTTGTTGTTTACCTTCCTGCTTTCCTTTGCATTGGTACCATTTAGTCAACTTCCTTACAATCTTTGTGCTCTGTTCTTTGACAGAATCTTGGAGGACTATCTTGTGTTGAGCCAGGTGAAGGGCACCTCAGGGCTCTCTGGCCATGAGAAGTTGCATGTGTCCCGTTATCCCCATGAACCACTCTCCTGCCCCTGCTTCTGAGGGCTTCAGCAAGAGAGCAGTGGAAGAAGAAAAGGGCTGGGAGAGTGACAGGGAGCTGTGGGGGTCATGAAAGAGGGAGAGAGCCCTAGGAAGCTATTCACACCCAGCTGTAGCCGTGCTGACAGCCACAGGGCAAGCGGATGGAGGTCGGGCAGCACACTGGCGGTTCTGCAGAAGCAATGACTGTCGTCAGTTGTACCTGTGTACAGTCTACGGCATTGTAACGTTTTGTCTCCAGAGTCGGGTTGTGCAGTTGTCTCTGCCATCCACCAGAGATGACTGGGAAGTGTCTTTCTGTGACCGTGGGTATCTTTTCATAGAGCTGGTGTGAAAGCCCAGGTAACAGGTGCCATTCCAGGACCTCAGGTCCTGAAACTCAGCTTCCCCACTTACCTTCTTTCTGGTCGCAGTGGATCAGCACAGAATGGCTTCCAGCTGCAGTTCATGCGTGGCTGAGTATTTAACAAGGGAGTAACCCATACCCAGGAACTAGGAAGAAATTACATTCTGAGTATAATAAACCTGGTAGCAAATGAGGTGTTAATAGGAATAAACTCAAGAATTATCTATGTGGCTTAAAGAAGCAGGGAACATCTGTGATGCCAACAGAGGCAACTTGGGTGCCATCCATAGGATGGAAGGGAAACCCTGTCAGTCATGTTGCCTGGTCAGAATAGCACCTGGTCATGGATGCAGGTGACTGACGCCTATAGAGGGTCCCATCCAGTGGGAAGTGCAGTACTTGGGGAAGCAGCGGGAAGGAGCTGTGTAGATGGGCCAGGCATGAAGCCAAAGTCTCGCTCTGAGCCCACGCTCCCCAGGCAGCCTATGGTGAACTTCAGAGGGAAGATGCTTGTCATGTCTCTGTGTCTTCACATCTGTGCAGAGGCTTGTTCTTTGGTGTAAGAGCCACAGTTGACACTGGGCCAAGGTTCCTGGGCGGTCCTCTTGTGTGCCACAGTAACCAGAGTCATGATTCTCCTTGTTTATCTCTTGAGGGCCCTTGGGGCCCTGGCCCCTTCCCATTCCTTCTCAGTTAGACTACACATTCCAACCCAAACCCAGACCTCAATTTTTGTCAGAGGTCACTTACATCTGCCATGAAAAAATGCAGAATTTTAGATCCTGAGCTAAGAGTTTTGGCCTGGAACACAGTACGGTCGTTTATTGTGATCATTTTTAGAACTGTAAACACAAGATGGTTCTCAGTGATCTCAGAGGAACTTAAAAATGTTTCCTGTCTTCTGATTAGAGGGACAAAAGGGCCATTGACAAGTGGATCCTTTGAAAACCTTTTATAGGGAGTTTGACCAACTATATCCAGTTAAAAAAGAATTTTTAATTAACTGAAGAAAGCAACCGTTTGAGTTGGTATGCTTGCCGGCTTCTTCATTTCATGAGCCTTCTCTACTTTTCTATAATCTGATTCACTGTGGATTTCTAACATGTGATGATTTAATGCTTCTAGCTGGGATCACTGCAGAGCTCCACCCCCATCAGGAAGAACTTGATTATACACTGTGTATTCCAGTCATGTTCCGTGTATGCCGACCAAGTTCCATGATTGGCTGGCCCTGTTGCTCGGAGCTATATCTGCAGCCCTCTTTTTGCTTTTTAATTTTGAAGCAAGGTCCCACTAAGGGACTCAGACTGATTTTAAATTTGCAATCCTATTGCCTCAGCTTCCCAAATAGCTGGGATTGTAGGTCTGTTTCACTGGTGTTAGCTAGAACTATCTCCCATCCATCCATCTATTCATCCATTCATCCATCATCATCTATCCATCCATTTGTATGCATGAGCTCAGGTATACATGTGCCATGGTACCATATGTGGCCATAGAAAAGCCTTCTGCTTTGATTGAGGTAGTGTCTCCGGTTGCACACTCTGAAAAGTTTCTGCACCCGATAAGCCTCTTCTCTGACCCAGAACACACTCCTGTGAACACCACCAGGCAAGCTGGCCTCCAAGTGTCTGGGGATTGTCTTCTCTCTCCCTCACACCTCATGGTAGTAGCCCTGGGATGGCAGACATTCACTGCCACACCTGGCTTTTTTTGAGTGCTTGAGATTCAAACTTGCATGGCAAGTATTTTATGCACTTCACTATCTGCTAGCCCTAGAACTTTCACTCTGCCTAAAACACACACTTAGATGGTAGCGGATGGGTGTATTTCTTGTCCTAATACTAAGCCTAGTTCTCGCTCATGCCTTAGCCTTCCACTTGCTTCAACCTCCGCTGCTCAGCTCTCTTTTCCCAAGGGATGGAGCTTATGGGCGGAATGATGTAGAAAAGTGGAACATGCCGAGAACTCAGGTTGTCCCCTTTGAACGCCAGACTGCTTTACTCAGAGCCAGATAAAGACATCTGGTGGCAATCCTTGCAGGAAGAAAAGTCAGGTGAGAACTTTGAAGGCATGGGTCGAAGAGCGTTCAGTTCTTTGTGCAATTCGCGGCAGGCTCAGTGATGCTAGCACTTGGATGAATGGGAAGATTAGTCAGAATTGAGAGCTGGGATTTGTCAGGTACAGCCACAGAGCCTTTCTGAAGCAGGTGCTGTGCCTGAGGCTGGTACAGTGGACCATCACAGGACACAGCCCCTGCCTGGAAGACCTCTTTTCTCTCTGCTCTTATATTTGGTTTCTCCTGTAGCATGCTGTGTGCTTGGCTTTTCCTTCCTTTTGAGGCACCCCTGAGGTAACTTGGAGGCAGCCACACTCTCCCCACAACAGTTTTCAGTCAACTTGAGTTTCAGTTCCAGCCTCCTGCCAGCCCTTTTCCTCGGAGAATTTTCCGGAATGTCAACAGTTCTCTTAAAAAGGCCAGTAGCCCTAGTTACAATTTTACCTGTTCTCTTGCTCTGTGCGTCCTCTTTCTGTGATTACTGTAGGTGACTCGGTGACCTCATTAGGGTACTGTGCTGGGCTCATCAGAAAGTTTCCTGTCTTTTTCTTTTGTAAACTGTGTTTACCGTGTGTGCCTGCATGTGCCATGGTGCATACGTGGAGGTCAGAGGACAACTTGGTAGAGTTGATTCTCCTCTTCTATCATGTGGGCCCCAGGAATTGAACTCAGGTTGTCAGGTTTGGCAGCATGCACACGGAGCTGTCTTGCTGGCCCACGTTCCCAAGCTTTGTCACACTTGTTAGCTTAAATGCGGGCAGTGATTTTTGACATGTATCCAGGCAGCAAGATATCACTGCCGTTGGGCTTTGGAGCTATTAGCTTTGCAGGCCTGCTGGTCTGTGAACATGCAGTTAGAACGAGTCTAGTCTCAGGTTGCTGAATCCCACAGGGCAGCGCTTCTGACATGCACTTCAGTTCTAATCCTCTCCCCTTTTCTCCTCTTTTCTCTCCCTCCCTCCCTCCCTTCCTCCTACAAGAACTTGTTCAGACCCCTGCAGTAATTCTCACATTGGAGTCTTGAGTGAAACTGAGGATTTATTTTTTAGTGTGTTATCTTTCTGTTGCTGTGGCCAAAACCTTGACAGAAATCGATCTAAAAAGGAAACAGATGTATATGATGTGTGTTTGCGCATGCGCTTCTGTAGATAGGAACACCTCGGTTTGGGAGGTTTCAGTCTCGTTGTTCTGGACATGTGGTGATGTCGTGCATTGAGGTGGGAAGTATGCAGTGGACAAAGTTGACTGGCCTCATCTCTTAAATGTCCCTTTACCTTACAGCACTACCATGGGCTGAGAGTAGCCCTGACACCTTCATCTTTGAGGAACATTCTATACTTCAGCTATAGCACTGACTCAATCTCATGGCCTGAGCTAGGAGGCCTCAGACTCTCTCCATACCCACTTCTCACACCCCTTGTGAGGTGGCAGCGTGAGACAAGTGTCTTATGGCCTCTTCTTCAAAGTCCCATTCTGTTACATCCTCTGTATTCTACTGGAGAAGAGTTATCCAGCCCAAGGCCTCTACTGTTGCAGGGAATGGAGAGAAGAGCGCCAGGAATCGGGGGCATATCTGAGTGTTTCTTACACAGTTTGTAAAGGCGGAGCCCTCTTGGGCACTTCCACTTGAGGACAGCCTTGCTCTGAAGAGCCGTTCCCTTCTTGTATCCATTAGCTGTACCTACTTGGTGTGAGAATGGCTGTTTTCTAGTCAAGACATTTTCATTGCATGGAGCCCTGAGTTCCTGTAGTTTTTCAGATACCAGTGTCTACAGTGTCATGGGGCTGAACTTGAGTGTGTGTCCTGAGTTGACAGAGATAGGACTTGGTGTCACCGGTACTCTTTCAACTGAGCTGGATCTGTAATCCAGGCCTTGGGCCACTCCCAGTTTCTACTCTGTGCCTTCATCCTTATCACTGAACCTTTCCACCTCTAGCCACTCCCATGGGAGAGATAACTGTGCCCATATTTAAATCCGCAGCTGATTTGTAAGAGGATAGAGCAATAGACCTTGTCCGGCCTGTGAGCCTCCTCAGTACTAGCACCATGCCTCAGATGCAGTAGTGGAGTGTGACTTACACACGCAAGAGCGGAGAACTGGGGGAAAAAGTTACAAAGAGCTGGCAGAATGTTCCTGAATCCGACCATGGAACTGAAGAGTGGAAAAGGCTTAGAGGATAGGAATTAGGGTGGAGGAGACAAAGGAAGAGGGACAGGATACAGAAGAATTGACCATGATGGGAATATGTGTGAGATGCCTTGGGAATGTTTAGAATTCTCATTTAAAATGTAGGTCGGAAGGGCTGTTGCTTATTTGTCCTCATGCCTGTCTATCCATTGTTCAGAGTGTTCTGCACCACACTGCTGCGCTTCCACAGTTTCGTCAGTGATAACGCACACACCACAGAAGCAGGAAGTTGGTGGTGGGGTAAGCTGTACATGAGTGCCTCAGGGAAGTAGGTAGCTTCCAGTCACCTTAGCCTTGAACCTGGAACTGCTCTTAAAAACAAACATATAACAACAAAAACCTAACAAAGTCTTCCAGAAACATAACACAGAATCTTGCCTGAGAGTTGGAACAGGAATACGAGAATGAGCTATAACTTCACGGGTCCTAGGTGCTAAGTGGGCAATTCCATATGCTAGCTCACTCCATGAATGGGGTCTGTGGTCGAGAATGGTGTTGGTGGTCTCTCTTAGTCCATGTGTGCCCTATTGTGTCACAGGTACTGACTCGGGTTACAAACACATCGTAGGGAAGGGAAGACATACGTAAATAATTCAGAGGATAATGACCAAGAGAGTGAGATCCCTGACTTAGGACTTCCTTATCCATGTGGACAGCTGGTGTATATGAAACCTGGGTTACACGGGTTCCCCGCGGAGGAGGAACGTGATTTCCCAGCCCAGTGATCACATTCTTTCAGGGACAGCAGCTGCTGTGGTAGATAACTAGGAGATAAGCAGTCACCTCTAAGGGAAAAGGCAGACCCCAGCATTTGGGCATTTTGAGTAGAATCGAAATGTGTCTTTTGTTGTTTTGCTTTCCAGGAGGAGCATTTTGATAGCTCCGGTATTTCAGAGGTGTTGTGGGCTCACATCATCTGGTGGTTTAGCAGCGTTCAAAACCCTTGCCTTCAGGCGAGCTTCTTCGGGGACCTTTGCTTTGTCATGTGTGGCTTGGGCCTGATATTGTGCTCCAGGTCAGAAAAGTCAGTGCTCAGGAAAAGGCACACACACAGTATCTGGAATCGCCTCTATTATATAACAGTGGAACAGTGCGTTAATTACAGGAAGAGACTTGGAAAGTTCTGTTTGGCCTGGCCTCTTCTGCCTGCGACTTCTGCAATGTGCAGTCTGCCTCCAAATAATATTTTTATTGTCAACGTCAAACCACCTTAGCTAAATATTTGGTTCCACTAGAGTCATAAACAAGGACCAAAATATCATGCATAGATTTTATGAAAGTAATAACCTGCTTCATAAAGTATAGTCGCTCAGCCCCGGGCCCTCTGCATGTGGTAGGTTGGTCACACACCTTTTCCCTGCTTCCGTGCTCAGTGATTATGGTTGCTTATCTGTAGTTTGTCACTTTCAGGAAACACAGATAAGAAATCTTTACTGTTTAAAAAATGATTTTTATTGGACCTTAGAGAGCGAGTGAGCTTTCTCATGAGAGCTGCTGGTGGACAGTTAGTGCTCAAGAAAGGCCCTCACCTGTCCCCATCTTCCAGCTGCTGGCTGCGTACTGCATACGATGTCACATCTTCCTAGTAATACCCTTCTATATCTTTGTGAGTTTGCAGAACAGAACAGAAACTCATGGGTTTATTCATCTTAGAAATGGCAGCAAGCTGGATTTGGGTCCTCTACCTGTGACTTCTGTTGTTAAATTTCCTTTTACTGTTTGTCTATTCTGAGACTTCTTACAGAAGTTGGGGTTCCACTTCATTCTCTGTGGTGCTGGCCATGCAAGTGTTCTGTGGAACTACAACCTTGAGGAAGTGTTTATCGAAGGAAGGAAGGAAGGGAGGAAGGGAGGAAGGGAGGAAGGGAGGAAGGGAGAAAATATTTTATTTCAAAAGGAAAAACTTCAAGTAAACTAGAGGATGTCACCCACTAGTCAGATGTAGTCAGTATTACTGCCATCTTTTCTAGATACCTTGTTGCATAAATGTATCATTGACTTTTTAAAATATTAGGTGTTGTGTGTGCCTGAGCAAGTGCAGGTGTGCATCTGTCAGGACTGGTGTGTGTGTGTGTGTGTGTGTGTGTGTGTTCAGAGGACAGCCTGGGAGTTGGTTCTCTGCTGCCATCTTGTGGGATCTGGGTGTGTGTGTGTGTGTGTGTGTGTGTGTGTGTGTGTGTGTGTGTGTGTTCAGAAGACAGCCTGGGAGTTGGTTCTCTGCTGCCATCTTGTGGGATCTGGGATCCCCAGCTGTGAGTGTCAGCTTGTTGCTAAGCCATAACTTCAGCCCCGTTGCCTTTAAAAAACAATGAGATGCTGCATAGAGAGGCAGGCTCCCTGCTACATCAGCCTTTGGTTTTCTGCGGGACAGGATGATGTCCCGGGAGGGGCAGCAGGTCACGTTAGGGAGCTTCTCTTTAGGCGCTTCATGAAGTTTCCCCTCCAGACCACCATGCATGCTCTCCTCCATTTAGCAGAGAGATGGGCATGCAAACAGACTGTGTCCTGTAGGGATAACTTATGAATCACTGGCAGAAGCCCCTATCACATTCCATTGGCCAGAACTTAACCATATGATGTCTTCCTAACCATAAGGAAGTCTGGGAAATGTAGTCTAGCTGTGAGTCTGGTGAGAAAAGTGAAACAGCTTATTAGCAACTTGCTTTTTGGCTACTAACTCATTTTTAATTTTTCTTTTTCTTTTGGGTTGTTGTTTGTTTTTGGAGACAGGGTTTCTCTTTGTAGTGGACCTGGTTCTCTAGGGAGGGTCACTCTGCAGACCAGGCTGTCATCAAACTTACAGAGATCCGCCTGCCTCTGCCTTTCAAGTGTTGGGATTAAAGGCGCGTGCTACTATCATCCTGCAGTTTTTCCTTTTTTTTTTTAGCCGGACACTTTATTTTGTTGGGTTTTTAATTTGGTTTGTTGTTGTTTTTGGTGGTTGTTTTTGTTTTGTTTTGAGACAAGTTCTCGCTATGTAGACCAGGCTGGTCTTGGACCTAGTTCTTGTAGACCAGGCTGGCCTCCCAAGTGTTGGGATTAAAGGCGCGTGCTACTATCATCCTGCAGTTTTTCCTTTTTTTTTTTAGCCGGACACTTTATTTTGTTGGGTTTTTAATTTGGTTTGTTGTTGTTTTTGGTGGTTGTTTTTGTTTTGTTTTGAGACAAGTTCTCGCTATGTAGACCAGGCTGGTCTTGAATTTAAAGACATCTACCTGCCTCCACCTCTCCCATGCTGGAGTTAAGGCGTGTACCCCACACCAGGTTGGGAGTCAGATACCTCATTTTGAACTTCGGTTTTGTGACTTTGTGTTGTTGAGACTGTTTAACTGTTCTGTCCCTGTTGGCCTAGAGCCCATGATTGACTTTCCGTGGTCTTTGAGTACCAGGATTACAGGAACACACCACCATGCCCTGCGGTCTGCTCACTTCCCTATCTCCACTCTGCTGGAAGCCTCGCTGTGCTCTCTGCCTCCCGTCCCTGCTCTCTGTTCCCTGTAAGCCATGCTTGTCACCCACTTTTTATAGCTCCCATCAATATGATTGGCATTAGTCCACCCTCTTCCAAGGATTCCTGTCTGGTATCTGACCGCACCACACCCCAGTGCCCTTTGGGGCATGTTCTTATCGGGTCTGCCCCTGTGTCCCTGGGTTTGCTGTCAGAAACTTCCTCCTCCACCTCAACACTGCTCCCCAGGTCTCCACTCAAGCGTCTTCTCTGCAGAGTGGCCATGCTTGGTCGTTTGCTTCTCCGACTGTCAGGGCTCCAGAGCATTTACCGCCAGCCATCAGAAATGGTGTCGCTTGTTCGCCCTGTGTGTGTCCAGTCTGTCCTTCTGTCTCTTTTAGACTCTGGAGTTCTCTGAGGCAGGAACTCTGTCTCACATCTGTGTTCTAAGATACTATACGGTGGGTATTTAGTAAGGGCTCACTGAGTGGAGGAACATCACAATATACTGTGTGAGTGAGTATACTTGGTTTAAAAATATATTTAATTTTTTTTGGAGAATTATATATAATGTAGTTTGGTCATATTCTTTCCTTTCCTCCAACTCCTCCCAGATCCTCTACCACCTCCCTACTCCACCCAACTTCAAAACTACACACACACACATACCCCCCACACACACACCTACACCCGAGTACTATTATGTTGGGTAACTCCTCGTGGGTGTGGCACCTGCCCTGGAATGTTGTTGATAGATCTAATGAATGATCCTCCATTGGAGAAAGTGGATTTTCCTCTTTCCCAGACATTTTCAATTGCAAATAGCTTCTTGGTTAGGGGTGGAACTTGGTCTGCTTTCCCTTCTCTGTGCTGGGATTTCTGTCTGGCTTGATCTTGTGCAGTGTGCCCTCTGCGTGCTGCCACAGTGTCTGTGACCCCATAGGTGCACAGTCCTGTTGTATCTGGAAGACAGTTTCCAGTGTCACCGATCACCTCTGGCACTTACAATCATTCCATCCCCTCTTGCATAGATCTCTGAACCTTGAGGGGAGGGGCCTGAATAAAGATGTCCTGTTCAGGGCTGAGTACTCCTAAGTCTCTCACTTTCTGCACGTTGTCTAGTTGGAGTCTCTGTTTTAATTCTCATCTCTTGCAGGAAGTGTCTCTGATAAAGGTTGAGCAACGTTCTGGCTGGAGCTCTGCGTCCAAACTCCAGCAGTGTTCGCTCAGCATCATAGTGGTGGGAGTGTGGCAGGTGAGCAGGCAGAGGAAAGAGTACCGAGGTCTCAGGGTCAAGCTCTGCATGGTCCTGGTCTCAGGACCTAGTGGTCAGTGAACTGACTCTGGGAATTCCTCCTTCAAGGTCTGGCTGGAATTCTAGATTCAGCCTCCAAGCAGTTTTTATTACAGAATTATGTGTGTGTGCATGTACAAGAACATGTGTGAAGGGCTGAGGTTGATGTAGGGTCTTGTTCAGGAGTTTTGTACCTTACCTTTGAGACCTCTCGCTGAACACGGAGCTAGGTCTCTCACTGAAATGGTTTACCTAGGATCCCTCGAGGGTCCATCTTATCGCCATTTCCTGGTCACTGAGATTGTAGGTATGTGGTACTGTACCCAGAGGTGTGTTCTATTTTTTTTTTTTTGGTTTATTTTCCTTCCTTCCTCCCTCCCTTTCTTCCTTCCCATGTGTATTGGGTGCTAGGGATATAAACTCTCAGGTTGTCAAGTTTGGCTGAGCCACCTCTCCAGTTATTTTATACCCTTTAGATGATAGTTGTATGTCTCATTGTATGGAATTAACTGCCTGTTGTAGAAGCTTTTTAGATTTTTTATTTTCAGATGAAAATGAGTCTTGACTGCCAACCCTCAAGATATTTTTTGTTTGTTTTTATATTTATCTGTGACTTTAAAGATATTTCAGTGTGTGGGTGTGTGGTGTGGGTGTGTGCATGCGCGCGTGCCATGGTACACATGTGGAGATTAGAGACTAACCTTCCACTTTGGAAACACTACATACACATGCCAGCTTTTCTGGGAGTTTCTGGGATTTTTGTCTTCACCTCTGTCTTGCAATAGGAGCCCTGGAATTACAGATATGCCCCCGTGCCAGGACTCCAAGGATCAGAGTTCACGTCCTTACATTTGGTGTGCCAAGTGCTTCTGTTCACTGTTCCTTCTCCCTTATCCTCCTCTGTGATTTCCTTGTTTCTCTTTTTTTCCTCCTCCTCCTTTATGTCGTTTTGTTTTGTTTTTTTTTCAAGACAGGGTTTCTCTTGTGTAACAGCCCTGTAGACCTGGCCAGCCTTCAAACTCAGAGATAAGCCTGCTTCTACCTCCTGAGTATTGGGATTTAGGGTGTGTGCCTCCATGCCTGGGGCGATTTACTTTGGATTGGTTTATAAATGAGATTCTGTCTAACAAAGAACATGAATGAAATTTTAGGGGATTTAGAGATACCCCCTGCCACTCCCTTAGCAAGCTCTTGCTAGGCTGTGTTCTCCTGTCTTATGTAGGCTTTGGGGAGCTGCCTCTTAGAAGCAGGGGAAGCCTGGCTGCAGGGCAGGTTGGCCTCGGTATCTTCCTTATATTTCGAGTTAGATTTCAGAACAGGCACTCACATTTACTAAGTGAGAGAACTGATTTTCTTTAGAAAATTCTAGCTTTCTATTTCAGCTTATTTTTCATCATTTATTCATATAAATGTTGCCTGATTTTTTGCTTAGTTTGGGAAGTAGGCTGCCTAAGCAGGACCCTTCAGTCAATAGGAATGCAGATGCCCGTCTTCCGACCTGGTTACGGTTTGGTCGAGGTCCCTATCAAATAATCCTTGCCGAGCAAGACTCTGCCCATGATTTCTGAAAACTCTGAGAGAAGCGTGAAGAGTTTCCCACCAGCTTGCTTATCTTCCTTGAACCCGACCCGCGGGTCCAGTTATTCAGGGTCCGAAGAGGCTCCTACCTGAAAATCATGGGCGAGAGAAAAGAACGAGACCAAGCAAAATCTCTCTTGTCAAGGTCTCACTTTATTAGGGAACAAAGCCAAATATATATAGCCCAGAACTGTGGAACTGGTTCTTGAGGTGGGGGTCGTCAGAGAGCGGGAACTGGGGGTAGTAAACACCTCGAGGCAGGGAGCGGGAACTGGGGGTAATAAACACCTAGTTAGCTAACTAGCATACCTATGCAAACATTCCTTTGTGGAATGCTATATAGGGAAGAGGGGAATCTCTGTAAATCTCCTGGAGGCAATGGCTTCCTTATCTTTGTAAATTTCCTAGAGTCAAAATTCCTAGCTGGCTCTGCTAAACATTCTAAGTTAAAGGCCCTTGATGACCTTCTGTAATTATTAGGGCGAATGGTCCCTGACACTTCGTTCTGTGGTGAGTGACCATTAGTCCCTTGCGCTCCATCATAGACTTTATCCCTCCATCGCCACAGCCACCATTGCAGGTGCAGACAGTTGAACCTAAGCAGCACTAGTGGCTCTTCTACCTCGGGGTCATTTCACACCTCTCCCTTTGCTGCCAGGTGTCCCTTGAGTGACACTTGGGACTAGCCTGTCACCTCTTCTGACAGTTTTCATCCATTGTGGTATCCTCACATTCCACTCTCCCGTTGCCCACTCCCATCCACAACCCTCCGCATGGCTGCATTTAGAAGGCTTGTTGGCTCCAGCATTGAGGTTCCTTGTTCCTTCTTTGATCAGGCATGGACCCATTCATTTGGTAGGTACATGGTTAGCTCTCCATTTTTAAACATTGGGTACCAGCGAGCCACATACCCTTGTCAGACAAAGAATTCTGCAGAAATATGTTACCAGATTTTGATCCATGTATATATAAAGAAAATGGTTTCACTGTGTCATCCCTCAATATGAAAAGACTCTGGGAAGCACCATGTGACCAGGGGCAAAGGACAACTTGGCAAGAAAGAGAAAAGAGGTCCACCTGCAGAACACCATGTGTCACAGAAAGAATTCCTGATCCCCTGTCTGTAAATACACAAGAGCCAGGACAGGGCAATTCCAGCAGCACTCAGAGGCACTTTGGTAGCCGTATGGGAGACTGTTGCACTAGGAAGCGCCACTGAGCTGATGGCCCCAGCACAGACATTTTGAGAAGATCTTGTTTTACATTTTTGCATCCTTCTCTGTATTTGTGTGGAAGCAGTGTTACATCAGGGAAGGAGAGAGGAAGAGTGGGGGAGGGTGGATTCGTGGTGGGGATGGAAGACTCCTGAGGGGTAAGTCATCTCAAGCACATGGTGTGGTTGGCCCGTATGTATTGTATGGGGGTCAGTGGCTCATTAGCAAAGGCAGGGTACCAGATTTGATCAGCCTTTTGTTTTTCTGTCTTTCTACTTCATTATTATGTTATGTAGGTCTTCCTGGGTCTTAACTTACTTGGCAGATGAAATTTTAGTTGCTTCTCTCTGACGGCTCAGCACTAGTGTTTCAAGGGCTCCATTCCTGGTCATCACCTCCTTTTACTCTTCCTGGCTAACTTTCCACACACTACTGTCTGTCACACCGACCTCCAGCTCTATGCTGACTAGATCTCAAGTCTCTAACTCAGACCCAGCCTTTCTCCCATTGGCCATCTGATTTGTTGGGTAGGCATGTTGGACATGGCCCTCCATTTCAGTTTATGTTAATAGTGACCCAAACTCAGACTTCTGTGACCTTGGCTCAGTCCTCCTTCTAAGCCATCGCCTCTATCCTCAGGTGTTCCTCAACCTTTGACCTTTCACCTGCCGCCAGTGTGTTGGTGTCTGTTAGTAAGTAGACCTAGGAACGTATTTCTGTGTTTATCTGAAGACCAAGTGCAGTGCCCACTATGTAAAAGATACTTAAGTTCTAGACTGAGTGAAGGACGTCGATGACTGGATGGATGATGAAAAGTTGACTAGCCAGTTTGAGGTTACCTTTCAGAATGAGGCTTTTATTTCTTTGTATCAGAAATAGGGAATTATTTTTGCTCGGTAAAACTGCAGTTTGAAAAACGGTTGTTTTGTTTTAGAAGTATTTCACCACATAAAACTTTTTTCTTTTCTATCTCTGGTCACAATTAAAAATATATACACTTGAAAGATAGAATTATAGTGATTTTGGTACCTGGTTATTAAAAGATATCACCTCAGGGGCTCCTGTGGTTGTGTTCTGGGTACAGCTGGGCAATGTTTCTGCAAATATCAAAGTAATTGATATTAGTGGCCTGCCTACTTAGACTTGAACTTACGCTTCATTAATCTGCATGCTGCAGCTTCCAGAATCTTAACATCTTTTTTCTTTGTGTCGATTGTCATTCCTCAAAATACCATCTATCTACCTTGGTGTTTGTTTGTTTTGTTATTTTCTCTAAAGACACGGTCTTTCACTGGCGTAGAATCCAACAAGTCAGCTAGGCTTGCTGTTCAGTGATCCCCAGGGATCCACCTCCCCTGTCTTCCCAGCACTGGGATTACAAACTCTTGCCATGCCTGGTTCTTCTCTGTGGGTTTAGAGCCTCATGCTTGAGTAGCAGACTCTTTGCTGACTGAGCTATCTTGCCAGTCTCCTATTCAGATTTATGTATCAGGGTCTTAATACATAGCCCTAACTAGTCTTACCACACTGTGTAAGTGGTCTGAAACTTGTACTGAGTTTCAGGATTATAAGTATGTCACCATGCCTGGTTGGAGTATTAGCATTGTAGACCAGCTGTGCTGCCTTCTGAATTTAACTGTGAGCAGGAATTGCCAGAGCTTGAACTGGAAGTGTATTTCAATGTTGGACTGAGTAGAAATTACCCACTTGAAGCTTCCAGTTGAGAGCGTTGTCTATTAAGGATCAGTTTTAACCTTGTTATTCTTCCCTCCCTCTTTCTAACAGGGGGAATCCCGTATTCTCAGAGTAAAAGTTGTTTCTGGAATTGACCTTGCCAAAAAGGACATATTTGGAGCCAGGTATGTTTGCTTTTTTTGTGTGTTGGAGGGAGGGGATGGTTTTCTGGAGAAGTTGGTAAACTTTTGGTGGGTGGTGTTGGGGATTGAACCTAGCCTCTTGTGCATGTCAGCAAGTATTCAAAAACTAAATGCATCCCCAGTCCCCTTTTACTTTTTCTGTTGAGACAGCAGCTCACTAAGTTGCCTAGGCTGGCTTTGAACTTGTGGTCCTCTTCTCCCTGCCTCTTCAATGCTGGAATTAATAGGCCTGAGCCACAAGGCCTGGCTGGTAAATGCTTTTCAAAGTTAGGTGTGCATTGGACCACCCCAAGGCTTTTGCAGTGCCACCTGGGAGGTTGGTTTAGTGCCTGATGGTGATGCAGATAGTCAAGGGTAGTATTTGCATGGGTATCTAACCGTGATCTCTAACTGTATCTCTATGGTAGCTCGCCAGTTCCTCCATGTAGGCTGCTGACTGCTTGAGGATAATAAATGCTAGTGAAATTTTCTTCCTGCCCTCAGTTTGGGAATCTGACTCTGCTTATTTTTTTAACACATCCGCTGGTTGTGGCTCCATGGATTCAGGCAACCCTGAATCAGAAATATTTAGGAGGAAAATGATGTTGGTATCGATCGTGTAGAGTGTTTTATCCTCACCTGACATTATTTCTTAAACAGTACAGTACAACAGTGATTATATAGTGTTCAGGCTAAATATTAGGAGAGATATAAAAGTGACTTAAAGTATATGGGAAATATGCATTGGTTATTTGCAAACACCCCAGCATAGAATTTTATATAAGTGATACGAACATCTGAGATTTGGGATCCATGGGAGGAACTGGAACAGTTCTCCACAGCTGTGGAGGGAAGGCCTTTCTTGGTTTTGTTTTTGTGCTTTTAATTTCTAACTAGGATAATCTAAAAACATACACTGTTTCCTTGACACATGTAATCTACGTGCAGGGATGGGGTGACGTGGGTGATGCTGGCGATTGCTGTTTTCTTACTGATGTCCTGGCTGAGTGGCAGTGAGAGCCTTCTGTGTGCATTAGCGCTTGCGTTCCCAATACTGCTTGTGATATTCCCTGGCCTTTTTGGCCACTTAGGGTGTGGCAGTGTGTTATGGGCAGGGGACAGAATGATGGTAAAAGCAGCTTGAAAAGATTTGAGCCAGACTTTGGAGCACAGCGCTCCTGAGGTTTGACCCAGTTGAGACCTAGAAGTGTCCAAGCCTTTCTCATTTATTGTTGAGGTGGTTTGACAGTGTGCGCAGAAAACCAGCTGTTCCCTAATGCCACCAGATCGGCATTTTTAGAAGAATGAGTAGACAGCTTTCTATCCCTTCTCCAAGGCTCTTTTTATTTTGTGTTGCTCTCGAGGGCATGTGGCTACCAAGGAGTCATGTCATCAGGTTCCTGTTGACACCCTGTACTTTGGCCCTATGACCATCTTTTGTCTGTACCTCTGCCAGGCAGGAGACCCTGCATACTGAGGCCTCTTCCCCTGTCACTCACTGTCTTCCCCTGCACACCCCAGAGAAAGCATTTCCTGCTGGCCAGTGGTGTCGCCCCCCTGTTGTCTGACTGACTAGATGTCACACACCGCTGAATGCTGCCTATTAAAGATAGTAAGTTTATAGACTGAAACCTAGAACTGAAGCAAATGTTGGAGGGTTGTGTACAGACCTTTCTTTCTTTCCTTCTGTGTCCTTTGGAAGACTAGTCTCTGGATGTCCCAGGGAGTCTGGGTGTCTGAAAACCTGTCCCCTCCCGGCACTAACAGTAGCCTCTGCTGTGGGAGATGAGTGAGAGGCGCACACTCCACCCAAATGGTTTTTTCCTTTGACTGTGAACTCAAACTGCAGGGTTGGCCACCTGCCTAGGCACCAGCAGAGAGGAACCTGTACTGGAGGTGGGGACAGGAAAAGCCCGTGTTTCCCCTCTTCCTTTCCAGGGCAACCCTGTCACTGGTTCCAGGAATCCCCACTCCTACTAACTTGAAATGACACTCTTTCCACGAATCCGGGAATTCTAAAATTCCATCCCTATCAAAATACCACCTTATATCCTGCCCCCCTCCCATTCAGCTCAGATGACCTTTAGAAAACTATTTTTAATTGTGCGTAGGTGTCCGCATGCCATGCTGTGCATGCAGAAGCCGGAGGACACCTTCGTGGAGCTGGCTCTCTCTTTTCACCTTTAAGTGAGTTTGAGGGACCATGCTCATGCCGCCAGACTTGCAAGTGTCCTGTAGCTGGGCCCTTCTACTACCATTTTTCCTTTCTTAACCCCTTAACTGCCATGGACAAAACAGTGACTTTTCAGCATCCGTCCCCGTGTTATCTGGAGGTTTCTAATAGTTCCTTCACTTATTAGTGTTATTATTTCACTTATTGTTGAGTTAAGTTATTCAGCAGAGGCATCTTAACACAGGTAGCTCATCCTCCCTCCCTCTCTCCCTCCCTCCTTCCTTCCCTTCTTCCCTCCCTCCCTCCCTCGCTTTCAGGAGATCTCTGCTTTTAGAAGTTGGATTTAGAAAGTCCTCTTGCCTTTGAGCTTTTCTCTTCTTTTATCTTTTTTCCTTTTTGTTTTGTTTTGACCTAACTCCTTTGTATGTACACACACACACACACACACACACACACACACACACACAGCTCATATGGTAGGCCCCCTCTGAGCTGTCTCCTGCCCCTGGAGTCGGAATCTATTAGGAAGACATTTTAACAAAGAGTTAAACCTGAGGATTAGCAGAAAGAGGCATTCAGAGATAGGGCCTGGGCACCTTGAAATGACTAGGCCCAAAGGGTTTCCAAGGACTCTTCCCCCCGCTTCTGTATTTTGGGGTCATAAAGTAGCCCCTGGGATGCCTTGGGTAGAATAACAGTCTGATGAAAACTTGAGTACAAGGCTTGCACAGCGAGGTAAAGATAATGTCGTTTACTGTGGGATTTTCTGTGAGCGTATCCGAAAATTGCAGGTTTTCAGCTGGGCAGGGATTGAAGCGTCCTTGCCATCTGTGTTTAGGCTTTAGCCGTGGACCAGGGCTATTTTAGCATTCTTCCCTGGAGCATCTCTGTACAGGAACATTGTCATGTCTTATGTAGATGACCTCCAAAGCAAATGTTAATGTACTGAAATTCTTGACTCTTCAATCAGACTCTGGGGTGAAGGGGTCTTTTCTGAGATCCCCCTATTTCCTCCCCCTCTTTTAATTTACTTCTTTGCTGTTGCCTGTTTGCTGTCGGTGTTTAATACCTTGCTCATGACTTTGTATTTCCCCGATGGCCTTCATTCTCTTTCCTCTGACCTTGACACATCTTTCAGAACCATGGCATGTCTGTGAAGCAGATAGCTGTACCCTAGAGTGGAAGGATGGTGTCCAGGGAGAGCCCTCAGTGGTCAGTCAGCGGAACCTCTGAGGTATCCTTAGGCCGTGGTCATGAGCACAGGTGCAGGTTTTGCAATGTATTCCCTTCCATCCACTGTGTCCTTCAGAGCCCTGGGCCAGCAAGCGTCCTCCCCTCACCCCCAGCCTGTCTCCTCAGTGTTCTTTAACTCAGGTCTCAGCAGATCCCAGTCTCTCAGGCAGAAGTTGGGGTAGGAGTTGGAATTGTCAGTGTGGAAAGAGAACAGTAGAAGTTCCTTTGCCTGAGATGTGACAGGGAGTGATGGCGTGGGAGCCCCAGGAGACTGCATGGCATATTTGGCCTGCATGGTAACTTTGGGGTCCTTGTGGAGACAGAGTACTTCCTCCCTCTGTCTTTCTGACCTGGTGTTATCAGCTGCCATAGGCTCTAAGACCTGGTGTTGGTAGAGCTGCACTCTGGCGGCTTACTGTTCCCTCAGCTGGAGTTCACCAATCCTTTCTTGAGAGGCCTGTGCTGAGATGCCCTTTTCCCTTTTGGTTCCTGGGCCACAGTCCAGCACTTAGGATGCAAGATTGTTTTTCATCTCCACTGTAGCCAAATCCAAGGTTATTAAAGAGATCCTTTGTTCAGAGCAGATCGGCTGTCTGAGCCCTGGGGCTGGCTGCCCATGTGAAGAATGGATGTGGTAGAGGTGGGGGTTTCCCTGCCAGCCTCACCTGGAGGTCAGAAAGGGACAGCCACATAGTTCTTCACCTGAAATTGGAACAGTTCTGTCTGAAGTCAGCGCTGTATAGAATGGGTTGTCAAGGCATAAGGTGCAAATGGAGTCTTTTGTCACCTGGGTCACAGGCATCCAGTCTTGATTTTCTCAACAATGACAGAAGTGCTAGGTGATTCTTTTTTCTCCCCTCCAAATTCATTGTTTGTTTGAGACAGTCTTGCTCTGTCCATTTGACAAGTCTATCCATAAGCTCTTGTTGGTCGTGCCTCTGCCTCCCATGGGCTGGGCTCTCATGCCTGGCTCCGGAACAGTGCAGGGCAAAAGATAATGTAACCCTTGAGAAAGTGAAAGGCCAAGGGAACACCGAAGTGCTGCTCTGTCAGCTGCAGGGTCATGGTGAAGCCTGGCTGCCTCTGAGCCTCTTTGTTCCAGCAGTCTCCTCAGGCTTGCAACTCTGCCTTGACCTCACCCAACTTTGGATGGTACATTTGTGTGTGTGTGTGTATGTGTGTATGTGTGTGTATACCCGAATGTGTACGCCCATGTGTGTACGTGTGTGTGTATACCCGAGTGTGTACGCCTGTGTGTATACATGTGTGTGTATACCCGAGTGCATATGCCTGTGTGTGTATGTATAACCGAGTGTGTACGCCCATGTGTGTACATGTGTGTGTATACCTGTGTGTGTGTATACCCGAGTGTGTATGCCTGTGTGTATACATGTGTGTGTATACCCTAGTGTGTATGCCTATGTGTGTGTATATACCCGAGTGTGTGCACCCATGTGTGTACATGTGTGTGTATACCTGAGTGTGTATGCCTGTGTGTGTATGTATACCCGAGTGTGTACGCCCATGTGTGCACATGTGTGTGTGTATATCCGAGTGTATACATGTGTGCGTGTACCCGAGTGTGTGCGCCTGTGTGTGTACGTGTGTGTATACCCAAGTGCGTATGCCTATATGTGTGTGTGTATACCTGAGTGTGTACGCCCATGTGTGTACATGTGTGTGTATACCCGAGTGTGTACACCTGTGTGTGTGTATACCCAAGTGTGTATGCCTGTGTGTGTTTGTTTCCTTGTGTTCAGTTCATGGTGGCTTTTTTTTTTTTTTTTTGAAACAGGGCCTCTCACTGTCCTGGACCTCACTGATTAGGCTAGTCTAGTAAGCCAGGAAGCCCCAGGGATCCAGCTTTGTCCACCTCCCCAGCACTGGGATTACAAGTATGTACCATCACACTTGGGGTTTTGGACATGTGTGTGTGTGGCAGTCGCTTTACTAAGTTTTCCCCACAGTCCCTTGGCTGGCAGCTTTGTTAGCTTCACCTCTCATGGCCAGGACTGAACTTTATTTTTCCCCTTGCAGCCTCTAGCGTCCCTGAGAAATAAGTTAGTTAAAGTCTGTGTGAATGGGGCCCACTCCTTCTCTTGCTCTACTTCCCAAGCCCTTCTACTGTGACCAGAAACTCCATATTCTAAATGTGCCCTGAAGTTGCTGCTTCTTGTATTGGCCTCTGCTTTTTACCTTGCCTGGATTCTGTTTCCATCCCGTGTGGCAGCTGCTCCCTTGTTTCTCTCTCATTGGCCTGTTCCAGTGGCAGCATGCCTGTAAGGTCCCCTTCCCTGTGAGGTGGAGCCACTGTTGTCCCTAGTCTTCAGTGAGTCCCTGCGTCTCCACTTCCTCCGGCTCTCGCCTTGCAAAGCTGGTCTGTTTAGACACTGCAGCCTTGCTCCATCACTGTCGTGGGCCTGGGCTGGGATGTTACTGGGTCAGTACACTGACTTGAATTCCTTAAGGGGCAGTGTGATTGGAGTGTCCAGTGGCCCAGGGCTGCTAGCCCAGGAATGGGTGTTTTCTTCCTCCTAGAGGTGCTGTGGGCTCCTTATCCTTCTCCCTTGGGCATTCAGGGGAAGTTCCTCTTCTGATTTTCACAGGGGCTCTAGGGACTTAACAGAGGACGCTCACCAGAAGTCACATGCCAAGTAAGTGTGGAGAGAGGAGGCTAAGGGAGCAGGCTCAGGGCTGGCAGACACGGAATGCTGGGCAAATCGGAAAGCGGGTATTTGATACTTACATTTGTGAAAACTTGCTACTTCATCCTCACGGATGGAGTCACTCATGTCATAGTAGATCCCAGAAGTTTCTCTCTGGATAAACAAGGCCAAATAGGGCCTAGGCACGGTGGGTCAAGGCCCTTACACCGACCCCTTAGCATTAGGAGTCAGGTGCTAGGGGTCGCCTCGGCCATGATCCCACTCACATGGAACCAGTGAGCTTGCTTGAAAATCGAGGGCACCACTGAAGCAGCAGCAGGAACTCGGTCAGCAGCTGCAGGTGGGATCAGCAGGCCTCTCCCTTTACCCAGGGATACTCGTGGATACTTTCCGATAGGGCAGGCACAGGTCCTGCTGTTGGAACCACAGTGAAGTGTGCAGTCAGGGTAGGTGAGGCATGAGGCCGGAGGGCAGTGAGTCATGGTATCTCTTGCTTATTGGACACCAGCCCAACACAATTGCCACAACAGCCTGTGGATGTCCTCATGCCTGCAGTCAGAGGATTTTTGTGATGGCAGGGTCTTTGGAAGGGGTCCTTTGTCTTTGGTACTACCCCGAACTGAAAATGAAGCTTCAACTTCTAGCTGAAGTTAGCAGAGTCTGAGACTTTGGCATTGTGGGTATAAATACCTTACACAGCATGAAGTGGCAATGTGGATAGGGGTTGATCCCACTTGCAGCTGACGCCTTTGGGGCACTTAGACTTACAAGGATCTTGGTTAGGTGTTAGCATTTGTGACCTGGGTCACCTTGGCCTACGTGTTCTTCAGATCCTTGTTCAGGCTTCTTGACAAAGGATACAGTCTGAAGAACTGGTGTGTGTGTGTGTGTGTGTGTGTGTGTGTGTTTGTGTGTGTGTAGGGGTGTCTCTCCTGTTAAGACATTAATGTCTGCGCTAGAGGTTTGCTTCTGTGTGTTGTGGCTCTTTGCAGTGGCCGTGCACACACTAACCAACGCTGCGTAAGTGTCTGGGCTGAATGTTCGAACTGTTTACACACAGTATGCATTGTTGGTTTTCTCCATTGTAGGAACCTAGGAAAGCAAGAGCCAGTCAGTCACGGGTGGAGTGCTGCTCTTGAGGGGTGAACATTGAGGCTGGGCTGGGTCCTCAGAGCAGGTGACCAGTGAAGATCTCGCACATGACCAGACTACTTACTGTCCATGGCAGTCCGTGGTAGCTGACAGCACTTTGTGAATTGAAACTGTTAGATTTAGAATAAATGTGATTTGCTAGGACGATCTGGAAGTTTCCCCTTTAAATGTAGAACACCTGTTCTTTCTCAGCTAAGCTTGAGGCTCTAGACATTGGACCTTTTGTCATAGGTATAAGCAAGAAGCGAATAAGGCCAAGTTTTCTGTAACTCTACCAGCTTCTCCTCCTTGGGGTCTTCTTGATCTGAAGTTTCAGGAGAAGAATCGGAGACAGTATAATTACTCTTTAAAATGAAAATAGACTAGCTCTGTGAGTTTATGTTTCCTTACAGAGCTTTGAAAGATTTTGTTTCTGAAAGGTCAGAGTGTGTTGAGAGCTCTTAAAAGATTGACTCACTGTCATGTGTGGGGAGCCCTTAGTACTGACTTGCACATGGTTGGGTCACTGTCATGTGTGGGGAGCCCTTAGCACTGACTTGCATATGGTTGGGTCACTGTCATGTGTGGGGAGCCCTTAGCACTGACTTGCACATGGTTGGGTCACTGTCATGTGGGGGGAGCCCTTAGTACTGACTTGCACATAGTTGGGTCACCATCATTTGTTCCTTTGACTTCCTCTAGTTTGAATTCTGAAACAAATGGGCTGACAGTCTTTGGAAGTATAACATGAGAAAATGCCCTCTGTTCTCTGATTAAGAACATGAGACCTTAATGCCCACATCCCTGTGTGTAATGAAGCCCACAGCCCTACGGCACCAGCTCACTTTGGCCTCCTTTATCTAGATCTGAGTTACTGTTTTCCTGTGTTTGCATCATCAGTTTCCCCTCAAGAGTATTCAAAAGCAAAGGACAATTAACATGATCTTAGTCCCTAAATGCTTCAGCCCTTATCTCCAGAAATCAAGAAATAATGCCTCTGTAACCACAGAACCGGCTCACAAATGAAAAGTAATTGCCTGATAGGCACTATTACCTAGTCCATTAACTGCAGTCCCATAAGTGTCTCTAAAATGCCTTTTCCAGCTGGGCTGTTAAAAGTGGACTGAGCTGCTCAGATTGTACCTAATCCTCAGGTCTGTTGGACTCTGCTCTAGACTAGTTCCTCTCCTCCTCTGAATGACTGGTGGGTAGGCTGCGCACTTACCACATCAGATTGTTTCCCGGCGATGCCATCAGTTAGTGAATTCATGTGCTTGTCTGAGTTTGATTTCTGTTACTGTGACAAAACACCATGGCCAAAAAACAACTTGGGAAAGCAATGTGTTTCTTTAATGGCTTGAAGGTGACAGTCCTTTATGGAGGGAAGCCATGGCAGGCACTCAAAGCAAGTGCCTGGGACCGAGGAACACTGTTGGAGGAACACTGTTGTTGGAGGAACACTGTTGGAGGAGGAACACTGTTGGAGGAGGAACACTGTTGGAGGAGGAACACTGTTGGAGGAGGA
>JAQHUG010000091.1:2314339-2376373 GCA_028555095.1 Dicrostonyx torquatus | reverse complement strand
GTTGGAGGAACACTGTTGGAGGAGGAACACTGTTGGAGGAGGAACACTGTTGGAGGAGGAACACTGTTGTTGGAGGAACACTGTTGTTGGAGGAATACTGTTGTTGGAGGAACACTGTTTACAGGCTTGTTCAACTATCTTTCTTAAAAAGCTGGGCCCGCTTGTCTAGGGATGGCACTGCCTACAGTGGACTGGCCTCTCCTCCATCAGTTAGCAATTAAGAAAATACCATACAGATAAAGCTACAAGCCAGCGTGACCTAGGAAACTCCTCAGCTGAGATTTTTTTTTCTTCCTAAGTGACCCAGGGAAGTCGACAGCTGAAGCAAACAACGTCAGTGCCCTCTTTCTTCTGTGTTTCCTATATATTAGACATGGAATTTAAGGGGACAGGTGACACATCACAGTATCTGGCCCTGCCATTGTCAGGGGTGCCAAGATGGTTCTTGGGTTTCTATGGGGACAGTTTGATCCCACCAATGTCAAGTATTTTTCCTCTAAAATGACAAGTAATTAATCAGTGAGGTAATTTGTTGGCTGTATTTTATAATATTTATGTAGATTATTAGTTTGTTTTATCCCAAAAGATTGGTGGTTTGTTTTGTTTTTTGTTTGTTTGGTTTTTTTTGCACCTCTTTGGAAATACCACATAAGACAGCCCACCTTCTTTGGTTTGTGCTATAAATGCCTTAAGTCCCCTTGACCGGTCATAAGCACTTGTAGGCTAGCATTCAGGCTAGAGTAAGGGGACTGTTGACCTCCATGGACTAGAACTCCACAGTCTGTTATCTGCTTGTGTTTTCCTAAGACAAAATCATCTGAGCTAATTTTTGGAAGTTTTTTTTTTTTTTTTATTAAAACCCCAGATTTCCAGGTTTCTCAGAGTTTGTGGTGATCTAGACATTCCAGGCTAGAGTCGGTCTGTGGCTGGATTTCCCCTCTAGGTAGCACTCACTGGGACCTTTGAGTTCCAGGGGCCTCATCCTTCTTGTACTACACCCAGGCTATCTTTGGTGGTAGAGCTGAGCCTGCGTTTGGTGTTTCCCCTGTACAAGTGTCTCTTGAATAGACATAGCTGACTCACATCTCCAGAGAGCCTGTGTGTAGGGCCTGTAGACTCTTCACCAGCCTCCATTTCCCTCTGGAGGCCCATTGGCAAAGCCTTGCTGTCCCAGGCATTGCTGAAAAACACAACAGCTGCAAAGCTAATGACCTTTGAACCAAAACAAGTTTGTCTTAAAAACTCTGTGTCAGGCAGTGGATTGCCGCTACGATTCATATGGAATCCCTAAGAGCCTGGTCTCGGTCCCCACCCCCACCCCAGGAAAACACCAAAATGACATGAATCCTCCTCTCCCAGTTTACCCTTTAACATCCACACAGTTGTTGCCGTTTTATGTTCACTTCCTGGTCTGTATATGGATGAGTGCAATATCCTTTAACGGTATGTCGCGCATAGCTCGGAATAGCGCCCGTTTCCTGGAGGTGAAGGAGTGTGGCAAGTTGGTGACTGCCCAGGGCAGCTGCCTCTGGGCTGTCAGACCCCAGGCTTGCTGTACTCAGTCCCCATCGGCATAGATTTTTCCCAGAGATCTTGAATCATGGTGAAAAGACTATAGTGTCTGGCATACATTCTTACAAGGCAAGGGGATTTCTGTCTGAAATCCCCTTAATATTTCTTTCTAAGTTGTGAGTTTTGGGGGAAGGGAACATCCCTGAAGTTGTTTATTAGTAAAAGTCTTTCCCTCAGAAGTGTGTCCTCCACTTTCCCTGCCCTCCCCATCCATGAATATATTAAGATTTAAAAAGAGCGAAAATAACAGGACTCGTTCCTTCCTGATTTCTGAACTGCAGTGCTATTGTGGTCACGGGGAAGCTGATGTAGTTTCGGGACCTGCTTGGCGCATACGTGGTACTTGATAGATTTCACTGGTGTGGCCAGCGTGAAGAAGCAGCTGAAGTTCTGTGTTCAGACTTGATCCTAACAGGCAGCCAGGGCAGAGTGACGATAGTCACGGGTAAAGAAGGCGAACACCGTCTGTGGCACTCTCTGGAGTGCTACCTGCCCTCTCTCTGTCTGTCTCCAGCCATGTGCACCTCTTTCTCCTCATCGATTCATTGACTGCCCGGACTCTGAGCGCCTGCCTGAGAATTCAGGAATAAGGAACGGGAGAGGTGCTCAGTGGACACGAATGTGAAGCGAACATTTCTCAGTGTGAAGACAAGCAGTGTCGTATTTATTTTGCAGAAATCGAACGAACATTCACACCTTCAGGAGCACTGGCCCGGGGAGTTCAGCCAGAGCAGTTCTCTGATGGGTGGCGAAAGGGAACCCTCCCCCATTCACCCCCATCCCAAGGAGGCAGGAAAGGTACACCCTCTGCCTGTGACTGATTTCCATTCCTCTGGCTGTTCTATGCCACAGCCAGAGTGCAGCCCAGGAGGCCTTGGGGTGGGGGCTGGGGGCAATTCCCTGGAACTGCAATGCGTTTGCACTGTTGAAAATTAAATGTGCCTCTGTACCTAAAATCAGGCTTTTAAAAACTCACAGGACAGAATCCATGTTGAAAACTTGTCAATGGGATTCCAAAATTTATGTGCGAAAGGTGTTTGCATGTGTGTGGGTTCACATGTATAGATGGGTATATACGCATGTGTGTATGAAAGGCTGAAGGTGATCTTGGGTACTTTCCTCTTATTTATTGAAAAGGTGTCTTTTTGAACTCAGAGCTCACTGGTTCCAGCTCGTCCCATCTCTGCCTTCCTGTTGGGATTACAGCCAGTTACCTGCCTGGCTTTTACGTGGTTTCTGGGAATCTGAACTCTGGTACTCCCACTTGTGCCAGAAGGTACTTCATTCACTAAATCATCTCTCCTTAGCTCGCCTAAAATACTGTGTTTCTCAGATCTCATCGATGATAGGGAAATGGGTACAGATAGGCAGACAGATTATCTTAGATTTGTGAGGCTTAATCTACTGAGAAGCATAGTCATGTGCTTATCAAATTATTTTCTGATAAAGCTTGAAAAACAAGCATTTTTCAGACTAAAAGCTTTAAGTAAAAGAATAGATTCTGAAATGGAGAATAAAACCCTTCCTGAGGTTTATGTACTTATCTAAGACAGAAGCCACTGCAGTGTGTTTGCATGTGTTTCTGGTTTTTTCCAGTAAAGGTTCAGATAGATAGTTGAGCTTTATCAGGATGTACAGCCTCTTGACAGCAACATAGGGCATATTTGAACAACATATAAACTGTGGGAAGCACAGAGTCCCCTTCATGATTTGAATGAAATCTATAATGGTGAGATGGTAATGGAATAACAGGATCAAAGGTGCTCACATTTCTTTGATCCCTGAAATTGGCAGCCCAAAGACGGAGCTTGTAAGCCAGAATGGTGTGTAGATTGTGCCTGGTCAGAAAAGGTCTGTTATAGAAATAGAAAGCAACTGATCAGGACCCCAGCAAAGTCTGTCTATTCAGACCCTTCCTGAACCCTCAGTTGTAGCATTCCTTCACCCCCTTGGGCTGAGGGTCTTCATTTATTGATGGCTGGTTGCTACACAGAAAAGCAGTGACCGTTAGAGAAACGCTGTTACGTTTTATGGCTGGCTTTGGAGAAAATAGGTTCTAGTTTTTATGATCTGACATGAGGAAATGCAGTCATTTCTTTCTAGTTTGCTTCATGGGTGAGAACAACGTGGATAAGAGAGTCACTGAAAACCTTGCTTCAGAGACTTTCCTTTGAGCATATTGTTTCTGGAGTCCCAACTAAATAAATGGGCATGGCTATGTGCCAGTAGCCTGCAGGAGTGTATAGTCTGGGGTATTGATTTTCCATAGCAGATAGATTTAGAACCAGGAGGAAGGTATCAATAGTATTTGGTCATGGTTTCCAAATTAGACTCTTTAATGGAGCTTCTGCTGGTGAATGACAAAGAATAATTTTGGTAGCGTTGACTTTTAGAGCATGAGGGAGCTGGATTCCTAGATATTATAGCAGCTTTTATTTTTCTTTTCAAGGGCAGCAAGCTTAAATATAGCTTATGAAGCTTTTCAATATACACTACAGAATTTAGGCTGGATAATGGATACATTTGCAAGGTGTTTTTGTCTTAGTGAAAGTAATTATTCTCGTACTTTGTGCATAAGACACATGAATAATAACTGAAGTTGAATTCATGTTCATGCAAGCAGTTGCAGATATATAACTGTGTATTAAAACCAAATTATTGCCTGTTTTCCTTCCTAAATATTTTGGAGACTTAAGACCTTATGGCAAATAATGTTTAATAAAGAATCTACAATCTGTAACTGCCCAGTGAATTACTAAAGGGCTGGCATTCTTCCTGGGCAGCAGCACAGTTGGTAAACAGTGAGTGATCCTGTGTGATGCAGGGGGAGAGGGTGGTGAAGAAGCCTCCAGGCCGTCCCTCCGGGTTCTAGGTACACTGTTGTGCTTCTCTTACTGTGCAACATCTCACGTCACAGTCATTATAATGCTAAAAGTTAGTCATTCACGGAGAGAAAGTATAGACTTTTGAAAGAAAGACGTCCACATTTTAGTGGTTGGGTAAGAAATCAAAACGGGAAAATCATTCTGAACAGCACTGTGGGTTTTCTCAGTTAGAAAACAGAATTATTGGTTGTGTCAAGACCTCCCCCCCCCCCTTGCAGTCATTTGAAAGTTTTTGGAAACAAAGGCTTAGTTGCTTGTGTGTGCATGTGCATGCATGTGCCTGGTGTGTCTGTGTGAAAGTCGGAGGGCAGCTTTGTGGAGAAAGGTTCTCTCCTACCTTTGTTGAATTCCAGGGATTGAACTCAGGCTGCTAGGTATATGGGAAAAGCACCTTTGACCCACAGAGCCACCGTACCAGCTCAGTTGCAGAGATTTTGAATATAGTCAATTCTGACAATATCGAAATTGCACGTTTCTCTTTTTCTATAGCAGGCTTCCCACAGTATAATTTATGTTCTCTTGTTATTAAATGTATAGACAGATCTTGTTCTAAAAATGAGATTTTATGCTATCTAAGATATATAATTTGGATTCTCTTTACACAGTTTCTTGGCCTGGAATGTCAAATCTTTTGTACTCTTTCTCAGGAGTGACCCATGCACCCACACTAGGAGCAGCTGTCCTTGGTTTGCTGTTTCTCTTCTCTCCACATCTGGTTCTCAGTGATTTTGACTTTGAGGGGGGGATTTTCTCTACTAGAGTCTGTCTTAGTTAGGGTTAGTGTTGCTGTCAAGAGTCACCATGAGTAAGGCAACTTAGAAGTGAAAGCATTTCATTGAGGGGCTTGCTATAGTCCAGAGGGCGAGTTCATGAGCTTCACGGTGGGAAGTGTGATGGTAGGCAGAAATGCAGACATGCAGGCAGGCACAGCAGGCAAGCAATGCAGGCACAGCAGGCATGCATGAAACAGCAGACAAGCAGGACACGCAGGCAGGCGGGCTGACAGGCAGAAAAGCATGCATGCAGACAGGCAGACTGACAGGCAGAAAAGCATGCATGCAGACAGGTAGACTGACAGGCAGAAAAGCATGCATGCAGACAGGTAGACTGACAGGGAGAAAAGCATGCATGCAGACAGGTAGACTGACAGGCAGAAAAGCATGCATGCAGACAGGCAGATTGGCAGGTAGTAAAGCATGCATGCAGACAGGCAGATTGACAGGCAGAAAAGCATGCATGCAGATAGGCAGACTGACAGGCAGGAAAGCATGTATGCAGACAGGCAGACTGACAGGGAGAAAAGCATGTATGCAGACAGGCAGGCAGTCACGGCAGGCCAGGCATGGCAGGCACAGCATGGAGCAGTAGTTTAAGAACTTATGTGATCAACAAGGAAGAACCAGAGAAAAATGATTCTGGGAATGGTCTGGGCTTTTAAAACGTCAAAGCTCCAGTGACTTGCCTCCTCCAACAAGACCATACCTCCTAATCTTCCCCAAACAGTCACACCTACTAGCTACCAAACATTCTGATCTGTGGATTTCTGCAGACTATCCTCCTTCAGACCACTACAAGGCCCGTGCTTGCTTTCTTCTTTTTGTCCTTCTGCTGAGCATTGGCTGTATTCTGCCCTTGGCAAGTCTTTCAGCGATGGCCATTTGCTTTGGTGACATTGACACAGATGCTTGTTACAATGCCCTCCATGGTGTTCTTCGCACCTTGCCCTTAACTTCTCCAAGCAGCTGCAGTTAGTCCTTTGTGTCCTCAGAAGCGCCACTGTTTCTCTGTCATTAGTGGCCACATCACTCCTAGCTTCTCCCTCTGCATGACCAACCTTTCTGTGCAGACAGGCCTTGACATTGGTCCCTCACCCGTGATGGCACTGAGTAACCGAGGTGAGATTTTTCCCTCCCTGGTCTTGAGGTCCATGTGAGTAGAAGACATTATTGATTATGGTCCCATACCGACCCAGGACACCAAGTCATGAAGACACCTACCCACTTATTCTCTGTATTAATTCCCTCTCTCATTGCTGTGACATAATGCCGGCAGAAGTACTTGAGAGAGGACAGGATTATCTTGGCTCACAGTTTTAGAAGACCCATGGCAAGGACAGCAGGGAAGCATCCACAGCAGTAGGTGGGAACAGCATGGGCTCCTTCATTTTAGCATCAGATAGGAAGCAGAGGACTCGGGTCAGACCAGAGAGGATATGCCTCCAGATTCTACCAGAAGCAACCCAATTCTGCTGGCTAGGCCACTCTTCTTAAAGGTTCTACATCGTCCGCAAACAGCGCCACCACCTGGGAACCAGGCATTATATTATTTGAAGTCTGTGGGGGACATCTCAGATTCACATCACAGCCCCACGTATCCCCTGCCTGCATTTGGCAAACTAGAGTTCCTTAAGTAGCCTGCCTGTCTTAGCTCCTGCCTCTGGACTGTGTTCCTTTCCTGTTCTATGCTCTGCATGCTATCCTTGCATGCCCATATTATTACTGTCTGAATTTATTAACTTTCTTGTTCCTTTAGTGATTTTTTTTTTTATGGTTTTTCAAGACAGGGTTTCTCTGTAGCTTTGGAGCCTGTCCTGGAACTAGCTCTTGTAGACCAGGCTGGCCTCGAACTCACAGAGATCCTCCTGCCTCTGCCTCCCGAGTGCTGGGATTAAAGGTGTGTGCCACCACCACCTGGCTCCTTTAGTTATTCTTTAGTAAAGTATTTTTAAATATCCTCTTATTCTATAAAATAAGTATGTTATAAATTTTAATAATATAAAATTTTCTGTAGTGGAAGAGACCTAGTCAGTCATCCTCATTAGCTTAGACCATGAAACCCAATATAGACAAGTTCAACAGGACCACCATATACAAGCTGCATTGCCAGGGCATAAATTTCATTTCAGATTTCAGAATTTTCTGTAAGTGCACATTGCATTATTTTTGGCTTCTCCTTGCCTTTAATATTAGCACAGATGCACTCTTTTGAAGTAAAACCCACATTTTATTCTCCATTCTGTTCCCCTCAAGTTCTTAAGAGGTGGGAATTGTGAAGCATCCCAGTGTGAAGGCAGGCCTCTTGAGTGGCTCTGTCCTATCTGCTGTGGGGCCTACAGCTCCCTCTGGTGGCCAGATCGCTAGGTGCGTTTTTCATTCTAGACCATGGAAATGGTCTGTGAATCTCATACTCATTCTTTGCCGTTCTCTTGTAAAGAACAATATTCATTCCAGTCTAGTTAATTTGGGCACATTGTCTTCCTTTTCAAGCAGTCACACCCAGAGGGAAGAGTTTATTTTTGCTTTAAGCAACATCTATTTTCTGCATAGCTGGAATTTTTAAGTAGGTAATATAATAACATTCAACATTATTTGCTCCCTTTATCGGCCAAATAATTTTTAGTATCTTCTAAACAAGATAGTACTCTCTAAATAAGAATAATTGGCTGATAGTGGGAAGAAATGAAATCCCTGAATGAATGCTGTCTTCCGGTGTGGTCTTGGAGACACAGTGTGGTGCTGTGCACTACCAGTTTCAAATTTTATGGATCAGAGCTAAAATATAGTCAGTCGTCCAGGCTTCCTTGGACAAGGAATTTCCAGGCTGATATTCACACAGATAAGACCAATATTTCTCTAAATAGTTGTCTCTGCCCTTGCAGGGAGCAGGGTGGATCTCGTCAGAATAGTTCAGATGTGGCCTTGGGATTAAAAAGCTTTCCCTTCTGCGTGTAGGGCTCTCCCTGAGCTCTGCAGGATTTGCAGCACTGCAGAGAAGCTGCGTTTAGACAGACAGAGGAGGACCAAAAGCCTGGTTTTCCCTTCTATCCCCTCCTCTCTCTGTGGCTCGCTTCATAGTGATAGTAGGTGTGCTGTGCTGACTTTCAAAGTGACCCTCAGAGGGCGCCAGCAGCAGCAGTTTAAAATTCCCAGTTCTTGCATGCAGGGCTTGTTGGTTATTTCTCTGGAATGCTTGAGTATTGTTTTTGTGTTTTGATGAAATCCTGCTGGGGACAGGGGAGGAGAGAATCAGGGAGTCTCAGTGGAGGAAGTCTTTGGCACTTTGCCTAAATGGCTTTATTTCAGCCAAGGCCTCAAAACCAGGCAGCTGTGCCTAGAACAGCCACTTGTTTTGCACTAACATCTGTCTCCTCCTTCACCATCATTTAAAGTTTTAAACCTCGATGAACCAGCTGAGAGGAGGGCCAGCCATGTTTGCCTGGGACAGAAAGTGGGGAGGGACACTTGAAAACCAAGTGCTGTTTGGGGTGGTGGGAGAGTGGTTTTTGCAGCTGTTCACATTTGTTTTCAGAGGTACAGTTCTTACCGCCTTTCAGTGATCTAGGAATGGATGTGTTTTTAATCAGAAGACAGTTCATTCTGGTAGGATAATGGTTTCAGGACAGCCCCCAAGGATGCTGAGACTGTATAAATACAAACTATGACTGTTCATTTTCTTGCCCTTGAGAAATCCAAGCCCCCAGAGAGAGAGCAAAAATAAATGAAAATACTAAGGTACTCTCAGTTAAGCTGGAAAATGCCCCCCCCAAGTGGTATGGTGCTTCCTGATGCCTATACCAGGACATGAGAAATGGACTGGCAGCCAAGTGGAAGTCAAGGGTCTAGAGGGAGGGTATGATGTGTCTTTACCAATCACTGTGAGGCCATCCATCACTGTGGTCCATGGCATCAATCTCCAACCAACCTGTCTCCACCACCTTGGTTTATCCTCCAGGTATTCATGCCTGGGGCTTTACTAGCAGAACCAGCTAGATAGAGCACGGTCTTGAAAACAGCAAGTAGGTGGCTGGCAGTGTTGATGTCCTTCGTTCAGTTATAAATACTGCGGTCAGGCCTGAACTTGGGTGGACATAGTAAGGATCCGAGATACCTTTTGGAGAACCCATGGAGAAAAGACATTCGTTGCTTCCTTTTCAAAAAAGAATTCCAGCAGTGCAGTAGACTGCGTGCCCTAAGTCATTTTCCATGTTCCACCACACGGAGAACAGCAGATGTGAGATGGGTGATCTTTTTAATGTTAAACTTACATATTGTTTATAATATTAAGTGTTGTATGCTGGGAAGATCTCAGTAGAAATACATGGGGCAGGAAAGAAGAGGCTTTCTTAGCCCCTTCTCCCAGTCTCACAGAGGCTACCCTTGAGCATTTCTGATTGAGTTTGATGTTTTCCCTCTGAAATCCAAATATTGCTAATGTTCCAGGATCCAGAGACTTGGGTAGTTAAAGGTGATTAGACCAGGGAGCTCCCTGAGGGAGTGGGATGAGAGGCCTTATAAAAAGCTTCCTGGAAGGGAGCTTTCTCTCCTGTGTTGACAGAGCGCTTCACCCGGGAGGTGCAGCCCTGTGCAAACCCAGGCTACTGTTGCTCTGGCTTGGGTCTGGAAGCCTCCAAAACTGTAGGGAATAAATTTCTGTCTCCATAAACTAACCAGCCTCCAATGTTATTTTAAGGAAGCATAAAATGGACCATGACAATGACACAGGTAGGCTCCTGAATCTTTCTCTGTATGTTTTTGGTAGAAATAGATGGAAGATCAGGCTACTTTGTTTAATTTATTTTTTAATGTGTGTTTTGATGAGGTTTTGGTTTGAGTCATGGTCTTACTCCATAGCCAAGGCTGGCCTAGAACTAACCATACTGGAGTTTAGCTTCCTCCCAGCAGTCTTCCTACCTCAGGCTCCCAAATCCTGGGTTATAGGTGGGAGCTACCATGCCCTTGCTGATTTTCACTTCAGTTCATGTGTACAGATCACAGTACACATCTGTCTTAAGCATTTTCTATGGCCGCATAGCATTTGTGACTCGTCAGTAGCTGCTAGACTGGAGGGCAGTTGTCACACTGAGACCCCAGGTACTCAGCAACAGAGTACCACAGGTTGTGGTGGAAGGAGTGACTTACATGGCCATCACAGTCACTGCAGTTGGACCCTTGTCTTTTGTGCCTTAAAAATAAAAAGACATTTTTGAACCCATAGCATGCTCTGTGCACTGTGGATAGAAATGAGACATTAGGCAAGGTCCATCCCTGCTCAGAACACTGTTTTTATCTCTGAAGGCATTAGCTGACTACAAGGGGAACACCCTTGAAACTACCCTAGGCCAACTTTCTACTGACAACCCGGGTTGCCCAACGGAACCTGTCTACGCATAGGATAGATGAGATGCTCCTAGTGAGGTTGCTTAGACAGTGCCAACTTCATCTCTTCCCCTGGATTAACTTTCTCCTGGCACCCTGGGTTGCCAAGGGGAACCTGTCTCTGCATAGGTTAGATGCTCCAAGTAGAGGTTGCTTGGACAATGCCAACTGGCCTAAGTGCCAGTGGTTGCCTAGAGGGTGGCGTTTACATTGGTATCTACAGCACTTGTTTTTAGCTAGGAGTTGATAATCCTTCATTGTGCTTCTGGCTGGGTGGAAACGCTGTCTTCTGTTCTGAGCTCAGCTTCGCACTTGGGATGGTGCTTTCTGGGTACCGTGCATGCCTGATTAGACGTTCCCTTTAGAGCCATGCCCTATACTCCCGTGAATGCTTCTACATTTTACTCTTTCCTACACCTGTGGGCATCTTTTCAGATCACTTTTGTACACCTGGTTTACTCTGGCTTTAATTTGATTCACTTTAGCTTTGCAAAAGGGAAAACTTAAAAATTTCAGAGAGATACATTGTTTTGAATCATTTTTGGTTATTTAGCCTCTATCTTCTATCTTTGTAGTCTATATTACTCATTTTAACTTTTGGATTCAAAGGAGTTATGGGAAAAATAGTTACGAAAGAAACAATTACCCGACTGAGGTGAGATTGGTTAGGGATATTGCTGGGGGACTCAGGAGGGATCCTGGTGGGATCTCTGGCTTTGCTGCCACTGTCCCATCAGAAATCGCTGCACTATGAAATAGTAGTATCTTATAGTTCCAAGACCATTCAGCTATTTTCCAACCAGCAGCCTGCTTGGGTGCTTCTGAATGTAAAGTGGAGCCAGGACACGCTGGTGACATTGCCACTTGCCTCAGAGCCTGTTAGATACATGCCAGGCCAGAAGAAGCAGTCTAGAAATTTTTTTTTTTCATGAAGTGTTGAGCTTAGGGTACAAAAAAGTAGGATTTACAAGCCCCTCTGATCCTTCTCTTGCCATGGGATCCTCGTCTCCCAGAGAGGGAACACTGGGTTATGTGTTCACACGGTGGTTAGCACTAGGGGTGTATAGTCTGGCCAGTCTCTTTATCATTAGGAGGACAGTGCAAATGTGTGACTGCCCAGGGACACATGTTCCCAAAGTGAGGAAGTCCTCCATTGAGACAAGACGAGGTGACGAAGGACTGGCTTGAATTAGGCTCACTTGCCCCACAAGCTGCCGGAAGCAGTTTTCCTAAGTGCAATTCCTTTTCCACAGCACAAACTCTAAACCTTAAGGTATTGTGTGTGTGAAGGGGAAGTGTGTGTGTTCCCATGTGTGCAGGTGTTCATACATATGTGTGCACTTGCTTGTGAAGGACTGAAGTCAGCCTTGGGTTTTATTCCCAGGGGTGTCCCCATGGTTTTGAAGCACAGCGTTTCACTAAGGCTGGGATTTGATCTTTTAACCAGGCTCTCTGGCCAGCAAGTCCCAGGGATCTGCTTGTCCTTGCTTGCTATGAAAGGATCAAAAGTATGTACCACCACCTCTGGGTACATGGTAACATGGGCGCTGGGGATCAAACTTAGGGCTTCATGGTTGTGCAGCAAGAAGTTTTACGCACTGAGCCATCTTCCCTGTCCCCAGCCTTACGGTTTTAAAGTCTTAGTTGTTCATCTCAACAACAAGGAAATGAGAGAAGATGTGACTGCTAGACTAACAGATGAACATCTGAGAAAAAGAAATCATGGCAGAAAACAAAACAAAGACACATGACACACTGGAGAACATATTGGCACCGAAGAACTGATTTCTGTAATATATTATGGTCTGTAAACCAACAAAGAGACCAATCACCCATAACCACCTATGGGATGATCTTCAGAGAACGTGAAAAGCAGTCGGGAGGAAATGGAAGGCGAGTGGCCGTCACAGTGTTCAGCTCTAGTGGAAGACTGTTTTCTCCAATCAGATTGTCCAGTCGTTCAGTATGTTCTCTGTGACCAGGGCATGAAGGTCCAGTTAGTTGCATTGCTGTCACGGGGTAGGCATGTCAGTGGGTACAGCCACTAGCAATGTGGGAAAGGTTTGTCAAAATGGCAAGTGCCTGCTTTCTCAGATCCAACCTGTCCGTTCTGTTTTTCTGACAGAGACACAGGCATAGGTGTCCGGTAAGAGATAGACAAGAATGAGAGTGACTGGTCTTCGCATGATGGAGGAAAAGAATAGAGGCAGAAATACCTTTTAAAAGGTAGCTGATCCTGTGTTCTGAAGTCAGCACCTCTGCCCATCCCCACTGCTTGCTGGGTTTGCACTCAGCCAAGGTCTCCCCATCAGATCCTGTAATATAGGCTGACAACCACAAGACAGAAGGCCGGGTGTGTATATGGAACTTGGACACTAGAGTTGCACACTGGATTAATGATGTCCAAATCTGACTCCATAGTAGAACCCACAGAGAGCATCAAAAGTATTTCCTGTGGTCTCATTCCAGAAACTGATTTAAATAGCTTGGAGTAAGACTCAGGTAGTCGGGGCCAGGAGCCGTGTGAGCTCAGCTCTGCAGATGGGGAAACTGAGACTCAGAAAGGCCACTAGTTACCCCAAGACTCTACCTAAAGTTACAGAAGTGGCTATGCCAGACTTGCACCCATGACTCTGGCATGGCCTGAGTTTAGCATCCCACTACTATTGCTCTCTCAGGTACTATGTTACCCTGTTCTGTTCTTGACCTTTCCCATGATACAGTGTTGGCGGGTAAGGCCTGCACCAATCCAGGGCCTCCAGGACCATTTGAAGAATGGACATAATGAAAATGTACATTTCTCCAGTGTTTTCTGAGATTGTCCCTTTGCAAAAGCAACCTAGACGAATCCAGGTTTTTCTACCAAAGTCCCTTGCATGCCTTGCACTTCTACCAGTCTGCTACATTGGGGCAGAAGCGCGAGGTAACTTTCTGACTCCTATTCATACTGCTCTCTCAAATCAGAAACTGAGCCTTGACCTTCTCCCACAGTGCCCTTTGTCCAGCGGGGGACTGGGAACAAAAGGTGCTTCTTGCTTCTTTCACCTTCCCAGGGCTCCCTCTCTGGGTCTCCAGTCCTCCCAGACATCCCAGGAAGCCTTTATCCTTCTCTGATACACAGTGAGCAGCTGACACCTCCTGGGAATCTTTAAAATCATTCCCCAAAGAAGCCACTCTGCAGTAGATGCCTATTTTTAGACTTCATAAAGCCCACATTAGATTTTTGCTGCCTTTCTCTCTCCGCTCTAAGCCTGCTGTTTGAAAGACAGCAGGCTCTTTTGTCTTTAAAGTTCAGCACTGTCTGGCTAGCTCACACCTTGAACTCTGCAGCTCTGGAATGCACTAGGGCTTTTTCTTCCCTCATTCTGACCGAACTCCAAACCACAGGTAATAACCTTTGCAACATAGAAGTGGAAACAATACAAGAGGGGTAGAAAATCTCTTCCGAATGCCACAGTTAAGTGAGCCAAATTATATTTTGGTCTAACTTAAGACTTGATTTATCCCTTATGCATTTAACTAATTCACTAGACTCTTTGAACTCTTGCCTCTCAAAGTGGCTGTCCGAGATGAGAAATCATTTGAGGGTTAGTAGCATAAAGAGCTATCAAGTTGACGCTATCAAGTTCAATAACAAACTCCATAAAACAGGATTCAGGTGTTGACATGGAGCCTTGACTATTTCCTGGTCAGGCTGGAGTTCTTGCTGTGGTCAACAGCATGGCTCTTTCTTTTATATGCACCCCTAGGCTGTAACTAACCACAGCCCTGTGACTTTAAAGGAAGCCGTAAGCATCAAGAGTGAAAGGCGCTACTGATCCAGTCATCCTCAGAAGCACCATGAACTTGCCTCCTGTGCTGACTAATTTTAAGTCAGCTTGACACAGGCTAGCGTCATCTAAAAAGACGGAACCCCAGGTAGGAAAATGGACCCATAAGATTGGCTATAGGCAAGCCTGTGGAGCATTTTCGTAATTACTGATTGAAGGGCCCAGCCCATCCTGGGCTGGTGGTCCTGGGTTCCGTACAAAGCAGGCTAAGCAGACCACGAGGAGCAAGCCAGAAAGCAGCAGCCTCTGTGACCGCTGCATCAATACCTGTCTCTAGGCTGTCCCCCAGCTTGAGTTCCTTCAGTGATAGACCGTGGATGGAGAAGAGTAAGTCAAATAACCCTTTCCTCCCCAAGTTGCTTTTGGTCATTGTGTTTCATCCCAGCCATAGTAACCTGAACTAATTCATCTTTGTGTCTATTTCCCACCTCTCCTTACTTCAGCCTTTAGCCTTCATATTGGGCAAACAACAACAACAAAATCAAGTCTCTTGTATACTTTTATTGAATAACATCATAACAGTTTAAATTAAACTTAAGTTGGCGAAATGTTTTATAGAATCCTCTCAGATTCACTTCAATAAAACTAAGCTAGTTATTCTTTGGGGCAAAACATCTTTTGGAATGGGTGGCTTTGTGGGGGTGGTGGTGAGGTGGTGAGGAGATTCAGTTTGAGCATTCCTCCCTAATCTTGAACATATGAAATGTTCCATGGGCCAAATCTGAGTGCTGATATAATGCCACAGGCATAAAGTTACACAGCTAATCATGTAACAGGCAGGAGTCAAAACACAGGCCCACTGAAGATAGTTGTATGAAATGTTCTGCAGGCTGTCTGCAACTCTGTATAAAACAAAAGTGAATTTCATGTTTATAATTGGGTTCCCAGCCTCAACATTTCTGAGTAAGTCTGGAGTCCATTCACATCACTGTGTGTGGCGATAACTGATACTCAGCCAGTGTTCACGACTAGAACACAGTGGAAAGGGTACAGAGCAAAATACTGACATCAAAGCGAGCTGGCCAGAGCGAGGGCTGGAATATGAGCTCCAAAGGCCCATCTCTAGTGAGCCACTTGTGCCATGTGGACCCCAGCTTCCTAAAGACTCTTCAGCCCCTCAGTACATAGAGAACAAACACTTAAAACATGGCTTATGGAGGTCATCACAAGACCAAAGGATATCTAATTATGATAAAGCTATGGAATAGGATAAAGATATTAAAATGACATTGTTTAGTCCGAGGGAACATATATACTGCACACCTACCTTCGAAGACTCGGGGGTCACTGCAGAAAAGGGGACAGAAAGAGTGTAAGAATTACAAGTGCTGAATGATTACAAGAAAACATTAGCTTTTGAGCATAGTGGGGCAGGTACACATATGAACTTATGGTGGCTATGAGACCATGTACAAGACATGTGGCCAGTCCCAAGCCAGACCAAATCCCAGAGTGGAGGGGGGAGTTGGGTATGAAGTTCACTCCTAGCTGAGGAGCTATTGGCTACTGTTAGGTGCTGAAAAAGGAGGGGTCAGTGTTCTCTGAAAGTGTAGCCCCAATAAGTTGACCATATTCCAGTAGGTGGCCACACATCCAAGAATATTTGGGTAGCACATTGCTCTAGACCGGGGGTAAAGCAAGAGACACAAAGTTGGGTGGGAAAGGGGTAGGGAGCTGAGTTGGAGGGAGAAAAGTGAATATGATTGATAACTCATTGCACAAAATTCTCAATCAACTAACAATGAATTATTTTAAATGCTGTTAAGAACTGTTTAACGATTTGGAATCATTCTGTAGCATAGAGTCAGAAGCCAGCTGTGTGTGAATAAGGTAAACATGATAAAGAATGTACTGAGTGTCTACACACTGATGTCAGAGAATAAGGGGCTTCTGGGTATTTAGCTTTCACACACACGCACACAGAGAGAGTTACCTTTATGTGAAAGTGTGTGTGTGTGTGTGTGTGTGTGTGTGTGTGTGTGTGTACACTTGAGCGAGGTTGTTGAGGCCAAAAGAGGATGTTGGATCGTCTGGAGCTGAGGTTGCAGGTGTTCCTAGACTTCCTAATGTGGGCCTGGAAACCAAACTCAGGGCATTTGCAAGAGCAGTGTAAACCATTAAGCACGGAGCCCTCTTTCCAGCCCCTTTCATTCAAATAGTCATGTGTCTATATGTATGGCAGCTTTACTGTGAAGAGTTTGTAGCACTGTACTGGATCCAACCAAACAGCCAAGGAACGAATCTGCATTGCTTTCATTGGAATCAGAAAGGGTTATTTTAGTTTTAGGAGAAGAAGTTATCCATTTGAGTGAGAGCCTCTGGTTCCACCCATAGGAGAGGTTTTGCACTTCTCAACTGAGATCTCATACTCTGCATTCAACAACAATGTGGAACTTAGAGCTGATGACTCCAGGGGACCTCGGAATGAATTGATATTTAAAGCAGCCAGTGTGGCTGCATAGTGTCTTTGCCCATCTCCTGCCTTTGGGTTTCTACAGAAGAGGTGGTAATGACTTTGACACTCATCTTTGCTTCTACGTTAGAAGCCTACTTCTTATCACAAGAAATTAAGTAATGGAATGTGTTCAGAGTTGTGTTTAAACTCCGAGCTCCAGGGCTCTGGCCTTGGTGGCTGCAATTTCAGAATTCAGAAACTGTGTTTATTTGGATTTCATGGCTAAGTTCCCTGGACTAGACTGTCTGAAAGCTGACTCCAGTATAATTAGTAAATTACCGAGAACAACTTTAGTGCTATTTTGTGTAGCGGCTTCAAACTTTATTTGTGAAATGTGTGCGTGATGGCCCAGTCACAAAGCCCAAAGTGGATGTGTTCAGAATGTTCAGTGATGTTATAGCATAGACCATGACAGTTGTTGAGACCTCAGAGAGTCCCCTGAGAACGGGCAGAGAGAAGCAAGCTCTGACAAGGATTCATCTGGGAGATTCCCAGCAGTGGAGTGGTTCATAAACAAATGAAAGGAGCCTGACAAGTGGTTGCCGAGCGGTTTAGCGTTTGATTTGAGTTAGCTTTTCAAGCCTGGGCTCTTGAGTCTTAGAACTGAAAGAGTGATGTCACCATAACATAGGGGAATACTGAAACCCATTGTTCAAGATCACAAATAATCTGTTGACCCAGGCTGCAGCGTTACGCCAAAGCATGACAGCACTTGCCAAAACAACCAGAAATGAAGCCAACAGAAAGGACATACTGCTGGGTAACTATGGACGCAGCCTAAGACAAAATCATAAACTGACCTAAAACATTGTAAGATTGGGGTGGGGAACGGCTCTAGGCATGGTTCTCTAGAATGAATTTCTTAGAGGATCAGGAGTATTTTACTCTGTAGATGACAATGTTGTGTTTTGATGTCAAAATATTGAACATGCCTCTGAGTCAGTACATAGAAAATTCCTTGAAAAGACAACGGCAAAAACACCTGAATATCTAGGATCTATGTTCATGGGCCAAGCTGAATGCAACTCAGCAAGAGCTGGTTAATTTCTGAAGGTCCACATCTATGCTCTTCATCTCTATTTCAGCTCTTCACAAAGTGTCAGTCAGCATGAATGGGGGCGGGGCTACTAAACTCTGCCAGAAGAGAGAGCTAAGTCCTCCTGGGCTTCATCACCACCAACTAATGGAACAGAAAGAAATGGTGCCTGTGCTTGATTAGGTAGAAAGCAACAGCACCATGGAGACAGAAAACACCCCTGGAGTGAGTGGTAGCCTGTTAAATGGCTAGCATGAAGCATCAACCTGATAAGCTAGGAAATAGGAGCTCTGAGAACTAACCCTGATAATCCCCTGCCTCCCCTGCTCCCTTTTTATGGATTTAAACATGTTTTGTTTTGTTTTTGTTTTTTTTTTGAGATAGGGTCTGGCCTTGGAGGTAAACTTGTGGTGGGTTGCAAGCTTTTGAAAACATAGAGACCCTGACGAAAGCAAAGCTATGAGAATATAGACATAGGAGAGAGGCCGGTGTCTGGGGTTTTCATTCTTTCTTTCAGTGGTAACTTGTTGTGTAGCCCAGCCTGGCGCTCTCAACTCTCCTGCCTCAAGCTATCAACACTGATTCCTCATCCTCTTAACTAAGAGTATGGGTGTGGACCACCTCATCCAGCTGAACTGTATTTCTTTTTTTTTTCCCCTCATTTACCCTCTTTAAATCTTTCCCTTTTAGAATTTTATGTGTGTGTGTCCTATATTTACATCAGCCTATCTTCGCTCCCACTCCTCTTGTGTCCTTCATGCCTCCTCTTAAGCTTATGGCTTCATTTCCTCTAATTATTATTGTTACACAAATGTATACATAGACACAGATAAATATGATTTGGAGGAATTGAACTGGGTCAGAGCCAACGACCTCGTCTCTGAGGGTTAGCATTCATCATACTGGAAGATGCTGTGCAAGATGCAGGATGCCAGGGGAGAAAGTAACCTGTAGTCCTACCCAGCTGTGACCCCGACGAGCCACAACAGTAGCCAGAATGGCAAAATATCCCAAAGTGCAATGGTAGCGCTTGTATCCTGGTGCTAGCCAACAGCTGCCTAATTGGATTTAAGGCTCAATCAATAGGAGGGAATTCATGCCTGGTACTGTAAACCTATCCAGCTGGTGAGGGCATGGGACCTACGGGAGCACCTAGGTTTGGGAACGTGTCCTCTTTCCCAAACCAGTGTGATATTTAACTATATTAATACTTGCCCTTAACAGGGGTAGCACCCGCCCCATCAGAGAAGCATTTTTCTGCAGTGATGGAGACCACTACTGACCCGATCTTCCTGATCAAAGCCGTTTTACAAATGAGCTGTTTCTTGGGTATACTTGACAGATATACTCTGATTAGTAGTCAGAGCTACTGAAATTTACCTCTCGACTATTCTAGTATCAAATTATGCTTATTTGTAAATGAGATTTCTAGTGCTGTTGCAGTGATATGCAGATAACACACTGGGGTGATATGGCTACAAACGGGACCTTTCACACTGTGTAACACTGTGACAGTTCCCGTCTTCCTCACTGAGCACCTCCCTCTTCCGTTACGCTCCAGACACGGGCTGCTCCGTGTACAGATCACGCCTGTACAGCTGCCAGTCTCCTGGGTCTTCGGGCAGCTGTTTAGGAATCCTTCCTTTATTGTGTCCTCCCCATTACTCTCTTATAAATCACAGTGTTGTTCAAGAGACATAGCTCAGGGCCACCTCTTAAATATGAATTTTCTAAGCTCATCTTTCTCCACAGTCCTAACTTCTGGTAATCTCCCTCCTAAGATTGGTATTCGTAGTTTATAGCTTGCTGAATGTAGATGAGCCCAGATAGATGAATAGACGCTTGGGAGACTGGTTAGGAACATTGCTTTAAATGTTCTGCAGTTGTCCAGAACAACTCACAGGAACCCCTGAACCTCTCACACCAGTGGTTCTCAACCTGTGGGTTGTGACCCCAATGGGATCGTCTGTCAAATATTTACATTGCAATTCATAACAGTAGCAAAATTACAGTTAGGAAGTAGCAACTATATTAAAGAATCGCAGCACTAGGAAGGTTGAGAATCACTGCCTTACACACACACACACACACACACACACACACACACACGGCACAGTCCCAAGGTGCTCCCTTCTGTGGTATTTTCAGAATCTTCAGCTGCCTTCTTCAGTGTCCTTGGGAATGCATTTTTTTCTTTCAGCAGTGTTATGGCTCTTTCTGTTCCGTGTGTGGGGCACGCTGACCCTCACTTCCCTCCTCTCTGTGTGCCCTGAGAGTTTTAGTGTTATAACTACATTCCCAGATGTTAGATGTTAAAAAAAAAATTTTTTTTAAAATGTGGGGAGAAAAAAAAGATTGGGAACAAAATCTGATAGGAATGAACAAAGGTTGTCCTTGTGCTGCCAAGCTGGCTGTCAGGGAGTATTTGTGCCAAAGCAGGAATTCATGACTGCCTGTCCAGTGTAGACTGAGGATGGGGTGAAGTTCATGATTGCAGTTTGCCAAGGCCGCCAGCAGATGGGGATGGCAGTCTCCCCGCCCAGGTGGGACCAAGCATCCTCTTGAGGGCCTCATTCTCATCATCAAAGAGTGGTACCATCATCTGCCTCTTAAAGGAAAAGCCCTCTGGCTCTGCTGTCAGCTCCCCTCTCTGTATTCTTGCCCCTTAAAGCAGATCATGTTCCTAGCTTTGAAGTAGGAATTTACACTGAGCCTTGAGCAGAGTCCCCTGCCCCATCCTGGGCTGTTTCCTGGTGTCCCAGGCAGGGTTGAGTCTGAGGGGTCATGGGCACTCTCTCTTTGACCAGTGGATTCAAAACTGAATTTAAACGTGGTGTCCCCAGCCTGTAGGTAAGAAGAGAAACATCTTGTGTTAATAAATGTGTGCCGGGCTATGGATTTGTTTAGTTAGCAGTGCTGGGGAGGGAGCCAGCGCCTTGCACCTGCAGCCTCCGTACTGAGGGAAGGGGAAGGAAGTAGCCAGGGCTGATTGAAGACGGCAGCTCAGTGATGAAGGGTGGGTGGGGGAATGTAGAGCGGTCAGAAGTGCCTGGATGGCAGAATGTTGTTCTCAAGAAAGCCAGCATCTCACTGATTGTCACCACAGGGCAGGAAGGAGGGCTCAGGGCTTCATTTGCCAAGGATCAGAGCGGTTCAGAAAGGTGCTCGGTGTCCCTTAAGCTCAGAAGGCAGCTAGTTTTAGCTGAGAAGAATGGAGGCTTGTTTCGCCTATAGGGGGATGATAAGAATGTCTGTAGGGGTGTTCTTGTTCCCTTATGTATTCTTCCTGACGTTGCCGTGAACCCTTAGCCACTGAGTCATTCATTGTAAAAGGAGCATTCCAAATGGCTCAGAGACTCTGAGGTTCCAGGTCTCCTGGGGCAGACTGCCCACTTCTTGAAACTTGGCTCTCAACTTTCAAGGTGCAGTTTGGCTGCAGGGCAGCATTATAGAAATGGCTTGAGTTGTTCTCTCTGTCTCTGGAATCCACCAAGTTCCGCCTGTAGTCATTGGCTGGGCGGCTTCTGAAATGAGCTGTTTCCGTATTCCCCACATTTGAATTCGCTCCTGGTTGGAGACAGGCTGGCATCAGCAGCAGCTTCCAGCCCAGACAGCTTTCAGCACAGCTAGCTCAGCCCAGCTTCAGAGTGCCCTGCCTGGTGAAAAAGCTACGTGCAGCCTACCTGGGCAGTAGCTGCAGAGCCCTCCCCCTCCCAGCACCTTGCTCCGCCCGCTCCAGGCTGTTGATTGCCTGTGGGGAACTGGAGAGATCAGGATTCCTCTTCCCTTCTTGCTGTTGTTAGGGGAAACAGACCAACCATCTGCATCTAGACCAGCCTTGCTCTTCCTCTCCCGTTTGAGGGAGGTTTTCCTGCCTGGAATCTGGTAAGTGTGGCAAAGGCTCAGTCTCCTTCTTCGTCTGTGCAGAATGTTCTCCTGTTGTGGATCCGTGAGCTTTAACCTTTCTGTGCTAGAATTTAGAGGAGTCTTTGAACTTACTCCTTCTTGTTCTCTCTTTCTAAGTGTTCGTTGGATATTTTTAGCATGCCTTGATACCTGTATTAAAAAGTATACCGTAAAACAAAAAAAAATTGTTCCTTGAATGCTTAACCTCTGTCATTTTGCCTGAAGCTTCTCTCCAGTGCATGGCACTGAAAATGAGATTATGTAGATAATTCTCTGGTGCTCTCCCCATGAATAAATGACTTCATTTGTCATTGCTGCTTTCCTGAAATGTCAAAAATAGACATGGTGAAAGGATCTGTCACATGGAGTTCAGAAATTTGGTACAACATTCTAGGTTGAAGTAAGGACAGATCTTTTCATTATGTGTTTGTTTCAGTTTAAAGCAGAGCCAGTGTGTTCATCTGGGTTACCATGGCACAGGTGACCCTCTTGGTCCTGGAGATTTACTCTTAGGAGGCCATGACTTGTTTTAGACCTTTACAGGAAATGCTAGAAGACAAATGATGTAGCTCCTAGCTTTAGCTTTCAAGAAGGTTCACAGATTTTTTTCGTTTTGCTCTTATATGGATATAGGCGTCCTGTCAGGAAGCTCTCAAACTGGGCAGTGGGGTGCGTGATGACGCCATCCTTCCTCACTGCCTTTGCTCCTAGTTCTCGGGCTTCAGAATACAAACTGTTATCCCCTTTTAGAGAAAGTGCAATGGACATTTTATATTTTCCTTTTTCTGAGTTAAAGAGGACTTATGTAAATGCCATTTAGAGAAAAAGTTTCCTAGATTAAGCTGTCTTTCCATGAGCTCACTTGTAACATCAGGAACAGTGTGGGGTTCGCATTCTCTCTCTCTCTCTCTCTCTCTCTCTCTCTCTCTCTCTCTCTCTCTCTCTCTCACACACACACACACACACACACACACACACACACACACACAGAGCTTTAGTCACAAAAAGTGTTATATGACGAATTTGTAATTTGAGGAAAAAAGGGGTAATGTAATGCTGATTGGAAGACAGGGCAAGGATGTATTTGGGAGACCCATAAACAATAAGGAGCGCTTGAACACTGAACACAGGCCATACACAAGCCAGGATGAGCATGTGTGTTCTGTGTGGTTTCATGGGTGAGGAAGAAGGAAGAAGTTAGCCTTATGGGGAGAGCTAGAAGCACATCAGAAAACAAAACATTTGTCCGGGATCTTCCAAACCATGGAGCTGGACCCCTGACCCAGCTTGCTTCATAGTGACTTTTGTTTTCCTTGCAGATCATGGGGTCCCAGGTCTTTAGATGAGGGACAAGCAGAACTGTTTGATAACTATAGAGACTCGCCCTTCTTTGTGTGGGTAATGTGGATTGCAGAGCCAAAGAAACCACCAAAAAGGACATCTGAAATTGAGATATGGAAATTGATGAGGAGATCCTCGTACTTCTTATGTGTGTAATGTCTGCCCTGAGGCTGCTTTGCAGGTGTGGTAATGCTTATCCTCTATAAGGGAGCAGGAAGAGCAAATGGACCCTGGCAGCTCCAGAAGAAAGCAGTGTCCCCTCTTCCCCCAGCCCAGGGTGACCTCATTTGTTTCTGCTCCTGCCTGGACACTGATGTGTTCTTTTCCTGTGGTGACTCAAACTGTGTGTTTGGTAACATTCTTTCAACTCGCAAACTCTCACTTCTTGCCAAGAGGCCGGAGCACCTGGTTAATGATCTCTAGTGTAAATGGCTCTCTCCTGGTTGGGACTGCTCAAGTGGAATCGCATGCCCTCCTCTGGGAACTTCTTCCCTGCCGGCCACATGCCCACCTGTGGGAACTGGGCAAGTCCAGTTTTCTGTGTTCTTTCCTGGAGGAAAGCAGATGAGGTGCTAGAGAAGACAGCTGCTGCAAGCTGCCCACCAGGGGACTTTCAGGTAGCTGGGGGGGGGGGGCCTGAGGTCCCCAGGTGCCTGGGAGCTGGCAGGGTAGCAGTAGGTGATGATGGTGTTGGATGCCCAGGTCTCCTTTCAGACATCTTTCTGAAAGGAGCAGCTGCCGCCTGCTCCTGCTCATCTCTGAGTCTCGGTAAATGGCAGAGCGGTCTCCATGGCCTTTGAACTTGTCCGGTGAGAAGACACAGCAGTGTTTCCTCCTGACAGCACTGGCGATGATGTATGTTCACAGCCATGCCTAAAATAAAGTGAAAAATAGCTTTTATAGTAACAAGAAAAGACTTTCCCTTTGTGATTTTTCAAAGATTTCCTTTAAAGGTAGGGTGTTTGTTTGTTTGGTTTTGTTTTGTTTTGCTTTAAATAGAAGACTCTGACCTGCAGTCTCTCAGGTTTGTCTTGGGAGCGTGGTCATCACAGTTCCAGGTGGACGTACTGTTCTCTAACCTTTTCTCTCTAGCATAGCAGAACAGCAGATGTCAAAGCTGAGGACATTTACATAAGGCCTTTATTTTATGCATTCTGTCCAAGGGCATCTTTCCCTCTTCCTTACCTGTAATTGTGGTTTAGAGAATGGGGTCAGCATTAATTGTGGGTGGCAAAATGATCCTTGGGCTGTGTGGTCCTCTGAGGCAGGGTGTGGGTGGGTCAGTCATGAGCCGTTTTGATCTCTTTCCCAGGTCAAGTTCTGCCTCACACAGGCTGCATTGGCTGCTGACTGGGACTCTGATGTTTATTCTAGAATCATGGGATGGGTAGGATTTAAATATGATTTTTAACTGAATTCTTTGTAACTAGAGAATTATAAAATGTATGCTACATGCTTTTTTTTTAAAGTACCAATTCAGCTGGGTATAGTGGTACACGCCTAGAGTCCCCCTATTGTGGGGTAGAAGCAGGAATATTAGGAGGAGTTCAAGGTCATTCTTGGCTACAAAACAAGTTCAAGTCTGCTGGCTATATGAGGCATTGTTTCAAAACAAACAAACAAGAAAGCATCATAATTCATTACAACTGAGGACAAAACATTGACTTTGCATCTTTGCTCCTCTTTAGTGAATGTTTTATAGATAAACACTGGCTTGTATGTTCTCAGAAAGGGTTTTTGAGTTATTTTGACTGGGGGGGGGAGAATGTGTGTGTATGCATGTACATTTATGTGTGACAACACACATGTGGAGGCCGGAGGGCAACCTCAGGTGTCAGCTGTCCCCTTCCTCCTTGTTCGTTGCTGTGTGCTCCAGGCTAGCCGACCTGCTAGTTTCTGGGGACTCTTTTGTCCCCACCTCCCCTCTTGGAGGAGGAGAGCTGACATGCTAGTTGCGCAATACTCTCCCGGCTTCTCCTCGGTTCTGCGGATCCACGCTCCAGACCCAAGCATGCATGGTGAGTGTTCTATTCACTGACCCATTTTCCCAGCTGGTCTATTAAAATACTCACTTCCTTTACACTGGACTCTGCCATATCTACTTAGCATTAATTGCTTAAAGCGCTTCTCAAGTAGTGGCGGTTCTGTCCCCTTTCCCTAATGTGCGGTGGCTTCTGGAGACTTTCTTTGATTGCCACAATTTGGGAGAGAAGATGACGGTGGGAAGTGGGCGGGCACCTGTGGGTTGGGACTTCTTGCTATTCTAATTTTTGCATTTGTGCAGGAGGCACCTGTTACATGTATCCAGCCCAACCAGGAGTGTCTGCGGCATTGGGATTAAGAGCTTGGCTTTAAAGAATATGTCTGGGTGGTCTGATCACAAGGAGTAACACTCACTCTATGTGTGTGTTTGTGTGTGTATGTTGTGTCTGTGTTTGTATCTATGTGTATGTGTAAATGTGTATGTCTCTGTGTGTGTGTGTTTCAAATGGACATAGTTAACAAATTAAAAGAGCTGTCATTGATGCAGCTTTAGTGTAATATTGAGAGGGCCAGGGAGATGACTTTGGGTAAAGTTCCTTGCTGCCAAGCTTGAAGATTAGCATTCCACACCCACAACCTGATGTGATAGGAGAGAGAACTTACTTCCATGAGTAAATAGTCCTCTGACCTCCATATGCTTGCCGTGGCACCCCCTCCCCCCAAAAACCCCAGCAGACCAACAAACAGACAAATGTAAAAAGTATTTTTAAAAAGTATCTTTCAAGTTCAAATTATTGGTAGAATGCCTTATTTTAACAGAGCTTGAGAGTTACTATTTAGTTAGTAGTTACCTGATACTTTTTACTCATGGGGTAGTGGGAGACAGACTTGCGTTGAGAATAAGGACCTTGCAGCTTCCAGTCCAGTGCTCAGCCCCTGAACTACAGGCCTGCCATCTCAGTTTCTGGATCAGCTGTTTGGAGCAGGGAGGGGGCCTTCACAGAGAGAAGCAGCAAGTAGAGGAACTGGCTGTGGGCCCCTAGATGGGTTTGGGCTTCCCTCTGATGTGATGGTGATGGTGCAGGCAGGCGCACGTCTGTGGTCCTCAGTGTGAGTCTGAGGCTAACATGAAAAGGAACTGTGCAGTTTTAGAAGCGGATGCTGAGATCTTCGTGCTCCTCAGTCTAACATGCTGCCTTTGGAGGTGAAGGAACCAGCTCAGAAAGGTTAGCTTCCCTTCTCTAACCGCCTCTGACATGTTTGTCTCCCTCCTTTCAGTTCTTCGGGCAATTTCACCAGCTAATTAATTCACTTCTCAGTTAATCGTGTGTTCACTTCTGACACCTTGCATTGTCATGCCACCACTCTTAGAGATCTTCAGGATTAGATTTTTATGCATTTGCCTCTTGACTCCTTAACTAGATTAAACCGGCTTTGGGGATGGGATAATGGTAGAAGTATTTCTGTGTGTCTGTCTGTATCCAGAGAAGCATTTGGGCGATTTCAGACCCAAAGAAGATAGGAACTGGCAAACGGGCCCAGACTGAGCAAGTTTGAGAATTCGCTCCATCATTGCTGGATGTCCTTCCTGTGAGACTAACTTGCTTCCCATGCTGGTAGCTTTGCATGGGTTTGAGAGGGCCACAGGTGCCTGCCACTGTCAATCAAGGCTGACTTGTAAAGAATTGACAGTGGTAGTGCATGCCTTTAATTCCAACACGTGGGAGGCAGAGAACAGGTGAATTTCTGAGTTCAAGGCCAGCCTTGTCTACAGAGCAAGTTCCAGAACAGCCAGGGCTACACAGAGAAACCCTGTCTTAAAAAAACATAACAATAACAACAGCAACAAAACAAAACAAAGACAGTAACAACCAGAAAAAGGAAAAGAAAAGAAGTGACTATCAACAGTGAGAGTCAAAGTCCATCCAACATTTCCGTTTTCTTTGGACCTAAAGCAGCTCCCTTTGGATGCTGTGTCGTATGGATGGTGTAAAAGTGCATCAGCCCTCTTCTGGGAGACCTGCTATTCCCAGGTGTGGCTGGTGTTCTGTAATAAGCAGCCTTGAGCAGGTGATCCTTGGCGTGCTAGTGGGATTTTAGTAGCAGTAGCACTCTGTCATCCTGGAGACAAATAGTCTGCCCAGAGCTGTATTAAGCTCTGCCCCACTCTGCTCTACCCACAGAAGAGGCAGATGTCTTCCCATAAAACCTGGTACCTGCTCCCCACATTTAGAAAACTAGAGGGGGCTTGCCCTTCTCCACACGATGCTCATGAGATCCAGGAAATGTCAGGGCAGTAGTTAGCCTGTGTCTCCTGACCCTGCCTTCACACATACCCCACTCCCACCCCCTACCGCCACAGCAGGCATTCTGTCTGCTCTCTTCTTCCCCTCTCTGCCTGCCTCGGCTGGATTCCAGTCTAGGGACGTACTGTTCCAAAGTGCCGTCCACGTACCAGTAGCAGTATAGAGCTTGTTAGACAGGCAGGTGTCAGGCCCTGCCCTAGACTTGCGGCATTGGAGTATGCTAAGTATGTGGGTTCTAAGGACCCTCCTATACAAAGGTGGTTTTGAGAAAGCCCGGATCTGATGCCGCCTTCAGGAGGGAAACCAGGAGTGGTTAGTCACCAGGGTAGTGCACGATTCTTTTCCACATATGGATTCTCACTTTCCCTCATGCATCCTCTACCCTGGCTGTCTGTGTGCCACCCAGACTTCCCCTGGAACAGCCTCCAGCTTGGCCTCTTTGCTGTGGGGTTTTTTCTAGATAGTGCTGCCTGCCATTCCTGCTTCATGCATTTAGCACGGCTTGTCCTCTCTCACCATCCTGGAAGTCCCACCCTCCTCTTGTTTGACAAATGCCCTGGCTTTCTTTTACTGTATACATTCCTCATAGAACCTGTGTATGTGGCTCCAGACTCACATCTTCAAGCAATCAGGGGCTCGGTGGAAATCTGAAAATATGCAAGTGAGGAAAAAAAACTGCATCTATACCAAACACATCTAGAACCTTCTTCCTTGTCGCCTGCCCCTCAGTAACCCAGGAAGACTACTTTCCAGATCACTGGCGTGGCACTGAGTATAGTAAGTTATCAAGATATGGCGTGAGCTCTATGGACGATGTACACGGATTGTGTGTGAATACTGTGGTGTGGTGTAACATGCAGGCTTTGACATCTTCACGTGCTGGTGCCCTGGCAACAACACTCCATGAACACTGAGGGAACACCGTAGCCTCATCCTTGCCTATGCTCACATGTGAGCATTGTTAGTTCACAGCTTTGCTTTACAGCTACCCTGAGGTGCATGTGTGTGCATGAACGAGCACAAACATGTTAATAACTGATGTTTTACAGCTTCTATATGCCTGTAAAGAAAAACTTAATTGTAAATCACTCTGTAAGTCATGCATAAACAGACTTGGCAGTTGAAGTGATTCAAGTAATGAAATCGTTGTCATAATAAAGAATAAAAATCATGTCTTGTTGGATTTAGTATTTCTAGTCTCTGAATCTCAATTTTAGGAGGCCAATATTGGAAAGAGGCAATAATCTAAGTAGATGAGTGTAGTCGTGAGGTTCAGCACAGTGATTGTAAGGTTTTAGTGCACCAGCATTGCTTTTGTTTTTAAAAAGACAACTTAATACTAAGAAACAGATGATCTTTTCTCCTTATGCTATGCCGGCTGTACCCAAATTAGTAAATGCTAAAATAACTATGGCTGATTAAAAACATTTTGCAAATTCTTTTTACTTTTTATATAATTGAAGTAAGTTCTTCATTTAGTCGTCATCTCTGAGATAAACCCAGTCTTGCCAGACTGTCTGGGAAGATTAGTGAATCAGACCCTAAACATTTGAAAAATAACAACTATGTAACTACGTGTCTTATTCAGGATACAGAGCTGTTCCTCAGTTCTGAGATTTATGTCCATCTTGTCAGCCTGAAGCAAGCAAAGCCTCTTCCAGTAGTCTACAGTGAGGACCGCTGCTCTGAGCGACACAGCCACCTAAGTAAAAGTTCAGCTATCGCAAAGCACCGAGTGTAGCTGACTTTCTGGCTGGATTTGCCACCGTGTCTGCCTGCCTTCCACTTTACAGGCTAAGGGTGATTTGTCTGTTTATAGTATTTATTTGCTTATGGGCTGACTTTGCTTATAAACAAGTTGGCTGTGTACAATGCAAAAGGACAAAAGCCATTTCTTGATTTCGTGATGCTCACATTCTAATGGGCGCCTTGACATTCCCACAAGGAGGGATTTTACCAGTGGCAACCAAATTGGCACACATTTAGACAGACAAATGCGGTTCTTGTTGCTTTAATGGGCATTTGTATCTGCTGGTGACAGGCTGTGACACAGGAGAACTGCATGCATTTCTGAGCTTTGGTCAGTCATCTTAGAAGTAGGTGTAGAATGCCCATATCCTTCCTAGCCTTGAACACACTTTATAAACGAGGTCTTTGTTTTCACTGAAGCTGGGGAGGGTGTCGTATGAATCCAGAATATACTGTGTAAAGTTCTAAAGGAGGAGTCATGTGGTTTGTGAGATAAAATGCAGGCTTCCCAACTCTGAAATTAGAGTGCAATGAGGGGGGAGGGAGGCTAAGAACAAAAGGCATCAAAAAGAGGAGCCCCACATCCTACGAGTGATGGTGTAGAATGTAAATCAGATGCAAATATCCAGTGTCCTGTGAGCAGCTTAGCAGACAAGGCTGAACTGAGGGGTGGAGGGACTGCCCAGCACTTAAGAGCATGCACTGCTCTTGCGGAGAAGAGAGCTGGGTCCCCAGACCCAGGTCCAGTAGCTCACAACCTCTTACAACTGCCTTCAGGGGATCCAACATCTTCTTCTGTCCTTCATGGTTATCTGCACAGGCAGATACACATAAACAAAGAGTAAATATGTGTGTGTATCTGTGTTAAAGACAATCATTTCTTTATTTTGTGAGAGTTAAAATTATTAGCCATTTTATCAACAACTACAAGGTATCCTAAGATCGGCCATGGCAATATAGAATCAGCCGTAGATACTATACCTCTTTACTATGATAAACTTATATTGTCTGCTGTTTATAGCATCAGTTTCTGATTTCTACTGAACTGATGTGGTTCCGTGATCATCAGTCAGCTTGTACTTGGACGGTTGTGGGTCAGCAGGATCCTGAACAGTCAAGCCTGGGAAACAGTGGCAGTGAGTCCCGATCACAAGTCATCGAGAGAGTAACAGCAATTGAGGAAGGTAAATAGGGTCACCTGGCAAAACTATTTGCCCCTTCTTGGCATTATGGAGGCTATAATTAGAGGAAATGTTTCTGGTAATAATATTTGAAAGTTTGTTTTGTAATCCTAGGGAGCTTGGGTTATTTCAACTGGAGGGATGTGGGAAGGGAGCGGGGAGACAGAGAGACTGCAGTGTGTCCATTGGGAGAGGAAAATGAGATGATTAATTGGTGTAGAATAAGAATAGAAAGCACGTAGGAAGTGACATCTTGAAACTTCAGGGCTGCCGGTTAGTCACTAGTGGAAGACTTTGCTTTAAGAAAATTGATAGAGACCCACCAGCTCCAAAAGGAGTTTCCAGCCTTCCCTTTGAGCGCAGGTAGAACATTCTAAATCTATTCTGTCTTAGCACAATTCCTTTCCTTCTTTTTTTCTGCCCCGTTTGCTCTTGCCCTCTTGCTACCTATTCTCTGCCTCATTTGTGATTCTTGTTTCCTTTGCCCTGTGTCCACACCCCAGGATCCTCTTGTCTGGGCCCCGCTACACCCTCTGTGTGAGGATAGGTCTTCTCACACAGCCGAGTCCCCTTTGGGATACAAGTTTCTATGTGAAGACCTCCTCAGTCCTTTTCTGTCCTCTGTATACGTGTGACACTCTTCTCTGTGAGGACTGCTCTGTGCTAGTAGATGCCCCAAGCATCCGATAGGAATGTGGTTTGGTTCAGCTGAGGGAAGTCAGTTTGAAGATTGCACCCAATTTCTCAGCCAAAAGCGGCCAGTCTCTCCTTTTATGTTTGCAGAGCTGTTTGCACTGGTGTGCTCCATCCTGGCCTCATAAACAAAACCACGGAGGATGATCACACTGCCTGAAGTGCCTAGAGATATGATCTTAGAGCTTAAGGTAGATGGGAGAAGTATTACACACTCAAAATAAAGGGATACAGACAAGGTGACGGGATAGGTGTGGCGGAACTGCAGGGTCCCGTTAAGATGGGAGGTGTAGAATATGTGGATACTTGAAGCAGGCATGGTGTGTGTTACTCCTGGACCCCATTTGGCAGATACTGCAGCACAAACATGCAAGCAGGAACCAATGACATTCCTCCCTCTAAAGGACACATGACAGGTGCCAGCAGTATTGTGATAGAAACAATGACATTGTCCCCAGGTACTTCATCCTCCTGCCCATCCTGTACACAAGCTTAATACCCCTATCTCCTCAGTTGTCCTGTGTGCCAAAACACACCTTACTTCCGCCATCCCCAACTTTCTCTCTTACTAGGCTTTATTAGCACATTCTTGTTTGATAAGCATGACAGCCGTCAGACTAGAACTAGCCGTCGGAGGGTAGATGAGAAATCTGTAGGGCATAGCGAGCATAAACAGGTGATTTCTGATGACCAGTAAACTTTAGAAAACAGATTGCCCTAACTAAATAGGTTTTTTTGTATCGCAATAATAGGTTTCTCCACCAACACAGTAAGCCAGATCAAGTCAAACTGAAAAAGGAAAAGAACGGGTTTATTTGAGCAGAGCAACTCCCGGGTGAGTTCTCCAGCCCCAGAGATCTAGGAAGGAGAAGTCACATGCCCAAACCAAAGCACAGAACTTATATAGCCTGTAGCTGAGGGGTGATGATGTGTCCTCCACAAGCTGGGTTTGTGCCCAAGTGTGATCAAAAGCTGAGTGCTTTAGGAGTGGACTTGGGCTGCTGGCAGTTTCAGGGGAGGAGCCGCCACAGCCACCAAGAATGCAGAAGTGGACTTTTTGGCACCTTTTCTTTCTTGGAGATGCTCTGAGAGGGTAGGGTTTGGAGAGAGAGAATGGGTTTTCGTATCAGGCAGGAGGGAGCTGGAGATTCCAGCGGTACACTAACAGTCTTTCATAGACGGAAAGCAACATGCATGGGTGAAGGAACCAGTGCTTAACTAGGTGCCTTGTTTACAAGTTTTGTGGAAAATGAGGAAGAGTCCAGGCAGAGCCTTGATCTGTAACATCAGAGCTGGATTTTGCTCTCTGTGATTGGAGTCCAGTCTTTGTATACATGGGAGTGGGAGTTGTTCCAGTCTCTGTATATACATATATGGGGGTGAGAGTTGTTTTCGGTCTGTTACTGTTGCTAGTGCAATAGAAATGCATTAAGGCATCTGGGTAGTCAGTCTTAGGAAGAGCCAGTCGGTAGATTATAAGAGGTTTGATAGCATAGAACCCCTGAACCCTGTTCTAGCTTTATGGAATTTCTGGACTTGGTGTCAGCAGCACCATGGCCGCTCCTGCAGGGATGGTCTGGGGATTCTGTTACCCTGAAACTTGCCTCTGCACTCTCACGTGTGCCCACCCTCTGGCTGGTGAGTGATGGTCTACGGATTGCGTGAACAGGGTGCGGCATAGTTGTTGCTGTGACCATGAAGTCGAGAGCTGTGACTCTTTCCCCCTGAAGTGCATGCATCTAGCCTGAAGGAAAGCGATCCTTTCCTCAGAGGTTCAGGAAACCCTGAGGAGCACTAGGTGGTGGCCACCAGGAAGACTTGCTGTTACCATGGCAACATTTTTATTGTGGGAACTTGCTGGGGAAAGTGTTCAGGAACAAAGGGAAAGAATTAGGTATAAAAGATCCTAAATTTTCCTTGGGGTTCTAGCCCTCATAAGGACTGGCTAGCAACCCAGATAGAGGTATTCACTTTAACCCTCCAATAAATTATTAGCGTGTTAATTCTTGTCATGAACTAGAGCCTCTAAAATGTCTTCCCCTAAGGAGGTTGAGCCTCCTGATCACTCTCTTGTCATAGGGCTAAAAAGAGAAGCACGAGAGTAGACTCTTCCCAGATCATAGAGTAACTCTGAGTTAGTGTGGTAGAGATGGATGTGGTTCTATGCGAGTGTCATTTTCAAATGCCTCCAGCCAGGTTGGGACCTTTAACACCTCAAAAATTCCCATAGTGAGGATTAAGGGCATAGCAGCAGGGTAGCTTCTGGTCTTAGATGGCCTATAGGTCAGTGCCTCCCACACCACCCTGCATACATGGACCTTGGTCCCATCAGCATTCATTTCTGTGACTTGCTGCGGGAAGCTGAGGTGAGATCTCTTCTTCTAGTGTGCATTGACTGAACCCAGGAGCATGGTGGCTCCAGAAGGAACCTTTATTCTGGCTCCCCGAGTTACCAGCATGTGCCGTAAATGCCTCTCCTATAACTCATGGTGACTCGCGAGCAGGTCTTCATCCACTCAGAGTCCAGAGTGGCTTAATTTAGGATCACAGGTACAAGAGATTTTTTTTTTTTTAATGGTGGTGGGGACTGAACCCAGGATGCTATGGATACTAGCCCAGCATTGCAATGCTGTGCCATGTCCTTGCTCCTACAGGTTGAAGTTTTTAGTCCAGACAGAAATACGTATTGACTGCAGGATTTATTCTGATTGTAGTTTTTCTTTTGTTGGTTGGTTGGTTGGTAGTCATTTACTTATTTATCTGTAAATAAATTTTTAGCCCTGGCTGAACTGGAACTAACCGTGTAGAACAAGCACAGTTATCTCCCTACGTCTGCCTCTGCATTGCTGGGAGCAAAGGTATCCCCCACCAGCATGTGCTGTTCCTTAGACTTGCCATGAACACAACCTCTGTTTCCAGGATGTGAAATACAGGCTAACAGCTACGTGGTGTGAGCAGGAGATGGAGATTTTACTTAGATTTGGCCTGGGTGCTGGCTAGTTTTCTGTCTTCTTGACACAGTCAGAGAGGAGGGAGCCTCAGTTGAGAAAATGCCTCCATACGCTTGGACTGCAGGTGAACCTGGAGGGCATTTTCTTAGTGACTGATGGGGGCTGACCCAGCCCGTTGTGGGTGGGGCCATCCTGAAGCTTGTGTTCTTGGGGCTTATGAGAAAGCAGGCTGTCAGTAAGTAATACCCCTCCATAGTCTCTGCTTCAGCCTCTGGCTCCAGGTCCCTGCCCTCACTGCTTTTGCTGATGTTGTATGGAACTGGGAGCGAAATAAATCCTTTCCTCCCCAGTTGGTCATGGTGTTCTATCACAGCGAGAGTAACCCTAACCAAGCCTGTGTCAGGAACAGAGGCAACACCCTCTCTCCTTGTCATTGCTGTCCTCCCACTTTCTTGTCATCGATGGCTCTGCTCTGAGAATGCCAGCTACATGTTCATACCATGATTTAATTGCACTGTGGCTCTTAAGAGCTTTCATCTGATGTAAACCCTGTGTGATGTGTAGACCTGTAATCCCAGCCCTCAGGTGGTACAGGGTCAGAAGTTCAAGGTTCCCTAGCTACATAAGGAATTCTAGGGCAGCCTGGGCTAGAGACTCTTGAAAATTTTGTTTCCATGTATGGTAATTTTTCTTCCTGTTCTTTGGAAAAAAAAAAACAGTTCTTATATAATATATCATCTAGACCAGGGAAGCTGCTTTCAGTGTTAAAGGTTGAGGGTACAAAGTAGCATTAAGGACTGAAGTTTGTAAGAATTTGGAAAGTGAACCAAATAGAAAATTGACAAAACAAAACAAGGACCAAGAAATGAACAGATAAAGGTGGAGGTTAAAATAGGAACCAAGCAGAACCCTGAAAGGTTAACTAAATCTGGCGCCTGCCTAGTCAAAAAGATAAATGGCAAACTCCCATCATTCCTAAGGAGAGAAGACAGGAACCCATAGTAGGGGCCCAGCATGGTGACTAAGTGACTGAGCCCTGAGAGCAGCATTGTGGGAGAATAGCAGTGCTGTTGCTGCCAGGCGCAGAGAACCATCAGTGGTTTAGAACACAGTGGCCCGTTCTGCCTCAGACTGGCAGCCCAACTTAACACATTCCTTTTGCACTAGAAATAGCAGTGCAAACAATGCCTCCCTCCTGCTGTGTACACACACACACATACACACACACACACACACACACACACACACACACACACACACACACACAAAAGCCCAGCTGCCTTGATGAATTCTGCAGGGAGAAAAGTACAACCTCAGGGCCCTCGTCAGATAGGTAAGGAGGCCCTGCGTGGATTAGGAATAAGTCCTGTTTCTTATTTCCCACACAGTTCTTCAAAACAGAGTGAGAAAGATGTGGGAGCAGGCAGATCCTGAGTTTCAGGTCATTCTGAGCTCCATAGCAAGATCCTTTCTCAGAAAACAAACAAACAAAAAGAAATAGGCAATAGTAATGGGAAGAGAAAGAGAACGGGGGTGGGTGGATGGCAGAACTTGCAGGAAAGTGGCATACACAGCCCCAGTCAGCACACTTGAAAACATAGGACTGATTCATTTGTAAAATACCAGTGACCAAAGGTTAAGCTGCACAGACCAGTTTCCGTAGAAGAGAAGCCGGAGCAGCAGAGAATTGCCATGGAGAATGGCAGGCAGGCTACCTGGATATATTTTTTAAAAGCTATTTTAGCTAACCTTTAAAGAACATGGGGTTTGGGTGTTGCTTATACTACTTGGAGACTCTCAGTTCACCTGAGAATCAACGTAATTTTAACCTGATATCTTGGTACTCCCAGCATGGATGGAAGAGGGGCTCATGAAGTCCCACCCCTAGCTAAGGAACTGTTAGCAATTGGTGGCTGCTGGGTGTGGGGTAAGGAAGGTCAGTTTTCTTCAGGGATGCAGTCTCTGACAGGTTACCCATTCTCCAGTAGATGGTTCTTTATCAGTGCACACATAGGCAGCCCTAGATGGAGTTGATGGGCTTTAAAAGAAAAAAAAGCACATGAACTTGGAAGAATGGTAGAGAGGATAGGAAGCAGGGATGGGAATAGGCAGTGGATTTTATAAAAATGTATTATGTGCATGCATGAAATTGCCAAACAATAAAATTCTGATATACTTAGAAGTTTTGCTTTTTTTTTTTTTTTAATGAGCCACCATAGTGGGAGTGAAACCTGTGTTCTCTGCAAGAGCAGTAAAGTGCTCTTAACTATCTGTAGCCCCATTGCTACAATTAAGGGGTGTAAGCTATTATTATCTATGCAAGAAGTTTACAATAACTTATGAACTAGTAGATTTATGAGTCTATTAAAAGTCTAATACACTATGGTCAGTCCCTCCCTCCAGTGAAACTGTGGTGGTTAAAGACTGGGAACTCTGCTCAGTGACACCCTTTATATATCAAAGGAGATATGCACTTGTCAAGAAGGTAGAGAGACTGGAAAGCTGGCTGATGACGTTTAGTAGATATTTCTAATACAGTAAATATGAAAAATCAAAATAGGAAGGAAAAATTAGTAAAACTGGCATTAGCGTGTGTGTGTGTGTTTCACAATGAAAGTCAAACTCTCAAACTGCTCAGTTAAAATTAGACATCAGCAAGGGTGTCCCCTTTTTCAATTTTTTAATGTTCTATTAAAAGCTCACTGAAACGTTAATGTGCCTGGGATTCCAAGAGCCTTGAGGAAAAAAAGTTTCTAAACCAGTAAGAAAGATTATCAAACGAGCTAGATTTAAAAAACAAACATTTGAAAAAAAATGTCTGTCCTTTCAAAGAGAAATGCGTGGAAATGTTTGTCTTAGTTAGGTTTCTGTGGCTCTTACAAAGCACCGTGATCAGAAACAACTTGAGGGGAAAGAGTTCCATTCTTCTTTCAGCTCTCAGGTTACTGAGAGAAGTCAAGTCAGTCCCATCACTGAGGGAACCTGGAGGAAGGAACCGAAACAGAAGCTATAGAAGAACAAGGCTAACTAGTTTGTTTAACCCGCTTTCTCGGACCATCCAGGACCACCTGCCCAGGTGTGGCACCACCCCAGTGATCTGAGCCATCCCACAACAATCATGAATCAAGAAAACACACTTCAGACTTGCCTACAGGCAACTCTTGAGGAGGTGTTTTCTCGATGGAGGTTCCCCCTTCCCAGATGACCCCGGCTTGTGTCAAGTTGATGAAGAAGACTCTAACGGCTCAGTTGACCTCTTGTCTACTTGACTCATGAATATATCACTATTAAAATTCCTTTCTTGTTCATCCCCAAGATCTCATGTTAACCACAATATAAAACATAAGTATGGCTTTTAAAGTCCCACAGTCTTAAAAAATTAAAATATTTTAAAAGTTCATGCTCCTTAAAATATCCAAAGACTCTCTAAAACTCAAAGTCTTTCAGCTGTAGGCTCCTACAAACTAAACTCAGCCACATACTTTTTATTCCAAGAAGGAAGAACCAGGGCACAGTCACTATTTTAACAAAGCAAGGCCAACATCCAACAGTATAAATTGAGTCATGTAGCTTAGTGTCCTCCATTTGGGATGCACCCGCAATCTTCTGGGCTCGTCTTGAGCTCTGCCATTCTCGGTCGAGTCTGCCTCCTACGCTCAGGCCAGCTCCACTTCACAGCTGTTGCTACCCTTGGTGATCTTCCCATGGTCCAGCCATCTCCAAAATTCTAGTGTCCTTGTTGCAACTGAGCTGCACCTTCACTAACATCCTCCCCTGGGCTATCTTCGGGTATTTTGACCATGTCCCATCGTTCTAAGCCCCCATCTTTATTGTGTGACCCCTTCATTCCTGGAGCTTCTCCTGCACCTGAGGGTGCACCCACACCAGTGGACTCTCCTGGTTTCTCACAGTGCCAGTCCCCAACTTCTGGCTGCTGACCCTGAGGGACCCCTTATCAGAAGATTTCACCTCAATGATGCTGACCTCTTTGTAATTGCCACTAATTTCTCAGTCTTGTAACTGGGTTTGATTGTCCCAGTAAAGCAAAGGTTTCACCTTAGTGGCTCTGTGCCCTTCTAAAGCATAGCTGGTTCTTGAGCCCCATCTGACAAAAACCACAGATTTTTTTTATTTTTAAAATCAGAACATTTATTTTATGACTGATTGAAATCCTTAAGATGAACTGGATGTTACAATAGCTGTCCTTTTGGATTTAGGTGTTGTCCCTTCACGGAATCCATGTTTGAATCTCTGACAGACAATTTTTAGGGGCCTCGTCTCCCAGTCCTGGTGGTGTTTCACCTCTTAGCCTTGGCCCTCCAGTTATACTTTTCTTGCGCTTTGCAGCCCACCCACATTTGCCGCAGGTCGACTTCTGAAGATGGTAGACCTTAGAACCCCAGCGGTGGTACAACATGTGCGACTTATTGTGGCACTTTCCAAAGGATGACATTCCTTTCGGCATCTTTCTTCTGCCGCCGAGGCCAAAGACCGGAAGAGGAACCACAGATTCTTAATTCAAAATATCACATGGCCCCAATAGAGTCTTGAAGGTACTCTCGGAACTTCCCTTTGAAGCTCCCCAAGCTCCTCTGCACTTTTCCAGCATCCTTTATCTTTCAAGCTCCCACAGAACACCCCGTTAAGTCCTGAGCACTCAATCTTTTAGCCCAAAGTTCTAAATGCCTCCACAGTCTTCCCCCAAACGGTCACATCTTTCACAGCCGTATCCTGTGCTCCTGGTACAGTTCCTGTCTTCATTTTCTTTCCCTTGATACGATACACAACATGGCAAAGCAGCCTGGGGGGCAGAGAGTGTATTTCAATTTATGCTTGTAGTCCATTATGAAGTGCGGTCAGGCCAGGAACTCAAGGAAGAACCTGGAGGCAAGAACTAAAGCAGAAGCCATGGAGAAACACAGCTTACTGGCTTGTTCAGCCTGCTTTCCGATACTATCCAGGAACACTTGCCCAGGGTGGCACCACCTCAGTGACCTGGGCCCTCCTCCATCAGTCATTAACCAAGGAAATGCCACACACACTTGCCTAGAAGCAGCGTGATAAAACATTTTCTAAATTTGAGGGTCTGTCTTCTCAGATGACCTTAGCTTGCGTCAAGTTGACAAAAAAGTTAACCAGCACACTATTCCTACATCAGTCTTAGGGAAAAACATGAAATAAAATACGAAGGAATGAAAATATGAAATGCATAAATGTATTTAATACAAATTAATAAGCACATTTATTGCAATTCTAATTAGAATTTCAGAGGTGTTTTTTAATTGAATAAAAATAATCTTGATGTTCATATAAAAGGATAAATGCATAATTCTGGGGAAATTATGAATGTGAGGGGAGAGAAGCGAAGTGAGCATCTGGCTCACAGATGTTCACAGTATGCTGAGAAAATTTTCATGGTCCAAGCCACGTGGTATCGATTCGGGGGTCCGTAGAATGCATGGCTCCCTCTCTGGCTAAGGGATAATTCATGCACCCCGTTGCATAGTGTTGAGAAAAACGTGTTATCTGATGGACAGAACAGGCACCGCCATCTCTTCATCTGGGGTGGGGGAGGCAGGAGTGACACAGGAATGTTCTTCAGTGTTCTTCTCAGAAACAAGCCCCAGAATCTTCTAACACCTAAAAGCATACAGACAGCTCAAATTTTAAGAAGTGAATATAAGAAACGGATGTTAAAATCTTGGGGGAAGGGAGGAGTTGAACAAATTTTAATGTGAATAAGCTATAGACGTTGGAGGCATATTTTAGTGGAAAATCTTCTATGGTAAAAAGAAGAGAGAGACTAGCTATTCCAGACAGTGGGTTACTGTCGCTAGCATACCAGTGCCTTAGAAACCGATAGGAATGGCACAGTTAAGGGAAAGTCAGTAAGGACTGTATTAATAGGCAGGAGTGGAGGGTGGTGGGGTGCACCTGTAATCCCAGGCTGGAAGATTACAGGTTGGTGAGTAACAAGATTGTCTCCAAATAAAACAAATCATGTAAACCACAAAAAATAAACACAGACAAGCAGCAAGCCTATTAAAACACAAACATACACACACACACACACACACACACACACACACACACACACAGAGTCAGTTCTTCTTGCTAGAAAGTGCAGAATAAAATGAGACATAACTGAAAATCCATCTGACTAGAGACAGTAGAGGACAGTACTGGATATCAGGATGTTATAGAGTCATGGTAGGAATTGTGCTAGTCATGGCAACCAAAAGCCAAGCAGCTGTTTGTATTATCCTCACATTATTTGTATGTTTATGGAGGGGGGCAGCATGCGTGGGTGCGTGCACGTGTGTGTAGGTCAGAGGACAGCTTGTGAGATTTGTACCTCATCTTTCACCATGTAATTAGGTATCATACTCTGGTTGTCAGTCTTTGTGGAAAGGACTTTTGCCTGCACAACTAGCTTACTGATCCTAGCCCACAGTTTTAATGGAAGAAAGACTTGGTTCATAATTTCAGAGGCTTCAGTCCATGGGTAGCTGGCACTATTACCTGGGGCCTGGAGTAAGTCTGAATCCCGTGGAGGAAGGAAGAGGCTGTTCACCTCATGGCCGAAGGAATGATGTACCTGTCTGGAGCCAGTGTCTTACTTTCTCTCTTTTCCCATCCATGGCCCAGGCCACGGTGCTCCCACATTCAGGACAGGCCCTCACTTGGTCAATACTCTAAAACCTCCTTCACAGATGGAATTAGACCTCTGCTTGTGTAACCTCCAAGGTGCCTCCCAGTGCAGTGGAATTAGGACCGAGGTTAATCCTCACACCGTGATAAGCATGTGGCTCACCCTTGGCTCTGTTGTAGAGCAGACTGCAGTATATATTACAGTAAAAGTCATTAACCTCTCACCTGCTTTCATTCAGATCTCTTTTAGAAACTAAAACGCACACAGTCCTATACATAAATAGACCCATTTTGCCATTTTAGTAGCACGAAACACCGACGTTATGAACGGCCATTGGTTGAGAGTGGCTGGTTTACGGAACATTTGTGCTCTTTAATATCATACAGTCATCACTGAGAAGAATCAGAGCTGGGTCTGATTGGCTTTCATCTCGTCAGACTTCAAAGTGTGAGCATGGGAAAAAGCTGGAAATGTTTCTGGTCTGAGCTGAGGGGGTTGGAGCAGGGTTCGATGTGGGTGACAAGGAACAAGATAGCGAGGATTGCCAGACCTCACCTCCCTGCCAGATTAGCAGCTGAGCTGCTACCCATCTGGTTTACCAGTCAACCACATCCCATGTTTTCCCTCTGGAGGAAGCTGCAGAGGGCTGTGGTTTGAGGTTAGAAATCCTGACTCATTTCTCTTAAACCATGGGCTCTCTTTTTTTTTTTTTCTTATTCTGCCATGCTCTTGAGTTGATATCCTGATATCCTCCTGGATTTTCTGAGCATATTAATTAAATTTCTTTTTTGTTTGTTTGTTTTTCTTTTCTTTTCTTTTTTCTCCTGAGACTCGTCTGTGTACCACTTTCCAGCACTTGACATGGCTTGGGTGTTTTTCAAAACCCCATTAGTGGAGCTAGTACATCTTCCCACCTCTGCCCTATCTTGAAAACATCCATGGTGTTTATTGATACATCTGTGGTTTCTGTAAAGTAAATTACTAGACTTGAATACTAGATCAGAGGGACTTTGAACATTCCCAGTGTCTGGCTAGGCAGATAGTTCAGTTGGTAAAGTGCTTGCAACCGTGGTTTGTATCAGCCCCTACGCTTAACCCATGATAAAAGCTGTCTTTGTGTTGACAGTGGCACTTGTAATTCTGGTGCTCGTGAGATGGTGACAGGAGGATCCCTAGGGCCCACTGACTAGCTAGCTCAGGCCAGCAAGAGACCCTGTGCCAAAAAATCAAAACATCAACAACAAAAAACCAAGGTACATGACATATGAGGAACAGTGGCTAAGGGGACACATGTATGTATTATCCCCTACCCACCCCAGTTAAAAGAACAAGCTTAAGGCATAGGCTAGTCCATTTTGCTAGAGAAAGCATGGTGATGGTCAGGGCCATGAGAGCTTGTTCTGGAGGCCTTCATACAGCACAGACCAGGAAGCAGAAAAGGCAGGATGGAACGAGAGGAGGGTCTAAGTAACCTTCAAAGCCTGGCCTAGTGACATGCTCCCAAAGCAGCCAGACTCCACAGACTCCCCACACAGCACCACCATCTGGGAGCATCCATTCAGACATGAACCTGGGGAGACATTTCAGAGTGGACCCTGAGAAGTTGCCCACTAATTTCCAGTGGTTCCAGCTGGTTGTATCTGGTTCCAGCTGGTATTGAGAGCAGCATCTCTTCTGGGCTTGCCATCACCCTGGTTATCAGTCCCTTTACTTTGCCAGCAGGAAAGGAGAACCCATCACCATTCTCTCTTTAGTTAGTACTCTTATTTCCTCTTTTATGAAGGACTCACTGGTAGCCCTTTGTCCATTTTTCTCCGGATTGTTAATTTTTCATCGATTTGTTAAGTTTTTTCTTTATGTAGTCAATACTCACACTTGGCATATATGTATGATTATGTAGACACTTTTAACATTCCAATATATCTCTTCTGAGGTACTTGGAAGGTTAACTGTTATTTATAGCATTATTTGTTCTTATTAAAGATAAGAAGGGGTTTTCCCCTCTTGTTGGAAAAATTACACAAGTATTTAAGTCCGAAAACAAATGAAGAAACAATCAACCACTGCATCATTGCCTACCAGGACAGCTTATTTCTGTTTAGCTTTTGGGAGGGGGTGTGGGTTTTTCTGTGACTGCCCTCACCACATTGTCACTCAGCACAAATGTGATACACATGACATTTTGTTTTCTGAGTGTTCGGGGTCTTATTTTGTTATGTCTGCTGGAAGTTTCTAGTTTTTTACAACCGTAGAAAGAGATGTGAATATCTTTGTGAAAACCCAAAATGTTTTAAACTAGATATTGTTTTTGTGGTTTTTTTCTTGGAAATGGGACTCCTAAGTAAACAAATCTGGGGACTTTAAATGCTTTGTTCCATATTTTATCCATATTTTATGAATGTTAGACATTCAAGTGAAAATGAACCCAGCTGGCCCCATGCTGAGTGGACATCATGGAGGTCAGTGTGTTTGGACTTATATCTGGATAATTGCCCTGAAAACTCCAGATCAGTAATGCAGTCATTCCACAAGCTAGGGGGGGCTGTCTGTAAACTGCCAAACCACAGAGGCTTGGAGGGTAGGGTACAGATGTGGGGACCATGTCCTTTGGGCAGAGATCTGTGCAGCCTTGTGTACTGAATGGTGTTTGAACAATTCAGGGGCCCTTTCCTCCTCTTGGTGAAACCATGTCCTATTTTGATATTGTGATAAGCACGTAAGGACAAAGTCCTGGGAACCTGTAAAGGACCTTAGCCACACACACGTCCTCGTTTCTAGTGAGACATTGGAATTAAAAGCTGAACCAAGACAAGAGAGTCTGAAGAACTTGTGAAGAAATTTGGGAGCCAGTGATACAGATCTCCAGGCTCTGCCTGTGTTACATAAAGGGTTTTGGCTGCATGCTGTCATCCTTGTGTGGTTCGGTTTCATCATCCTCCCCCACCAAGTATTCCAGGTTCCCTTCTACTGTGGCTGATTTTGAGCAAGACGGAGAGAAACTAGGGCTTTTACATCCAGCATCTGGGTTCTCTGCATTTGGTTACTCATCCCTGAACGAGTGACAGTCCCCAATCGCGTCACCATTTTTAAATAGCTTTTATTAATTAATCATAGCAGATAAGATGTAAAGATAAAGTACAAGTCGTCTATCTATAAATCCAAGCAGCCTGGGAGATAAAATTGCTCACTGCCTTGTCTTTCTGCCCAGCCCTTTGGCTATGTTTGTAATTAGATATATGGAAACAGTTTGTGAATAGGACATAAGTATCTTATGGTAAACATTCCATGATGGCTTATATTTTTTAATAATTCTCAGAGGCTGCATATTATAGATAAATCAAGATGGCACTTTCAGGAGAAAAAAAATCCCTGAAGATTTTGCTAGTTGGCAGATCCTTTTAAGATTAAAAGCAAATAAAAACTCAAAACCTGAACTATCTTTTGAATACTAAGAAACTCAAATTTTATGTTCTTATGATCTTGTTTTGACTGAAGTCATGCTGAACTTTTCATATTCCTTTTGGCTATATTACCTAAATTGCAGTTATCTTTTAAGTATCCTCTCCCACGGCTCAGATGATAGATGGCTCAGTGTTTAAGAGCACTTGTTGCTCTTGCTGAGGACCTGGGTTCAGTTCCCAGCAGCCATATTAGATGACTTAGTACTGACTGCACCTTCAGTTCTAGGATGTCTAGTCTCCTCTTCTGGCCCCCATGGACACCTGCATGTACTTGGCACATACACATGAATACACACGCACACAAGAGCGCACACACGTATATACAAAGTAGTAAGTTATAAATACACATCTTATATTTCATTGGAACATACTGATCTAAAATCACCCATTTTTAAGACCTAGATGTGTAAGGTGTGTGTGTGTGTGTGTGTGTGTGTGTGTGTGTGTGTGTGTGCATGTGTAACAGTTTGCTTCTTCACGTAGATAGTAGGCACTTGGCTGGGGTCATTTCATAAAATGTCTAAGCATCAACCCTATAAGCATGAGGCCCTCCTTTCCATCCTTCAGAACTCTTATTTAAAAATGATTTAATTAATAACGTTTATAAGACCCAGGTTATAGATGACCCAGTTGTCTAAGAATAATAAACAATTCTGATGTTTGGTAATAACATCAGAATTGCCCACGAGTCATCCATAGCTCTGTGTTTAAACTCAAATAATATAAAGTTATGGAAACATCATAATTTTTGTATGTGCATTACTAAGGATTGATCCCAGGGCCAAGTGCATGCTGGGCACATCCTCTACCTCCTTCTTGTTCCTTCCCCTCTTTCTCCACTAATTATATTTGAGATAGAATCTCAGTAAGTTTTCTAGGCTAGTGTTGAGTTCCCTCTGTATCTCAGGCAGGGCTTTAATTTATGATCCTACTGCTTCAGCCTCCACAATGGCTGGGAATAGCTCCCTGTGTTTTACTGTTACACCACCAGGCAGCCTCAGTGTGATTTTTAAATAATAGTTTGAAATATCATTTGGAAAAGAAATGTCTCTAAGAGTTAAGCAAGAATGAAGGCTCTGGCAGGTCCTTCCCTGGTCATTCTCAGGGGTCCTTCCTGTGGTCTGTCCTTGATCAGGGAGGGCGCTGGGCCATGCCAAGAAGGACTGCTTCCTTTGCTCCAGGTGCTGACTGTATGCTGCCCCTGTTGTGAAACTAAGGCATCATCAGCCTGAAGACATCATCTCCTTCCTGTTTATCAAATCTGGAGCCCTTATTTTTCTCAGCCTGGCATGTGCCCTTGGGCTTCCATTGGGGAAATGCTAAAGCACGGCAGTACTGTCATTCCTCGTCCCATGGCTCCCAGAGTGGCAGACCTGCCTCTTTCCCAGGGCCACTACCACCGTGCTCTGCATTAGGTCCTGTCCTTTGAACCAGTGGCCTCCCAGAGACATGTTCTTGGTTCTCTCACTAGGAAGATCTGCTACCCAGTGGACGGTGGCAAAGATGCTGTTAAACATCCTACAGCGCTCACAATGCCCCTCACTCCCAAAGCAAACCAAGAATGATTCCACCCCAGTATCCACACTAAAAGGTTAAGCTTACAGTATTTTAGACAGACTCTCTGGCCTGCCTCTGTCTCCTTAGCTATTTGGGGTCTTGGCCATGCCACCTCTTACTGTAGTCTGAGTAAGGGCACTAGAAGTTTGGGGAAACAAAACATGGGAGAACAGGCAGCTAGGATGGTTCTAGGTTACCCTAGTTAGTAGGAACATGGTTCTTTGATTCCACGCTTGGGTATACTGCTATTGTGGTTGGGCCCTAATATCTTCCTGTAGTCAAAAAGAATTGGATGTAGATTTCTGGCCACTGCTAATTAAAAGCTAAATAAATCATATACATATATATGTGTGTATGTGTGTGTTAAATGTTTTATATATATATACATATATATGTATATATGTATATAAAAATCTTTGAACATTTCTTAATTTAGTGCTGAGATTGTTAATGACTAGTTAGTTGCATTGCAGGCCAGGCTCAGCACAAGCTGGCTTCAGTGGACTCCACAGAAGGACTCAATTGACCTGGGAACCCTTGTTTGATATGCTTGACTAAAATGGAGGGGGAAAGTCTTGCCCTTTTCTAGAATGAGGTCCTTTCAACCAGCTTTCCAAACATCCTTGCTGGGCAAGAAGAGATGGAGCATCCTGGAGTGAAGTGCGTGGGTGTGAATCAGAAATCCACGTGGGTGGCATTTTTATATTAATCCTTGGCACACGTCATCCCTTACCTGGCATATTCATTCTCTAGGTTTGTCATCACAGATGCCACATGTTTTTTCCTCACAGTTCCGCAAGCCTAGAGGTCTTAAAGTCAAGGTGTTTGAAATTAGGGTTGGTTATTTCTGTCTCCCCTTGGCTGGCAGTGGCCATCCTGTCTTCCCTTGCCTATATGTGTTCTACTTGGCCTTTTATAAGGACACAGTCATATTGGTTTAGGACCCATCCTACCGACCTTATTTTAACTTTTTTACCTCTTTAAAGTCATATTCTGAGGCACTGGGCTTAATTAAGACCTTAGCATATGCTTTTTGAGGACTACAGTCCAACCCATCACAAGTAGCGTTAAATTGGGAGTTTCATTTGTGTGAGCAGGCACATACGTTCAGATGTGTACACAGTTGTGCAGAGGCCAGAGAACAACTCCAGTGTTGTTCATCCTGTGCTACGTACCTTATTTTTGTTTTGTTTTTTGAGACAGGGTCTCTCACTGAACTGGAGACCTCCACATGGGCTAGTCTGGCTAGCCAGTGAGCCCCAGTAATCTGTCTGTTTCCACCTCTACAGTGATTACATATACATGCTACATGCCCAGATTTTTTTTTAAAAAATGTGGCTTCTGAAGAATGGAACCAAGTTACTTATGTGAAGGGGCAAACTATTACACACCCACACATATGCCCCCACACACGTCTTACACAGCTTGTTTAGGTATGTTAACATACAGGGATTTGCGATCCCTCCATGGCTTCTGCTTCAGCTCCTGTCTTCCAGGCTCCTGCTTTGAGTTTCTGGCTTGCTTCCCACAGTGTTGGACAATGATCAGGAAGTGTAAGGAAGAGAAACCCTTCACCCACAAGTTGCTTCTGGCCACTCTTTTAATCCCAAGAGGCGGCAAGCCAGAGACAGGTGGGCAGGCTGCCCAAATGACAGAGGAGATATATTATGCTGTGAACAGGGCTGAGCTCCTCAGCTTCCTTCACCTCTGGGCATCTGGGGGTGAGATGAGGGTGGGGGGCTGGAAACTGGGATTATGGGTTTGTAGACAAGACTCATCTTCCCTGGAAGACTCAGTCTTGCCTACTGTTTCTTTTCAATATGGTGACCATCGGATGGTTATTTCTGTGGCCACTTTAAGCTCTCTGAGAGCCAGGAAGTTGGGCTTTCCAGTCTGTTTGGTGTGGGGCCCAGCAAAGAGAGCAGAACAAAAACTGAGTGAGCTGTGAATAAAACAAGTGAAGGGTGGAAGGCTAATGCCCTACCTGTCCAGAGAACCAATGCTCTAAGCAAGCCAGACAGCCCCGGGAAGCAGACAGTATGACCCCTGGTCACATCCCATGCTGGCTTCATTGATCCATAGAGGACTGTCATTTGGAGAAAAGACACTTTAAGAACAACTGCAGGTAATTTAACTGTAGGGCATTGGGTGAGAGGATTCCAGTTAATTGCAGAGCTGGGTGGAGTTACTCTATCCTTAGTTGGAAATGGGGCGGAGCTTGACTTAACTCCTGTTCCCACCAAGAAGCATTCTGGTCTAGCTGTCATTGAAGTGAATCATCAGCCTAAGCAGCGAGCTGCTGCCAGGCTTTCTCAGATGTGTTAAAACTTGCTGGTGTTCCCAGAGTGTCAGCAGAGGTTGTGTGTAGACACTGCTTTGAAAGCCAGGAAGGAAGAAGACTGGACAAGGAGCCCCAGGGTTGCCCGTGTAGACTTCCATCCACACCAGTCCAGCCCAGCACTTTCCAGCAGTGCACATTCCTTGTCTGTCTTGATTCTTGAGGACAGTGACAGGTAAGAACAAAGACACCACTGTAAGTTCGTTATGTGGGAGTACGGCATCCATTGGCACAGAGTTTGATTTTATCGTAATACTGTTTTCTTATCAGCGGCGTTACTCTAGCGCATACCAAGAGTTTCCACTGTAAATGCTCCTGAGGGTTAGCGATAGCTGGCCTGTTTCTTCCTTATGTGTGAAGGTTTGGTAGACAACCTTGAAAGGGGCTGTGGCCTAAACCCTGATCTATTTTCGCTTTCTTCTCTGTCTTGATGGCTTAGAAAAATGTATAGTGTTCATCTCCCAAGGAACACAAGAAGGTTATTTTTGTTATCTTTTAAAGCTAATGAAAATGGCCACCACTTAAATTCTGACTATTGCCCTCTGATAGAAATCACTGCTTTGGGCAGAAAATTCAGAAACGTTCCTGTGGTGTGTTGAGTCCCTGTTTTTGTGATGTTTCACTAGAGAAGAGGGAGGTACCAGCTGTCCTTGGCTTCCAGTGAAATACCATCGTGGGTCACGCTCTTAGAGAAGACTCGTGGTTTATATTCAAATCGTTAGATGGCGGTCCTTACTTCCTGTCAGGACTTGGCTTATGTAATTTATACTAACTGAATTTATAAATTTTGGTTTTGAGAGGATCAGAATGAAAGCCCAGAACATATTCCACTGAAAAAATTCTTTTGTGTTTTGCTGTCGTTTCTCATGTATGTTACTCATGTATGCAGATACTCGGAGTGATTAACATGTGATATTTGTTTCTTTACCGTCTCATCTGATGATTCATAAACTGTTAGTTTAGTAGTGTATCCATAAGCCCGGAATCAATGAGTGTGTGCCACACCTTCTATTAATGATCCTGGTTACTTTCCATGGGTATTCTGATAGGAATTTCCATGGGTATTCTGATAGGAATCTAGGATCTAAAAGGAATGAAAATGGCTCAAAAAACGTGACATATTAAAAGCTATAGTCAGATCTGAGTTGATCGTCATCTCTTTATTTCCCATTGAAAAGTACATTGTTGCCGTGCATCTGAATTAGATTTGACTCTGGCGGGGGGGCGTGGAGGGGAGAGCAACTAGCTGGACTATATCAAAGGAAGAGGGAATTTAAAAGACAAGGTTAGCTTCTTCTCCTGTGCGAAGCTGAATACTGTGCCAGTGATGTCAGGAACCGAGGAAGAGAAAGGCTTTTTATTTAACCAGGCAAGAGAAAAGGAAGCAGGAGCTGGTGGTACCTTGGCTTTCTTAAGCATTTTCACCGCCCTTGTTTTCATGAAAATTGGCTTTTCCACTCAAAAAGACTTCGTGAAATCAAATATTGCAGCTGAATGTGGCAGGGGTTCCAAGAGGAATGTAAATACCGTATCCAGAGGAGCTCTGTGCTGGCCTGAGATGCCGCGATTCCTGGCTCGCGGAAGGTATCTTTCTTGGTGATGAGGTGTTGTTCAGGGATGGAGGATCTGTTGATGGGCTACGTTTCATTCCAGGTGTTCTGTTTAATTTTTTATGAGTTGACACTTGCGAGAACTCTTCCAGCGACAGCTACTTACAGAGCCTTTTCTGAGCCAGGTAGAAATGGAGTTGGCTCCTCACTGATGACTTAATCTTTGCAATTATGCAGAGGGCTTGCTTACAGGTGGGCCAGCTAGGCTCCCAGGTTTCTGAGGTCATTCACCTTAGAGCCACAACAGCAGTGCGTGTTCTCAGCTGTTTTCCAAATCTCTTTGGATTATGTCCCCGGTAGCTCAGAATTCTGCAGAGGGCTACTTGGAGTGCTCTCGCCTCAGTAAATATTTGCGCTTTACTTGTACCTGGCTTGGTTTGATTCTGAGGGGGTACAGATGGGGAGGCAGAGGATAGGCAGGTACCAGGAACCATTCCATCATTTAGACCAGTGATTCTCAACCTTCCTAATACTGCAACCCTTTAATTAAGTTCCTCACGTTATAGTGACCCCCCCAGCCATATAAAATTATTTTGTTGCTACTTCATAACTGTAGTTTTGTTAGTTATTAATCATAATATAATATAAATATCTGGTATTGCAGTATATCTGATATTAGACCCCCAAAGGGGTCATGACCCACAGGTTGAGAACCACTGTCTAGGTACAAATGGAGATTCCCACCAGTGATCCTGGGATCCATTCGCTCTTCCTCTCTGCAGTACTCACCAGAGATGAACTCACCCAGCTAACCAGGGGATGTAATCAGGTGATACAAACTGCTTCCTCACGGCTGAGACACAGGCTAGCCGCTTTGTTCACCGTGGTTATTAGAAGGCTTGAGAGTTCACCTGCTGATTGACATGCCCCTGAAAACAAAAGATTGTTTTTCTTCTAGAAAATGGAAGAACATGTGGACATTTCTGGAAAAACCCATGATGCGGCATCACCCCTCAGGCAGTGAATAGTGGAATTTCAGACCAAGTGAAAATGCGGACTTGGCAGATTCAAGTGTAGTCAGTGGCTTCCGCAGAGCGACCTAGCACAGCCTGCTTTCAGTGATGTAAACTGTCTTACTCACCGCTCTTACTCATGTGGCCCGCTGCAGGCAGAGAATCACATGTGGTTATAAACAGCCTCTTCTGGCCCCGTGATGATGAATTCCTGGGCAACAGCCTTTCAGAATCCCAGGGATGTGATCGTTGGGGTCTTTGCCAGTGTTGGTTTGAAAGCTCAGTTAGCGGGAGGTAAGCTTCCGACTCAGGGAAGTCAGGCTTTGTAAGGAATCAGGTGTGACCGTGTCTAGAGTATCCCTCTATTCCGTGTTCTACCCTTTTCCGTTGTTGAGGTTTTCAGAAGAATGAGATCTGAGGTCAATGAGTGAATGATTTGTCTGCAATAGGTTTGTTCTGTCTAGTATTGTGTTTAAGTAACTAACTCATTGAGTACATGATTTAAGTACTTGTCTTGCTCGTTGCTTAAAAATAATTTCTCTTCTCATTCTTTCAGCGCTTCAGAGTGAGTGGCCGCTGCCTCTTTAGCTTCTGAGGAATGTGTTTCTTATGCTTGTCAGCTTTGGTTAGACTGACATTTTCTTAGTTCTATTCTGATTTTTACTTGGTTTATTTTATAGCGAATGTATTCGCAGTGCTGTAGCATTGGGCAAAGTGAAGATGTTTCTCAAAGATTTGATTTATAAGCCTAATCAGGGTGATAAAATAGGTGGCCTAATGTGGTCGCTGGTTTCAATTAATTAGGCTGCTTCTTGATTCTTTGTTGGTGGGAAATCTTGCATCGTAACCAGAGTCATTCTGTTCCTAGAGAGCTCCGCTTCTACAAAAGAAACTCAGCTGCTAGAAAGAAGACAAAAGCTGGTGGGGAGGAGTGTTTGAGACACACCGAGGAAAGGACAGAAGCGGAGGAGAAGACACAGGTCTGAGGCCCTGTTGCCTCCTGTTTGGAAATGAGAGTCCCCAGAGATGATGCAAATGCCCTTCTTAGGAATAGTGCCGTGAAGACTTGACTCTGAGTGTGACACAGGCCTAGGAGGTTTGATGCCAAGGCTTCATACAGCAGTCCCCAGTTATGGGAGAAAAAAGAAAAGCCTCACCGAGAAGAGAGGGTGAGGCGGGGTGCAGCCCCCGGCTGCCCCTTGAGCATTCTCCTGCCTCTCCATAGCCTCTTGTGGTTGCGTTATCTTGGGTCCTCCCTGAGTGATAATTAAGTTGCTATTTTGTTGTGTTTATACACATCTATATTTATCTTAGCTTATGTATTTTAGGGGAGGGAAGGAATGTGATCAGAGAATAATGTAAAAAGCATTCCCTAAGATCCTAATTGCGAATGAACTGGTTAGAGTCTCGGTGTCCTCCTGGCTGGAAGGTGAGAGGCACTCATTTATCTGACCAGTATGTACTGAGTCCTTTGGGGGCCACTCCCAGTACAGGTGCTGGAGAGGCCAAGAGTTCATTAGGGAGGGCCTGGGCCAGGGACTTGCCTGTCTGCCTGCAGGGAACCTTCAGCCTGCTGGACCTGATAAACCATAATAATCGAGTCCACAGATCATCCACTTATGGTAGGGTTAGGAGCCATAAAGAAAAGCAGTTGAGGAAGGAAATGGCAATTGCCTGAGTGTTTGCGGTTTCTTCTGGTCCTCCTGTTGTCCAGTCTGGCTGGTTGGGATTAGAATGGAAGTTGTGGCTGGCATCAAGTTTGTTAAGAAACCTTTAACAAATTCCCGAAAGCATCCTTCCCAGGGAAGCTGTATAATATTGGGCCTGTGGAGGTCAATGGTAATGGTCTGAGAGCAGAATGGGAAAATACTTACAGGGAATGCTTTCCCAGCAAATTCCCAGTCAGCAGGGCTCCTCAAGACTCTTCTATTTAATATGGGAAGCTAGAACCTCTCACCGCATCTGTGGGGAAGTCAATTATTCTTGCCCTGCAGTGGGAGCAGTAGGAGGCAGAAATATCAAAGTTATGTCTGGTGCATTGGTGGTCAAAGTGAATGAAAATGAGGACACAGCCGCTCCTTGGTTTGTTTGAGAAGGGTTTTATTGTCCATGTAAGGGAGAGTCCAACCAGAGGCATGTGGAAAGATCCAGAATGAGCAGGTCCATCAGAGGAGTGGACAGGGGGGATGAGATGAGAGAGGGGGCCAAAGAGGGGACCAGGAGCCAAGAGCATAGGACCAAGAGAAACATGGCCGAAATGGCAGGTTTATATAGGAAAGAGAAGCTGAGAGGAGGAAATTGAAGCCCCTGGGCTGGAGAGGTTTTGGGTAGGGGGTAGCGGTGAGAAGACAGAAAGGAGCCGTGAGTACCAAGTGAGCCTGGAGGCCAGTGTGTACGTTGGTTTGTTAAATAGGCACCACAGTTAGCCATTTGTCCCAAGTTTCACCGGGACCTGGCACGCAGGATTCTTGTCTCTCACTTTGGTCGTTTGCAGAGTTGTATTTGATGAAGTGACCTCAGAGCCCCCTTTTTTCCTCTTGGGATTAGGATCCCTTACAACAGCTTCTGAATCTCCGCCTGGTAAGTTGCTGCTTTGCACCTATAGGATAAATGCTAGGGAGAGAAGCGAGTGTGGGTCCACCTGTAGAGATACAGTCTATTCTCTCTCGAACTGCATTCAGCACCGTTGGACATAAAGGACGTTTTCCTCAGTTCTTTCAGAGTCATGAGCAGCTTACAGTGACCACCACCTAAATCTAAGCAGCGTCAGCTCCCCAAAACTTACAACAGCACCACAGGGCTAGAATGGCAATAGAACCTGCCTTCCTTGCCCATAGATATCTTGTCACTAGTAGTGAAATGGAGATGGTGACTTCTGGCTGTTTTGAGTCGCAAGTGGCAGAACTGAAAGAAAACCTGGGCATCTCTTACTCCATAGGGCATACCCATGTTCCCCTTGCTGTGTCATACCGAGTCAAGGAAACCAAGCCAGCAGCCACTGAAAGGGGAGGGAGGAAAGGCCTGTCTTCATCAGCTAGATAACTTTTAGTACTGTTCATACACACTGGGCAGTCCCAGCAAGGTTCCTCTGTGGCCAGTATCCCCCTCCTCTCTTCTCTGCTGCATTGCCTGGGAAAGCAGCTTCTGTTAATGTCTTGTAACCCTGGGTACGTAGTTTATTCTGCATTGTTTGTTGACTCTAATTGCTTCTTCCTGCTAGGATGCAAAGCCCACTGAGGTGTAAGGAGTTTCCTCTATCTTTTTCCCTGGGGTTCTAGACAATTGACGAGTTGTAGGTACCCAGTAAGTAATAAATGAAGGGATGGGAGGGGAAAGCTGGTCTCCCTGACAGTCTAGGAGGGGAGACTGTGTGTGGCCTTCCTGGGAGTATCCCCAAAGACTTGATGATCCAGAGATGAGCTTGCTAGGGCCTGTGGTTTCTTCTGAGTTGTCAACACCACACTGAAGGTGAGCTGTCTGTGGGTCACCACGCTCCACCTTCAGGCACGAGTGTAATGGAATTGCCTGGTGGCTCTCAGTGCTTAGCCTTTCCCACGTGCTTTGCTAGCGATTGCAATTGGACCCTAACCTCTGTTCCAGGAAGAGATCTGTCTGCCACAGGAGCTTGGTGGAGCTTCTCATAGCCGTTCCCTGGCACAGCCAGCGATTTGCTCACTGTGGGCTTCCTACCTAATTACCAATCTGTCTTACAGTGCTCAACATGCCACAGTTACATGTTCTGCTGGGGTTTTATTTACCCTTAGTCCCTTACTGATTATTCTCTCAGAGTGAATTATCTTTCACTTTCATCCTCTGGTCCATGACTATTGAACTTCTTTGTCATCAGAAAAACAACCAAGAAATCTCACACAAAATATAAGGCGTTTGTATGGCTAGCTTTCCAGTTTACTCCTGCTTTCAAAATATTACATCCAGAATATGAATCTATAGGGCCCATGATACGAACAGGAGGTTTATTTCTCCCTCCCTCCCTTCATCCCTCCCTCCCTCCCTCCACACACACCCTTATCCCTATTTCCCACAATGCCAAGTGTGCCTAAGGACCAGCACTGTACCCTCTAAAGCAGTCCATTGTTATGGACTCACTGTATGACTGCAACACGATGCACACAAATGACCTAGACAGGGCCACATTGGCAGAGAGCTCCCAGAACAATGGAGGAAGAGTCACTGATCTGCACCTGCCAACGGAGATGGGCATGGCGCTAGGGCATCTTCTCGGAAACAGTGGAGTTTGTCTTCAAGGGCTGTGCAGGCCAGGTAGGGTAGGGCATTTCTAGCAGAGAATGAAATACAGTGTCCTGAGAATGAAGGCTCCATGGCTGAATTCATAGTGAAACACATGGAAGCTGGTGTTGAAAGGCAGGCAGCACCAGAGCTGGGCAGATGGCACAGCAGGCGGTTCTAAAGCTGGGCAGACTGTATGTGCCGCCAGTTTGGATTTTATAAGTTACCAGGCAGTGAAGGGAATGCGCTCCACATGTTTAGCTTAGGAGACATGCATCAATAATTGGCCTCATTAACAAGTTGTAGAGAAGGTTGGGGTTTGAGACTTGTCTTATGACGGAAAACAAAAGGATTTGTCTCCTTACATCCTGGAGGGCAGTCAGTGCAGGAATGCCATGCAGAAGCTAATGCAGAGGTCATGGAGAATGCTTACTGACTTACTCCCTATGGCTTGCTCAGCCTGCTTTCTTATAGCACTCAGGACCACCAGCCCAGGGTACCACTGCCCACAGCTGTTTGGGCCCTCCCAAATCAATCATTAATCAAAACAATGTACACAGGCTTGCCTGTGGGCCAGTCTGGTGGGGGCAAGCATTTTCTTGATTGAGGTTCCCTCTTCCCAAATGACTCTGACTTGTACTAGGTTGACTTTTGTCCTTGAGATGTTTAATCAGTGGGGTGGCTAGGAGGGCTCTCTTTATGCCCTAAGTCTCAGCTGGAGCTTTAGACTTCTCACTTGATGGTAATAGTCTTGGAGGAGGAGATATGCTTTGGGGGTCAAGTGAGCCCAGCCAGGGAGACCCTCAGAGTGAAAAGAGATGGAAGATGAAGTTGGGGGGGACATTGATATAGAGCTTTAGGGTTCTTAAGTCATTCTTTCCCCCCTCCCTTCTTTATAGAGAAAAGTCTGATGTCTAAGCTAGGCTAGATGACCTTGAACTTTTGACTCCCCACTTCTCCCCTGGTGTACAGGAATTGCAGGCAAGCACCTCCACACCCTGTTTTATGGTCTTAGTTCCTGATAAGCGCCTCTGTGCTCTTGCATACCTGCCTGCACTCTTTCCTAAGACAACTGTGTTCAGATGGTCTTTGGAGACTCCTCATACTAGTAGAATTGCCGGCTGCAGGCCAGTTCACACTGCAGGTCCACACCAGAGTCTGCCCTTTGAGCAGATCCCTAAGTGCTTGCTGTACCGGCAAGTGCTATGCCTCTACCATGGAACATCTTTACTGATCATATAGCCTTTTTATGGCTATTTAAGTTTCCAAATCTCTTCAGAATGATAGACTATAGGATATATGGTATGTAAACCTAAGTATGGGTTAATTAGTATTTCGCTACAGTGTGTAATCGTCCCTTGACAAAGTCCACTTCTTACATTATGTGGCTTGTGAAGGATCAGGTATGTGCTTACCCAAAGGAGACCCAGTTCGTGCCTTTGGATCATCGATGGATGATTCAGCGTAGCTGCCGGGTGCTGTCCTGCTTGATGGAAAGCAGGATGACGTTGCTTGCAGCATTCCAGCATATTGTTTGGGTCCCAAATGACACCATAGGGAGAGAGGACATATCCCTGCTTGCTGCTCCCACATGTGGCACAGACCTGATGGAAGTGTTGACCGTGTTTAGTGATATCTCACTCCATGTCCACTCAGCGGAAATTGGAGGTTTGTTACCTTCCCAGTTGTTCGCCTTTATTGAGAGTTTGTGGACTGATGTTCACGCATCTTTATTTTGAGAAGGGATGGAAAACAACATGATAAGTGCACTGAGAACATAAGCTGGGGGCCAGCGCTCTTCATGTGAGCCCCCATCTGCTTTTAAAGTGACAACCAATCATCTCATCCAGATTTCTGGAATAAGCTGTCATTTTGTTTTCTCTCTGAGTGAGGTCTCCAATAGTAATGTTTCCCTAGGCCTTTCTTTTTCAGTATCTGGTCGTATCTGTAACATGAAGTTCACTGTGAAACTTTCCCCCATTGCATGTGTGCATTTTTGCATGCGTGTATTTGGACTTACACTCTATGATACTCCTGACAGCCCTGAGGTCCCACATATTAGAAAAGTGTAGAATATGAAGCAAGTTGAAGACAGTGAGATTTCTACGTCGTTTGCATAACAGATATGAGATAAACACGCTGAAAATTCCACATTTTAGCAACTTAAGCAAGTTGTGATTTTTCTAAATGTAAAGCTCTGGGGAGAACTTACCTTCTCAGAATGTTTGGCAAGAAGTCAGCCCTCTACAAATTATATGTGAGGAAACCATTTGCTGCAGGGTCCCGTGAAATATTCAGACACCTAAGATATAAACAGTGGGAATTAAGATTTATAGCCTTGAAAAGGAGCACGTGGTGCAGGAAGGCAGTGAGCTTTGGGAAGGAGGGGCCTCAGCACGATTGACTGTATAAATGCAGAGAATGGAGATTCCTACTCTCACGGGGTGGTTGGTTTGGAAGAGCTGCTCGCTGCCTGGAGCAGAAAGGATAACTTTAGAGGTTAGAGAAGAGGCCCTAGAATACATATAAACCAGTGACGGAGGTGTACTGGGCCAAGTGGGCTGAAAGCGTGGAGAATGTTACACTGACACCTTTGGAGAACAAGACAGACGTGGCTGTTGGCAAACGGGCTAAGCTAGACGCTCCACTTACTGTCTACTAGAAACTCTAAAGCACAGAGCGAAAGGAAAAGGAGGAGCCCACATTCTGGTTGTTAAATATAGTAGAGGTTTGATGTCAGCTATTATGGGAGAGAAGTACGTTTTGTTCCCTGTAAACTCTTGAGTTTTTCTGTGTTATTATCTTATGATGGAACTCTTTCTTCTTGAGGGTTCCATGGGCAGGGAGAAGTAGATGTAGCCATAAAACCCGATCACCTATCTAACAGAGAACTTGCAGTGCTCAAGCATACATGTTTATGAGAGAGACTATGAGTGAGAACACAGAACCCTATTACTGACTATGTAGAGTCCACACTAGGCTCTGGAGAACCCTTTGAACGTCCTCTCTGACCTAATACAATAATTTAAGGTAAAATTTTTAAAAATCTGAATGCCTGTCAGATGTCTATGAGATTTAACAAGGCCACAACTAAGATCCAACTCAACTATCCTTTAGACGAGTTGGGTACTGTGAACAATTCCCAGTGGATACCCAGCTTTGTAGATGTGGCAAGGGATGCTGTGGGCCTGTTGGTGTGGGGTTAGTGCAGATGAATGCTGAGTCTCATGCCTTCTACGAGCCTCTTTCTTGATAGACTGTGGGCCCAGATTTAAATGTTGGCACTTAGCATATATTAACCACCTATATAGGAAAATATGTACCCTGGATACCCATCTCTTTAGAAGTGGGTTTATTATGATCTAGTACCTTTTCTGTTGATTATAATGCAGTCACTTTACCCTCTCTCCAGTTCTGTTTTGAGTTCGCCACAGCACTCAAAATAATGGAGGGCTTAAGTGTGTTTGCTTGCCTGTCAACAGACTTGAAGATAAAGCTTCTCAAAATAGAGCTAACAAACGGTCTTTCTAGAAGGTGAGGGGCTGCTTTTGACCCTTTGAAATGTTAGGATTTCAGGAATGGGCTTGTGGTTTAGTGTGGGTGGCAGAGTGGCATTAGAAGCACCTTCAGTGTGCCAACTTCATACAGGTCCTCAATCCCTTATCCGCAGTTTCAGACTTTTGAGAGGAAAAGCCTGTGAACAGACGTGGAAGTATTTCCAGCCTCCATGTGTCGCACTCAGCTTACATTTTCATGTATGTAATTGCACAGGTGATGAAACATTTGACTGTGGGCCCTATCCCAGCCCCCACAGGGAGTGTTCAGTGACAACCCTGAGTTTCACAGATCCAGAATGAGCAAAAGGCATTTGCAACCTCTTTGTGCCCCTCAGCTTCCTGCAAAGGCCGGCTTTAATGGATACTATTCTGCTGAGACTACTGTGGCAGGGCAGGAGGGCTGGGTACCTGCGCAAAGGTATTTACTGCCTGACTATACCGGAAGCCACCTGTCTGGAGGTATGAGCAGGACCCTGCCATGACTCTTTCCTTGCTCTTTGGCTGCAGGTGACAGTCGTAGATGCAACCTCCCTGTCAACAGGATGTCTTCCTGTGCATCCCCTCTATGAGTGTCAGTCCCTCCTTTTCATAAGGACAGGGCCACACCGGTTGCAAGTAAAAGCAAGCTGTTCTTCAGAACAGGATGACTCTTCCCCCACCTTAATGAAAGGAGTTTTCCTGCCTGGTTAGTTAAAAAAGGCTAAATTTGCCCAAGCAGTTCTGCCCTTTAGAACATGTCTTTTTTAGGGATTTGACACAGTTGGGTATGGACTCTGCTTTGGCATTGAGTCCAGTGTCTTCTGCCTGTTCTGCATAATCTCCCTCTCAGCTGGGGGTTGAGGTGAGTTCGGGAGCTTCTGTGCAAGATTGAAAGAGAATAACTCATCTGCAAATCTTTTTCTGCATTGGATTAGCACAGTTCTGCCTTTCTCTGTGTGTGTCTCATGCTATTTTATTAATCAGGGACAGACAGGGTTACTTTATGGAAACAATGTATGATAAACTAGCGAGCATGTATCACCGAGCGTTGGTTTTATGAAGTTGTTCTTGATGTGATCTGTTTCGTCTAACCAGGCAGGAAGTGGATGAGCAGGTCTGATAACTCCATAACCCACTGACCTCCCATAACAACAAAAGGACTGAGGCCATCCTCACTCAGAGTTTCCTCCTCCTGTTTGTTTCCTGGAGGACAGAGATCTTGGGGAACTATTAACTGTTGCAAGGTGCTCCTAACTGTTCTGGCTTTAGACCGATCATTTGTTTTTGTTTTGTTTTTTTAACTAGGCAGGTCCTGACTTGCCTTTACTAGACACACTTCTACTCTGCTGAGATAAACACAAAGTGGTGATGGCTGGTAAATTATAATTACGGTTAGTCCTTGTAGTTGCCCGTTTGGTGACCCTAGTAAAGGTATGTGACATCAGATGACCTGAGGATGGCCACCCAGAGGCAGAGTCCTCAGTCTCCAGGAGAGTTGAAGCTGCTCTATCTCCTGCTTCGTCTCCCACCCTCCATACAGGGTGGAAGGAGACTGCAAAGTGGGAAAGATGGTGTTGTGATGGGTCCCAGAATGGCCTACTCTTAGGAGTAAACTGGCAGAAACACGTGCTGTGAGGTGATGTGAATTGGAAGATTGAGGATTGAGGTCCAGAAGTCTGCAGGTTAATAAATCTCTAAGTCAGTGGTTCTCAACCAAGGGGCACAGTCCCTTCCATGGAGGTCACCTAAAGCTATCTGAAAACACAGACATTTACATTATGATTCATAACAGTAGCAAAATTACAGTTAAGAAGTAGCAACAAATAATTTTATGGTTGGGGGTCACCAAAACATGAAGAACTGTATTAAAGGGTCACAGCATTAGGAAGGTAGAGAACCAGTGCTCTAGATGATTTTTGTGGCTGTCCCGTGTGAGACCCCTTGCCTCAGGAATTCCTCATCAGCCACATTTCCTCAGCCACTTCAACTGCTGCTAGTTCATGTAGATTCTATATTGCCAGTTTGGTCTTCTAAATGTGTGCGTGTGTGTGTGTGTGTGCGCGTGTGTGCGTGCGTGCGTGTGTGTGTGTGTGTGCGCACGCGTGTGTGCATGGGTGTATGTTGTAAAGGACCTGTGGACATACAGAACTGCTGGGAGCTAGCTCAGGAATGACTATCTTTCTAGGGAAAGCATTAGGAAGCCCTCATCATGAACTTGGGAATAGATGGTTTTGAGAAAGACTTGAGGTGAAAGACAGAATGTGAGGGGAACAGCAGATTCCGTCTGTGGAAAGATCTAATCTCACTGATGTCTTCATTTTTTATAGAATTCATATTCTCTGTGACACAAGATTCCTTGTGTGACAGTTTTGCATGTGGGCTGTGCAGGTTGCCTTCTGTTTCCTGGTTAGTCAACGCCAGCAAACTTCCTATTTTTGAGTTAAAACTATTGCTCAAATAGGTTGTGCTGGTTTTCAAAGAACTTCTTAGAGGTAGTAATTTAGCAGTTAGAGATAATAGAAATGCTAGGACCCTAGCTTAGGCTTCTCCAGCTTCCAGGGGACTCTCTGATGGGAGCTCGTGTGTGATGTCACCTTCTCAGGGCAGGACAGCTTCTGCAGCACGTACTGCAGATGGAACATTAAGAGCCAGTTCCTCTGCGGCGCTTGAGGAGCAAGCACGGCAAGGGGTTTTATCTTCGCAGGACCATTTCTATTCTTGGAAACCTATTTCTTTTTTTGTATCTCTGAATGGATTATTTCTGCATCTCACTTACATTAGGCAGTAGGTTTGTCTGAAGTCTCTGAGACCTCCCAAAATGTTCTCATGTTGTTTGTGAGGATGCTCACACACTCCAGTGCTAGCTCTCTCTCTCTGTGTGTGTGTGTGTGTGTGTGTGTGTATGTGTTTATATATATATCGTTTTTAAGACAGGGTTTCTCTGTTTAACAGCTCTGGCTGTCCTGGAACTAGCTCTATAGACCAGCCTGAGCTTCAACTCACAGAGATCCACCTGCCTCTGCCTCACCAGTGCTAGGATTAAAGGTGTGTGCCGCCACACCTGGTTCCAGAGTTATATTTTTTATAAATTTATCCTTTCAAAGTCTTGTCTAATCAGTTTGGAAGTTTTACATTTTCTCTGACAGGTTAACAGGTATTAATTGCTCCCACTCTTAATCTTGTGTGGAAGCAGTACTTTTGCTCTCTTTACAGAGTGTATTTTTGGAACCCCTAAAGAGATAATAGAGGCCGTGCTATGTGTTGACATGGTAATTACCCAGGAGCATGAGGCCCACAGACAGATGCTGTCCCATGATAGAGCCTGCTGCCCTGACATCTTTAACAGACACTAAGAAGTGGTCCTTTTTTACTCAACGTGTTTGCATACCTTTCTTAAAGGTTCTTTCAGACTTTTTGTTCTGTTTCTGTTTGTTTGGGGTTGTTGTTGTTGTTTGGTTTTTGAGACAGCATCACTCTATGTAGTCCTAGCTGTCCTGGAACTTGCTATGTAGATCAGCCTTTCTAGTGCTGGCATTGAAGATGTGTGCCACTATGCCCACTTAGACTTTACTTTTTGGCCTTAATGATGTGAATACCTTTTTCTGTTGATATACTCATGGTGCATTTGTTTGTGTG
>JAQHUG010000091.1:2231112-2314154 GCA_028555095.1 Dicrostonyx torquatus | reverse complement strand
TGAGCTATCTCTCCAGCCCCCTCCCTCAACCCCACCCCACACACATAGTGTTTTTAACTTTAAATGTTCTGGTTGCTGCCATTCACATGCAAATTGACCGCACGCATGCATGACACTTAGAAAACAGTGCATCACGATGACACTCTTTATAGTTGGATGTGTTCCTATAGTAGTTTTGTCTCCTTCTGCAGTGGTGATATTAGAGAGCGTTTCTTTCAATCTTGAAGCAAAGAACAAGTCACTGTCAACCTTGTTATTGGTATAATTCTAATGGCTACAAAGATATTTGTGAATGCATGTATATGTAGCACATTGTATTTAAGTGTGTGTGTATTTGCACTGTCTATAATTGTCTCCAGCTTTTTAAAAACCTTTTTGTTTTCTTTGTTTCAAAGATTTATTTTTATTTTACATGCATACATATGTTGCCTCTATGTCATGCCTCTATGCGCCATGTGTGTGCAGTGCCCTCAGAAGTCAGAAGACGGCATCAAATCATCTGTAACTACAGATAGTCACAGATAGTTGTAAGCATGCTGCAAAGTGAACCCAGGTTTTCTCCAACAGGCTGTTATTTAATCCTTGGCTTTTTGGGGATGCTGTAGGAGATAGAATTGCACCCTCAGATATATACTAGGCAAAATATGGGTTTGGAAAGTAGAACAAAGTTCAGAATCTCGCCTCCTATTTCTTCTCTTCATTCATGGATTATGCTTGCTAGAATCATGTTTTTTGAAATTGGGAGGATTAGTGATGGTGTGTACCTCTGCATACTCACGCGTGCGTGTGTTTGTGTTTATAACTTTTTCCTGTGGACTCAGTATGCATGTGTGTGCTTGTATGTGCTTACCTCGTTCACTCTGGCTTCTAGGAAGGGGACAGCATCTGCTTCTGCTTACCCCTGTCTCTCTTCCTCCACCTTGGTGTTCACCACAGCCTTTTGTACATACTGGACATCCAGTGTCTCTTTGGAATAATTGCCAAAAGCATCTAAGCTTTTGTCTCTGGGCCTCATGACTAGTTGTCTCCCTTTAACTCCATTTATGTATTGGAAGCATTCTTAGCAACAACAGCAAAAAGAAATTCTACTCATAGGAGAATGCTGGTAGACGTGGCCACAGCACTCCCCTTTCCTTCGACAGAGAGGTGCATATTCCAGCAACTCCCAAGTGTAGTTTTCTCTTTCAGCTGCTTTCTTGGACTGTGTTGACCTTGCAGAAGATAAGCAGATATTGGTCTTGAAAGTGGTGCCCCCTAACGCGCACGCCTACCACTGATATTCTCTCAAGCCACCTCATGTCCTGACAGGTGGAACGAGGAGTGTCTGTACCTTTGATAGACAGCCACCACATGTGCAGGGGGCTTCTAGCTCTCAGGAGTTCCCCATGACCCAGGTGTGGGACCCCAAGTGACTGATTGCAGGTGGCAAGGTTGCTTAAGGGAAGGAGGCAGTCTCAGCCAGGGATTCCCGGATGGTCAGTAAGAAGGGTCTTCAATGCAATAAATCACTACTCGCTCCAAACAACGAAATTGTACCCAAAGTTTTGTTTCAAAGGGTGTTTTGAGGGTAGCTTCACAGTTTATGCCCAAGACGTAAAGTTTTCCTGTCCCTTTACATCTGCTTCAGAACAACATAGGAATGAATTTGACTGTAATCTTCTCATATTTGTTAAAATCATGTATAAGAGTCACATACTGCCAGTATTGGCGACAAGTGACAAATTTCAATATATTCTTCACGTCTGTTTGTTCAGACCTGAGGGCTGGCATGTGTGCAGCAGTCTTTAAAAGTCCCTCATGGTCGTGTGTTTAAGGTCGGTTTCTAGGTTTAAAAGAAATGTGAGGGCTGCTGGGTTAGTTAGGTCCCTGGTCACTGGCGTATATCTGAGCTGAACCACACGTGCAACTGTAATCGGCATTTTCACGACATTTTTTGCACTTGTAAAAGTGATACTTGCTCACCACAGGAAATTTGGGAAAACAGTAAACAACAAAAACAACCATAAGGAAAGAAAAAAATAGAAATCACATGCCTAATATCTAAAACAAATGATTCTTGACATTTTTGTTAGTTTTTTTTCTCAATTACTTATGTATTTTATAAATTTAAGGCACATTTTAAGATAATGCTTAATCCTTAGTGTTATATCTTTGGAAATATGATTTTAATTGCTTATAATATTCTGGTTCCCTGATTATAGCATAATTTATCTAATTGTTTCCCTAATTGGGTAGAGTGGGCTTCTAGTATTTTCTTGCTCTATGAGAAGCTTTGATGAGCATGTGGGTCATATATTTGCTGATATCTCAGTGCCCTTGGGGTCAAAGGGCATCAGCTCTTCGAATGCTTTTGCTACTCTCCATGCTCTGCTCCAGGGAAGTTGCAATAGCTTGTCCTTCTGGAGACAGCATTGAAGTGTTTCCATCCAACAGTGGGTTAGCTTTCTTCAGGCTCACATAGTCTGTTATAAAAGCTTGAGTCAGTGTTGTTGCGTGCGTTTGTGTGTTTTATTTATTGTCACACTTTCTAGGTATTTTCCCTTACTCTGAAGTGTGATTTCTTTATTGAGGCTCTAAATAAGTGTGTAACCCTGACGGTAGATGTGGGAAAGAACAAGAAAGGGGCTTTTCAGTGACGCCATCTGGGATGGGTAAGTCATAGTGTGCCAGGCAGTCAAAATAAACGTGGCGTGCCGTGTGCTGTAGTCATTAGGCCTCTGTGCTGTGTTAGTAGGGAGCAAAGTCATACCTTTCCTACAGGTCTCCACTACGGCATCCAGAACCTTCCTTACCAAAGAGGAATGATAACTTCCTTCAAATTATGGACCATTTTCAGTTTTCTGATGTTCAGCCTCGATAGGAGAGACCTCTTCATAGCCAGCAGACAAGGCAGTACCGTGGAAACCTATCTTCCACTCTGAATGTAATTTGCCTTGAGCATGTGGCCCATTAAAGTCAGCCCCTGCCTGCCCTGCCCCCTGGAAAATATGTGGTTCTCAGTAAGGATTATTTATTCTAATAAAAATGAGTAAATAAGAGGTAGGAAAGAATGCGGCTCTCTGCGAGTGAGTGGAGCTGGTCAGGTAATATCCCGACAACGACGTGCCATGACTAAAGGTCCTTGTCCAGAGTGTCCTGGAAGATTGAGCAACAGGGTGAACCCAGACAGGCCAATGTCCAACTCTCTGTGAAGAGTGATCTCATGAACAAGATCTTTGCCTCTGGTGATGGGGATGGTGGTGGAAAATGACACCCCCAAGAAAGATTCACATCTCTTAATTATTAAAATCCAGCTGAGGTCTGTACAAATCCAGAGGCCCTCTCCTCGACACCATCAGCACGTAGACTCAAGAGCTTGTCTCTTTGTGTAGAGGCCCAGAATTCCCAGCGCTCCATGCTGAGTGTGGGGGAGATGGCTGTTGAAAAGGATGTTTGAGAAAATCAGAATGGACTGCGAGCAGGGTCTCTGATATGCCTTCTCATGAGTGAGCAGGGATAGTTTTCAGTGACATCTGGCAGTACCTGGTGGCTCTGCTCTCAGTTTCAGCATCCTGTCAGCTCATCATTGATTTTCTGTAGCCCCTTGTGTGCCTCACGCCTGTAAAGTGATTTTACCTTCTGATTTTTGCCTTCTTTTGTACACAAATGATATCCAAGCAGGTGGAGCAGGGACAGGGCCTTCTGTGTCTGGGGCTTATCTCCTCACGTGGTATGGGATATGCACACAGTAAATAGGAGGTGGCTTGAATTCTATACCAATTCGTTGGCTCCTTAAAAGGGGCTAAAGGAGGGAGGATATAGGTTGGTTTTTGTCAATGAAATAGAAAACTTCTCCTGGGGAAGGAATGTTTAACTAGATCAGCCCACTGTTTCAAAGATGTGCAGACTATTACTCCTTTTCCAGGGGCCTACAGTTTGTGGCTTGAGCTTCTTACAGGTTTCTATTAATGCTAGCCCTGAGCTGTACTTAGACACAGAGCAGTAACTGGGAACCAGGACTGGGTAGATGTGAATGCGATGTCTAGTGTGAGCATCTTACCCAGGTGCCTGTGGGTATGAATAACAAGGAAGCGTGGAACACCTATCAAGCTGCGGTTGGCACACCCAGTGCAAACTATGTGGCAAATCAGCATCAACCCGGTCAACAATCAGCACATGTGGGAAATAGAAAGAAGCATCCAGGAAACCCCAAATGCCTCCTGAGACGGCAGCTGTTGTGTCAGGGGCGTATGTACTGTTGGGCACTGTGCTGACTATTAGTGATGTTGTTCAGCCTTATTGCTCTGTGAGTTAGGAATTGCCACCCTACCTCATTTAGGAGTAGCCCAACGTTGAGTGTGGTTAAGCCCCAGCAGAATGGGAAGGACTGCCAGAGTCATCTAGACAAGTTACTGTTTTCCCCAGCCTTGGAATTGTACCACACTGACCTTTAGCCTGCTCCAGCCCCTTGGCCTTTGGCTCCCTTAAGGCTGAATCGTGCACCCGGAAGTTCCTTGGTCAATATTTCATAGGGTCTGTCGTACCTCAAGCACTCAGTCAGTACGTGCACAGGCATACCTTCCTCATCACAGCAGGAAGACACTGTCCCAAGATCAGAGACCCCACCCACAAACCCAAACTCTGCATGCCATTTAGTCAGGGAATATAACCCGAGGTGAATAAATCACCAGGGGAAGAACAGATGTTCTATTAACCTGAGGCTTAGCTGCGTACTCATTGTAGTTAGTTACATAGTAGCCAGCTGTAATGGCAGAGGGATGTAAAATCTAAAAACACAGCAGAGTTTATGGTGTTCTGTGGAGTATGTGGGGTTACCTGGGAGAGTTTGCACTCCCTTATTCACTACACCAGAAGCCTGTTCTCCAGACTGAGTTCAGGCATCAAGAGCTTTCAAAGCCGTAGACCGGTGGCTAGAGAAGAAAGGAAGTAAAGTCTACTACTGGACAATGCTCTTTTCAGATACCACTTAGAGCACTGGTTTTCCAAGTGTGGTTCCTGTATCAGGTACCTCTGCAGATGGGAATCTTCTAGAAATGTAACTTATGGGGTTTCTACTTAGGCTATCTGAGTTTGGCTTCAGCCACGGGGTCCAGCAATCCCTCTCGGAGAGTCTGATAGGCTGAGACTAAGGAACATTACTGAACAGAAAGGCAAATTTGACCCATGCTGCATATCAGAGACCTCCAAGGGAAGGTGTTCCTGGGGCCCTGTGCAGGGGGTGGGTGCTGGCTCTTGGCGGCTGTCTTTCTGAAGCTGTGTCCTGGTAAGAAGTGGATTTATCTAATTAAATGTTCCTTCTCCAAGGCACGCTTTCTATTTATGATCAAAGGTAAGACTGACAAATATCTTTTTCTGTATACTAATATTTTACAGACCTTTGTTTTTGTGTGTGTTGGGAGTGGAAGGTGTATGTGTGAGTGTGTGTGCGGGTTTGTCCATGCCATTACCCCCTTCAGGTGTGTATGGGAACCAGAGGACCACATTGTCTTCCTCAGTTGCTTCTTGCTTTTTTATTATTAGTATTATGATATAATACTATTAATAGTATTAATAATGCATATTATTATCAGGAGGAGGAGGATTTGGTTGTGCTGGCTGGCCTATCTCTGCCACCCAGATGTGCCTACACACTCAACTTTTATCCGGGTGCTGGGGATCTGGACTCAGGCCCTCATGCTTGCTGGCAAGTGCTTCACCCACTGAAGCATCTCCCGTCCCTGTGTTTTGTGTACTGTCTCTTGACTGTAGTCTCCTTCTGCTAGCCTTTATGAAGGGTTCATGACATATACTTGTTGTTGAAGATACCATATAGGAGTTAATGCACCCTCAGCATCTTGAAGTATTTCTGTAATCTTTGGGAATACTTTGGAAGTTGTAAAACAAGGTTTAATTGTTGTTGGGATAGCCACTTAAGGATAACTCTTTATGTTGTGTGTGTTGCGGGGTGTCATCTCTAAGATGGTGTCCCTTTCCATCCTCAGGCCTCAAACTTCTTATAACTTCTAGGGTTTGGTTAGTATACCACTCTGGCCAACTGAATAACATATCTCTCAGTTTGGCTTGAAACTGGCACAGTAGCGTGATAGAAATAAATGAGCAGGTATAGGTAATTAGATAAGTAAAACCAGGAAGGTGAAAACATAAGAAAACTTTTGTGTTTTCTGGGTTCTGGAGAGCAACAGATAAGGAATTCCAGCATACAGGTTATTTTTCCGTGTGTGTGTTGTGTGTTATGTGGAGCGATTCGTGTGGAGATAAAAAGATAGCCTTGTAGAGTCATCTCTCTCCTTCCACTTTTTATGTGGGTACCAGGGATTAAACTTGGGTCCTTAGACTTTCAAGGTAGGTTTTTTACCAGTTGAGCCATCTGACTGTCCCCACCCCAATTTTTCAAGAATGAAAACCTGGGTAATTTTGGGCATTTGGGTTAGAAACACTAGAGAATCTGAGTAGATTGGCACTCTTAGTAGGTGGTCTACATTAGGTTCCCCTTTCACTACTTCCCTTGCTGGAGGATGCGGCTTCTCAAGGTAAAGACTGTGTAATATGTGCAAGGACTTATAGTCAGGAAACTGAAAATTTAATTTAGAGTTTTTGTTCCAGTATCTGTCTTTGGATAACCATTGAATTTCCTAGGCACCAATGTTTAGTTCTGAAGTGTTGGTTTATCTTATCTGTCATGGTTTGGGTGAACAATCATAGTTTTATCTCCACTAGAAGAAAAATAATTTACCCACATGACAGAAATGAGAATATGAATGGGTTGTAAACTTAATTTTCTTGATACACTTTTATTTGTGGAAGCAAATAAACTAATAATCTCCATAATAATAATAATGCATTAATCCTAATAATTGCTCCAAAAATCTGTCAAAAGTCTGAAAGTGATGACACCTTTAATTACTTTGAGTTGATTATTGGAAAGATCATCTTTAAAAGTTGGAACACTGGTTTCTTTGTGTTTCTGTGTTATTTAACTTTGCCTGTTTGGCAGGAATATTTATCAAAATATGCCGCTGAGTGTATGGACTTAAGTATAGCTGGGGCATTACCTGTGTTTACATTTTCACTCCGTTTTGCAGCTTTTGTTTGCTTGTTTGTTTTTAATGAAAAATTATAGTACCATTAAACCTGAGCTGTTTCCTTGCAGTGACCCATATGTGAAGCTGTCATTGTATGTAGCGGATGAGAATAGAGAACTTGCTTTGGTTCAAACAAAGACAATTAAAAAGGTAGGTTGGCCAACTTTTATGAAATTCGTGTAAGTTATAATTTAACCCAATTACATTTTATATTTTGGCTTTGTAGAAATTTATGTTTTAAAAATAAGATAGCAATATTTTTATTTTAAGTGACCAAAAGTTGCCCATAGTCCAAAACTTTTCCATGTTTTACCTGAATTATCTCTATAAAGTTTTTTTTCCTTACAACACATATAACCAAACAAATCATTCTGATTAACTTAATAGTTTTCATAGTTTATTTAATGAAATGGATGCTGAACTTGGCAGGTAAAAGAGGAATGGTTTGATTTGTGAAATAACTGGTACTTGAGGAAGCAGAGTGCTCAGTCACATGGAAATACAGAAGATGTGTCAGTAGTAAAGTTATGCATGTGTGCGTGTGTCTTTTCCTGTTGTTTGTGTGTGGAGGGAGAAATAAGCATGTATGTACGGAGGCCAGAGGCAAAAATCAAGTGTCTTACTTCATCATTCATTCCCTGTATTTTGAGGCTGGTCTGTCACTAAACCAGACCTCACTGGCTTGGGAAGATAAGCAGACCAGCAAGTCCCAGGATCCCTACCTGCTACCTCTGCCTCACGGTGCTGGCACGACAGGGGCTGTGAGCTGCTCCACACTGTTTACATGGGTGCTGGGGCTCCCACTTAGCCATGCATACTTTCACAGCTAGCATCTTACTGACCGAGCTATCTCTGAATAATAATAATAATAATAATAATAATAATAATAATAATAATAATAATGTCTAAATTCACTCACCTCTATGCTTTTGTTTATATATAAAAATATAGGGATACTTCATCTGTATATCTTGGACGAGGATGGGGGTGGGACTTTGTTAAAGTTCATTGTTTCCTACCAAGAATACTATATTTGTGTTTGTGTTTTGGAGTTGTTTGAGTTATTATTATCCTCCCCTACACACACACACACACACACACACACACACACACACACACACACACATTGTTTCTATGAAATGTTTTCTGATTCCATGATTGTTTTGAAAAGATTGTCTCTTTCCTGCTGCTATGGAGACACTTCAGATCTATGGCACAATCAGGGCATTTTGTGTAGGAACCAGTGTCCTTCACCTGGCATTGAAAACCAGCAGTGAAACCTGTTTGCAAACAAGCCAGTGTAGAGATTAGTGGGAGGCCACCTATGAGGAGGGAGGCCATTGTTCCCAGTGTTAGGCGCTGGCACTTGTTCTGTTCCCACTGAAGCTGGGGTACCTAGTCAGAACTGCAGTCAGGGGGCCTAGTCCCCTGCTGGGCTAGAGCCAAGGACCCATGCCAGTGACTTCGGCATTACAATGTCTTTCATTTGGAGTTGCAGCCCTGCTTCTCCCTCCCTTTACCAGCTGGAGGGAGTGTCTCCATTCTCGCGGCCGGCTCCTGGTTGGTATTGTGCTGTGCTGTGTTGTGCTGGACTGTGCTGTGCTTGTGGGAGAGCTCAGGCTTCCTCTACCTGTGTCCCTGCTCCTTTTGCTTTGTGGTTTCCTTTTGTCCCTGGCCTGCCTGGCAACACCTTCTGTTTCGTTCCATGTAACTGTCTTCCAGTTCTGAAGGGGAGCATTCGCCACCCCAGTCCCATCTCAGTTCTATTCATACCCCAAGTGTGGTCATTTAGGGTGGGGCTCTCTGTAGTTGGGGGTGGGGAAAGTGCAATTTTTTGTTATTTTTTTAATCGATGTCAATTGATCATTGTCACAGTGCTCTCCTGCATGTGTGGTATAGTAAGATGGGTTTTCTCTTTCCCCTGTTAAAAGGTAAATATGTTGGCGTACTAATTTTTTATTTTCAGAATTTTGTAGGTTGTTTTTACAGGTTGTGTTTCTGCCTTTTATGCCTGTACAAATGTGTGATGTGTATTGGTTATGTGTGATGTGTGTATGTGTGTTGGTTATGTGTGATGTGTGTATGTGTGTTGGTTATGTGTGATGTGTGTTGGTTATGTGTGATGTGTGTTGGTTATGTGTGATGTGTGTTGGTTATGTGTGATGTGTGTATGTGTTCCTAAATAGAAAGTGTGCTTCATGTTAAATTAGAAAACTGTTTAGTTCAAGCTTAACACCAGAATTCCTTTGCTGTGCTCTTGCAGGATGCATATTTAAGGTGAATGATATGTGAATGAAGGGGATCAAAGGTTATCTTTTAAATGATTACTTTAGGGAAAAGAAAAAATACAGTTTTCTTTATTGTGTCTGTGTTAAAATCTCCTCAATATTGTTCTCTGTGAAAATATTCTTCAAATATCGATGATGATGTAAGTAATGAGAACTTTCAGCCTCTTCTGTGTGAACACACACTTGTAGCAGGCAGAGGGGAATCAACAAAGTGTACGTCCTTCTTGACAGAGTAAATCCTTTTTTTTTTTTTTTTTTTGGTTTTTCGAGACAGGGTTTCTCTGTGGCTTTGGAGCCTGCGCTGGAACTAGCTCTTGTAGACCAGGCTGGTCTCGAACTCACAGAGATCCGCCTGCCTCTGCCTCCCGAGTGCTGGGATTAAAGGCGTGCGCCACCACCGCCCGGCGAGTAAATTCTTTTTAATGTCACTCTCCAAAGGGGATTTTTGCTTTTTCGTGGCTCTTTGTCAGTAAGTCCTAGCATTTTTCCTCCAGGTGAGCTCGTGCAACTTCTGGCTTCATAGGCATGAATCATGAGTTTCATAAATATAGTCTCTCCCCATCCATTTTGGCTTTATAGAATAGTTTCAAATAATTGATTAAATGTTGCTTGTATTGCCATTTTGAAAATCGCTTTTATGAGGAAATTGTCTGCGCAAATGTGAAGAGCTTGTGTCGTGTTAGTAACAGCTGCAGCCCAGCTGAAGATCACAGCATTCTCTCTCTTCCAGACGCTGAACCCGAAGTGGAACGAAGAGTTTTATTTTAGAGTAAGTTTTTCTTTCATTTTGTAGTAATACTGTTCATACCCAGATTGATATATCAAAATAGACTCATGGAAAGAACACTAGATAGTATTTTAAGTAAGACAGGAAATGTTTGTGTTAGGTAGACTCAGGATAGGTCCCAACTTTTGAAAATCTGTGAAGGTTTCATTTGTAGAGAGAGAGAAAAGCTTGTCAAGTTATCATGTTATGTTTTTTCAGCTCAAACTTTTCCTTAAAAATAAGAAATTAAGACTCCGGGGTCTGGTTAATTCCAGTTGTGGTCTTGTTTGTTTTGCAACCTTTAAAAAATAAAATTTGAAGGAAAAGAAAGGCAATTTAAAACAAGAGCTGAATGATTTCGATGTGACGCGGATTATGAACTACATTCAGAGTGGAGAGATCATTAAAAGGAAGCCTTACAAATTACCAGTGATGAGGACAGGGTGGTTCAGTGGTCGAGTACTTCCCTAGCATTCTAGAGATCCTGGGTTTGATCTCCACCACTGCCTCCCCACAAAAGACAGAAAATTACCAGTTATGTTCAGGATAGAAGGGAAAGATTTCTAATTCAGAGATCTAATGTGTACAATTACTTTCAATACCACCGAGTAGAAGAACATTTCCTCAGCCTCAGGCACCCCTTGTTTAGAACAGCTGGATACTGAAGGGGATTCTGTGAATTAATGGAGACTGGTGCTGGCTGGTGCTTGCTAGCAAATATTTGGAAGCATCAAGCCCCTCAACCATTTAGTTGGAGGAGAAGAAAGGAGAGTTTTCCTTTAAAAATGAAAATTGAGTTGTCTGTGCACCTGGGATGCTAAGAAAGCCTCACCTCCAAACTGCTCCAGCTTAGGCCTTCTAGTGACCGCATGCTAAGAGCCATGCTGCTACACACAGTCCTGGCTTCTTTCAGCCGTGGTAGGATTTTCTGTGCTGCAAACTTGGATGACTTTCCCTGCATCTGTTTTCTGTTATGTTCAGAGCTGAAACATGGCTCTGAGGTTTTAACACTTGGTAGATCCCATGTTCAGCCTCTACCAGACACAGTTTAGGTAAGTTTGGGAAGGGCTGAAAAGCTGTTGGTGGCTGAGGAGTGTTACTAGATCTTTATTAGTGCTCAGATACAGAAAGCAGTTTCTTGTGAAGCTAAATCATTTGCACTCCTTCCATTTGAACTGCATTGTATGAATTTTATTATATATAAAACTTTGCCTATAGGCATATTTATTTCTCTTTTTCTTTTTTCAAAAGATCTTTGCTTTATTCCCTGCACAGTTTCTTAAGAAATGCTTATTACATGCCCATTTCTACTATAGACTATTGATGCATTTCTGATAGGTGTGCAGCCTTTGGCAGAGTTGATGAACAGACAGACAGCCATCTGCTTGTTCCATTGCAAAGCTGTCTGCAGACCCGGGGCCAGGAGCTCAAGTTGAGCACATGAGCTCTCTGTGCTACAACCAGATATAATTTCATCCCATGTTCCATGGGGAGCCCAAGCCTAGCATTAGACCTGACTCACATGCCTGCCGTTGCCACTCACTTTGAGAACTTGCGGACACCAAACATTCACAATCTCCTGGAGAAGTCCTTTCCATGTAGGCTTTTCTTCCCTGATCAATAGGCAAGAGTATCAATAGCAATACCTGATACTGTGTCCGGAAGGATGGGTAAGGTAGTCAGTGGCACCTGAGTCCACATGATGAAACACAGGTGTAAAGAGAAAGAAACAAACACTGACAGCTCTCAGGGCTGTGACTTTGCCCTAACCCAGGGCAAGTCCTGATTGCTCAATATACTGGCTTGTGTGCTCCTGGGTAAATTGCTTCACCACCCACTTGGGCTTGGTGATTTCTGTGTGAAAATGAAGTGATAGTTACACATCGTTGGGTTGTTGGGAGAATAAAATGAGACCATAAAGTGTTAGTAGTTCGGGAAATAATAGTTGGAGGTGGGGCACAATGGCGTAGAGCTGTTTGCGTGTTTATCATTACCATCATTAGGCCAATGAGCACAGAACCTTGATCTACAGATATAAGGGTAGCTTTGCAGAAGAGATTGGAGTTTCTTTAAGACTATTAAGAAACAACAATAAAGATACTACATTTTTCTGGTATGCCTAGATATTTGGGGTAGAATAATAGCAGAAAAGCAGGTCAGTCATTGTTATACAGTAGAGTCCAGTGTGCTAGAGATCATTCTTAATTCTTCCTGTCTCTTAGATCAAATTTAAAATGATACCTGTTGATATTTAAATGTAGTTTCTGTCCCTTTTAGGTAAATCCATCTAATCATAGGCTCCTGTTTGAAGTATTTGATGAGAACAGATTGGTAAGTCCTTGGTTTTGAGTTTTGCTTTCTTTTCTTAAAGATTGATCTTTTCGAGTAGTACCTTTGAGATCTTCCAGGTCTCTCACAGCAGTGCACATGCCCCCAAAGAAGACTGTTTTTGTCTCACTGTTCAAGCTCTCAATACTGACAAAGATTTGTGTGTTGCTAGGGCAGAAACTTTATTTGGGTTGTGTGTATTTTTTTATAGTTAATATTGATAAAAGTCGCCTATGATAGCCTCATCCCAAACGCCTTATTATGCTTTGTCTGGGGAACTCAGATGTGAAGGTGCATCTGTAAGGATGGCATCAATCCTGTAACCATGGCTTACGGCCATTTAAAAATGTCCCTCAGGCTTAGCATGCCACAGTGAGTTCACCGACAGCTCTGTGGCAATTGTCTCTGTGGAAACAAAAATCTAATTAGCAGTGTATAGTTAAAGCAAATCTCCTTTACTATTGAAGTTAAACAATGATACCTTCTCAAGAAAAAAAACTTAGAAAGTCATTTCAAAAGACAAGCATAAGGACTGGAGGTGTGGCTCCGTGGTAGATTACTTGCCTGGCATGTGTGAGGTTCCATTCCCCATTCAGTAAAACTAAGAAACCTATACATGAACTAAAACCCACCGAAAGCAAAATAAGAAATCCCAAAGACATGCTCGAAGATAACTGATACAGCAAACATTTTATATATAGATCTATAATATATGTGTAATGGACATAGAATTTAAAGCGCGTGTGTGATGACCAGAGGACAACCTTGTAGAGTTGGTTCTCTCCTTCCACTTTTCTGTACTTTCCAGGGACACAGGTGACTCTTTGCATGACAAAGGCCTCTATTGACTGAGACATCCTGCTAGCCCAGTGTTCTCCTAAGTAACTAGAATTTCTACATCAAATTCCCATGAGCCTCGTGTCCCAGCTTTGAAAAATGAACAGGGTCAAGTTATGTGTTCAGGGCACTTGATTGATTATACTCCTATTTACTGCCCAGCCTAAAAGGAATGTGTGCTCATGAACTCATCTTTCTACAGAACTCAATTGAGACTCCACACATTGTAGACTAGCTTGAGGCTGACGGAAAGTATTGTCAAGAGGATTCTTGAGACAAAGTTCTGCGCTCCGCTGTTATTAAGGATGAAGCAGCTCTGCTTCAGAGTCTGAATGTGATTAAATGCCAGTCAGGGGGCACACAGGGTCCAGCACCTGGGCATCTCAATGTCAACTTATGCTGGGGAATAGCCAGAACCTCTATCCTTAATAAAGAATTTGTGGGTGGATATAATCTGCCGTGCTTGGCTTTAGTCTCCCAAATGGAAAGCTAACAGATTGTACCTCCTAGCCCAGCATCTTTCCAGTTATAAATATGGATCCTGGTGGCTTTGTTGAAATGGAATGTGGCTTGTGGGAGTGATCACTAGGGGCACTGAGTAGCTCTTCTGTGAATTGCTCAGCGTAGTTCCTGCTTCTCATACTCTGACCTAGCAAGAGCTAGTAGCTGAACTGGTGACATTGAAATAACACAAGCAGTAAGTCTCTGCAGGGACAGGGCCTCCACAGACGGATACATACCCTCTAATTTGAGGAGGAAAATCGTTTTAAAATGAAGCCATGGTCTTGAAGAGAAAGTGCCTCACGTGCTCTTCTACTAAAAGAGATTTCCTATTTAGAAAGTACTTATTCTCCTTTTTTGTGCTCTAAAATAATGCTTGCAGTTGCGTGACCTTGCCGAGGGTAAGAAAGGTATTTCCAAACCAAAAGGAGGCTCTGACTGCAGATTACTTTAAAAACTGTGGGCGGTCATGTCTTCTACGTTCTGCCTTGTCTTACCCGGAGCTGTGCGCAGCTACCATGCATAGATGGCCAGTGGTGCTGGTGGTGGCCTTTTCCCTTTGTTGCCTGTTAATCCAGCGGAGACAATACGTGACTGGAGTCTTCTTGCATTGAGCAGACTAGAGTCTCGGTCTCACAGAGCTTATTTTTGCCATTCAGAACTCTGTGCTTTTAGGAAACAAGTTTGTGTGTGTAAACACAGGGTTAATCCACCACACCCTCTGCGCCGGAGCAGTTAACAAAGACATGCTTTGTCGATTTTAAAGTAAGTTTTTCTCACTCTTTCCCCTCTCCTGGCTTTTTTTTTTTTTTAAAGTCCCACCTAAATAAATCTCTTTGTTAAGGAACTGGTGTTTCTGGATCATAGGAAAGAATATATTTAAAATGCAGGAAGTATTTTTTCCAGGTTCATTATGGATCTCTGCTGACAATTTTTTGGGCATTCACTTTTAGTTCTTAGTTTGTTTTTTGTTTTTGTTTTTGTTTTTTTTTTCCTTCTGGCTCATTGCAGATGGCAAGATTTTTAGGTTTGTGACCCAACTGTGGTAATCCTGATGTGTTCTCCCAGGAAAACAGCTCCAGGCCTTTCTTCTGTATGATTTTTAAGTTAAATTACTACAAAGCCCACATACACTGCTCTGCAATTTTCTGTGAGTGTGTGTGTGTGTGTGTGTGTGTGTGTGTGTGTGAGAGAGAGAGAGAGAGAGAGAGAGAGAGAGAGAGAGAGAGATAGTGTTATGAGAGAGATTTGTTTTCTCCAGCTGGGTTTCTTTTCTCTGCTGTTTCTGGTGATCATATCATATGTGGCACACACACCCCTCTTTAAATGCAGAATGTTTATAGTAAGTAGTACGAGCTGGACCAGGCTCACAGCTGGCAGTGCCGTGTTGTGCCCCCTGTGCCTTCCCTTGGCTATTTTGTTACTTGTAGATCATGGTCTAATTATTTCCCATTAAAGGGACACTAATTCCGTAGGGTGTGTAATCGTATTTATAGTACATTTTATTACTTTGCATTCCCTCATGGCAGTGTAGTGATATCATAACAGAAACATAACATTCGATGCTTGAGAAGGTTCGCCCTGCAGCCAAGCTCTGTTTTTCTTGCTCTTTGGTGTGGTGGGGAGGTGGAGGACATACCTCTGAGGGCTTGTGCTTCATGCAGGCTCCCTGGCGTCAGCAGGAGAGAGACCTAGTGCTTGTGGTAGTTGGGAAAGCATTGCCCCGTGAGTGTGATGGGTCAGATTTACAGCGGCATAGCTGTGAGTGTGTTTGCTGCCTCAGTCAGCTGCCCGAGCTCCCTGCTGGGCCGCCCCTTTCTGACAGAACAGCAGCAGCTGGGAAGGTGCTGTTTCAGGCTCTTGCTGGTGGGGGGGTGGGGGGGACGGCAAGAGAGGGGAAACTTCACTCAGTCCAGAAGCTGGCATCGGAGGGGGAGCGGTTGGTCATGTGTCTCTGGCCATCCTACCCTCTGTCACAGAGTAGATGAGAGCTTTTTGCTCTTATCCAATCATGCCTGGAATGCTGCTTGCCACTTGGGCTATTTCTGCTATCTGTTGCTCTTGGTGCAGCAGTGCTAACAGTTTGGCAGATGGGACACTTTTTCTTGGAGTTGGTGTCTTTGGGTTTTGACTTCTGGCATTGCTGGGCGTGTTGTCGCTCGCTCTCTCCCTCCTGGCCCCCCTGGTCACCATGGCCCATCGGCTTCGGTTTCATTTTGGCTCTGGACGCAGCAATACAGCCCCCGAGTCTGAGATTCTAGACCAGGAGAGAGAAGAGGACTTTTTCATGGCATTCCACACGCTGCCACGGAGAAGCAGCCCGCACCCCTTCACCCAGAACACAGGGGAGGACGGTGGCCTTCAGGAGGGCGTGGGTGCTCTCAAGCGCAGCTCATCCATGTTCATACCGCAGCTCCTGACCGGAGTGGACACCAGGCCCACTCGAAGCTCCTCAGTGCAGATCTCGCTGCAGCGCAAGGCCGCAGATGGTGCCACAGACAGCTGTGGGCCACCCGAGGGCCCTGACGACAGGCCCCCGAGTGCCCAGGCTGACCTCGGAGACCAGGCCGCGGCCACAAGGGTCTCGGCTCAGATTAGCTCATCGGAGCCCTCTCCAGTGGACACTCCTGGAAGCTCCCCTCCAAGGGCAGCCTGGGATCCGGGGACCCTGATCAATGGCACTTGTGATCACCGTGGTCAGTGTCCCCGCTTGCCTGAGGATACAGAGGAGGCCACCCCAGGCCTGCGCATCCAGCACAGAGCCTCCAGTGCCGATGTGCGCCAGGTGCGGCTGCTGCCCTTTGGTCCGGATGGCCAAGCAGAACCAAGACGCTGGTCCCTCCAGCATGTTCCAGACGCTTCTGGGAGCTCCGGAAAGCGCTGCTTTGTCTTTCAGCTGCAACAGCCCCAGCAAGGAGCTCTGGGGCTGGGCGGTGACTTCAACTTTGGCTTCACTGGCACAAAGGGGGACAGGTTGGTGAGGTATCCACGCATTCGGCTGGAGAGAAGCACCTCATACCCCACCCAACCCCGAGCAGGCCGGTTGAGCCCCACCGAAGACCGAGGGACCCCAGAGGCATCTCCTCGGGCCAGTAGGATGGTCCCGGAGATCCGCAGGACAAACTCAGAGAGATCCCCGCAGAGTCCAGGATGCATGTTCAAGATCAGGCAGGATCAAAATGCAGGACAGCAGCATTTCCGAATTCTTGTGACTCGGGGACCTGAAGAAGCTCCCCAGAACCAAGAGGAGACTCCCAAGAGCCCTGGACACCCTGGAGCTGGCGCTCCGGTAAGTCGCAGGTACACGTGTTAGAGAAGCTCAGAAGGGACCGGGCCAACACAGAAAGCTTGGTTATTTTGCAGCCCGATTCTCTGATGAGGGAATATCTTTCCTGTTGGAGTCAGTGGATCCCAGTGTTTTTGTAGCGGTCCCTGAAGCTCGTAGCCTTCCAGAAAATACCTTTTCTGTAGGTCTTTAACGTAAGACACTCCGTCTGTTTTGGAATCCCAAATTAATACACACCCTTTTTAATTTTCCTTCTGAATGGAAGAATTTTAAAAATATATTTCTTAAAATTAGTCTGCTATAAAGCAAGTCAGTGCCTAAATGTGCTGATGTTGGAAGTGATTCAAAACCTTGTTTGCAAATAGGGTCCCTGACACCTCTCAGATAAAGCTGAAAGGCTGCTCTTTGGGGAGAGAGGCATTTGAGCCACTTAACCAAGTATGTACTTGATTCTTCCTAATGATATCATTAGTCCTCATTGTCAAATTGATTGTTTTGGTTTTCGTGCCAGTAGGTTATTCTCATTTGGGGACAGTAGAAGATGTGTTTTGTGGGCAGACTGGCAGTAGACAAAGTTAAAGAAAGCTATGGCGGGGCCTTGGTTCACAGCAGAGTAACTTAGCACAGCCCACTTTAGTGTCTAAGCCAAGGATGCTGATAGGGGATAGTGCCTTGTCTCCAGCTGCAGAAACAGACTCCTTAGAGCAGATTCTGGCTTCACTGCACGTGCATGCTTGACACTGCCTTCGGTGAAATGGAGTACAGAAAGGCAGCTGCTGACCGCGCAGCCCGTGATGGTGCTGCAGCTTGTGGAACTAACCAGTCAGGTTTGCTTGTGCTAGCCATCACTCGTTGAGTGTTTTCTCAAGGGACAACCTCCTTCCTGTGATTGATAGCTTTAGGATATGATAGGAGATGCCTGTGGGCCTTTCCGTTTGGGTTTCAGTGTGCCTCGTCTTTTTAAAGGAGGTAGCTGAGTTGGTAAACAGAGTGCTGTGGGTCTTTATTGACTTGTGTTTGGAAGTGTTTCTAGTGATTCAAGTATCATGCCTCCATCACTGATTCCTCTCGTCCTTGAAAAGGAATAGACAGATGTGAAGGGCTTCTTTACATCCATTGAGTCTTGTACCAATACAGTTTTGCTCTCCTATGGTACACGTGTTAGTGAGTTCTGACAGTGTAGATTGCTGAGCCTACCCCAAGGAGCGAAATAGTTTCAAGCTCTGTTCGCACAGTCGCGTGTTCAGCCACGTCCACCTGCCGGGGAGGAGTGACTTTTCTCAGGCTGAGATGGCCACTGAAAACTACAGTTGTGATGTTCAGCGGTGAGGACGGATGCAGTTACATGACCAAACTCTCAGCCTAGAATTTCTAATGAAATTTTTAAAAGTAATAATAATATATCCTAAAATTATGAAGATTTTAAGAAGGGCTCTTCTAACTTAGAAGAGCTATGTAGAACAGTGATTCTCAACTGCGACCCTTGAATACAGTTCCTCATGTCGTGGTGACCCCAGCCATAAGATAATTTTCATTACTGCTTCATAACTGTAATTTTGCTGCTATTATGAATTGTTATGTAAATATCTGACATATAGGAGAGTCTTAGGCGTCCCCTGTGAAAGGGTCATTCAACTCCCGGAGGGGTTGTGACCCACAGGTTGAGAACTGATGATGTTGAGGAAGCCCACTGTGGAACAGAGAGCTTGCCTTGGAGACGACGTGCTGCCTGGAGAGCAGTTTTTCATAGGCTTGTACTTCGGATATGTAAATTAACACATGCTTGGCAAGCCGGAGCTTCTCTTCTACACAAAAGCCTTTCCTTAAAAGCAGGCAAGGGAGCAGACCTGGTGGTGTAACGGAGCCATCTACCCATTCACCGGTTTTGTATGTGTATCATAGGGACCACGGGTGTTAGGCTTGGCCAGCGGCTACCTGGATGTAATTTATATTGAAGGGAAACATCCCCTTGGGCACATCTACAGTCTGGCTGCCACTAGCCTCTATCAGCGTTTCAGATTTCTGCTGCTTCTGTCTAAGGACATTTCATTATTTGTTTAAATGAAAAGTTAAGTACAGTTGATTACCCGGTCTGGGTGTGAGTGATGAAGAGAATCTTTTGATTTGGAATTCCTTTTCCACAGTGTGGCTCAGCATGTCTTTGAATGTGCCTCCCAAACATTCTGGTGTGACCAAATCTAAAAATGTTTACTCTTTAGAATCTTAGAGAACACTACAGGGGATTCTGTGAGACTAGACTTGCCCAAGGCCACCATCTACAAAGCCCATTTGTCATTAGAGGCATCAGCTGTAGTTTTTTTTTAAAAAAAAAAAAAGATAAATACCGCCAAGGTCTTAGCAACGCATCCTCTCTGCCTGAGGCATTCGTAAAAGTCTCTTAATGAATTGGTTACTGTCCTCGTCATCAGCCTCTTGACTGTATTCGAGTTATCCTGAGAAGATTAGACCATCTCCCACAAACACCCTGTATACACAGAACTGCCAGGTTCTTCATTTTCCAGGCCTGAGGAGCCAGTTTTCTGGTCCGTTGATATTACTAAGTATTCAAGGTCTTCCTTAAAAATTATATAGGTAGTGCATGGGTCTGACACTTGCTGTTGTCACCCAAGACAGCTGGTACCTGAAGTGACCGCTCATGTTTTACCACTTCATAATTGAAGATTCTTATTATTTTGCTCAGAAAGTGTGATATGGAGCAGAGCCATCTTACTGGGCTATGCCAACTGTTCATCCACTGTTTTAGATGAAGACATGGCAGGTTTGTGATGGAACTGACATTTCTCATATTGTGTAGTAATTTATGTGTATATGATAGAGTACACGTGTACGCACGCGCGTGCGCACACACACACACACACACACACACACGGTGGATACTAAGCCTTAAGACAGTTTTAATGTTCCATGTGATACAGCATTCTTGCTGAAAAGTTGGGCATACACCATGGAGCATTTCCGCACTGTCCTCCTGGAGGAAGAAGGCAGCTAGGGCCCTTGGCAGGCACTTGTCTGGCTCTGGAGCCTGGGACATCATCAGTTAATATGTCCAGTGCCTCCCAAGCTCCCGAAAAGTGACGTTCTTGTTGCTAGTTAAGAGTATGTAAGGCTATTTCTGCACAGGACCCGAGTGGTACCTCTGATAAACAGGGCAGCATGTGTTGACAGTGTGGGAGAACGTATTGACCTCAGTGTCTATCCTGATTCTTTCCTGCCATCATCAGGTCTTTCCTAACCACTTGTACCACAACTGGCCCTATAATAATTCAGTTCTTAAAAAGAATTAAGTAAAGGGCCTTTGATTCCATTTAATTTTTTTTTTTTTTGTAATCTTGCAAACATTTTGGCTGCGTGTTTACTTCAGATAAGCCTTGAGGTGGAATTTTCAGGTCTCTAAAGCCAATCTCTAATCTCATGGCACAAACTAATAATACATTCACCTATGTCTTCATAGGGGTTCATAAGGCCAAAAGATAGTCGTTCCTTGAGAATGATCTTAAAGGATTATATCCCTCGCCTGGTCCTGTTTGGCTGGGTACTTTTATGTGGTCAACACTGATCTGAATGGTCCTCCTACATGTGCACATTGAAGCCATCAGCTGGATTCTTTTAATTAAAATAACCCATATTCTTGCTGGAAGTGCTTAACTGAAGATTTCTAACCTCATCTTTTTATTTAAATTTCTAGTTGTGCCGCTTGGGACAGTGGCAATAGTAAGGGAAGGTGAAACTCATAAATGATGCTTAAATTGTTGGTTGAGTACACAGCAACAGGAACTGAGTTTCTTTAGTAAGCGCCAGGAGACTGGCAGTCCCAACCTGGAACTGGCCAGTGGCCGTTCAGACATTTATTAGCCTGTTCCAATCTTCATTACGTGTGTTACAATTCAGACAAGAGGTATAGAAGTGTACAACCTGCCTGGGAGAGACAGCCATAGACAGGAAGCCACCCGCCATGCCTGCCCCTCTCGGGGCAGTAAAGGATGCAGCACTGAAGGAGAAATGGTGAGGTGAGATCGCTGAGGTTTCCCAGATGCTCCGTTCTCTGGTCCGTTGTGTAATTATGCATTGTGTTGTCCTGGCGTTTTCTTCCTAATTCACTTGGGCCTTCTTGAGCCAGCTGAGCTACAGAGGAGATATGCTTAAGTGAGACAGGTGGCCTGGTCTGAGTGGGCCTGAAAGTAAGTCCCTGTGTCCTGGCAAGTTTGAGGCTGTGTCCTGAATCCAAGTGTCTCTTAGCAGCACCACGTTTGAACAGGAAGTTAATTGGGGGGATAGAGGGTGGAGTAGATTGGATTTCAAAAGGCCTGCTTCTTAAATGGGGATCATTCTAGAATCGTAGTCTGTTCTGAGACTTAGGGGTCAAATGCTCCTAGTCTCAGCCAAGGGAAGCCAGAGAGATCAAGGTATAATTCAGTTGGAAGGAGCCCTGATTTCATTGATTTGGTGACTGTTGTTGGGGTTTGAAGCGGAGATACTGGAAATGTACTAGGGAAAGAGTGTAGTGTGGTGGAAGCTCTGGACTCCTCCTCAAAATTAGGGGGGCGGGGTGAGAGGGCGGGGCTAGAGGAGGAACGGCTTTGTGTTGGTTCGTTAAGCACAACTGTCATTCATCTTTCAAAACTGTTCAGTGTTTAAGTATTAGTAAAGAGGATGAAATTTTATCATGTAGCAAGAGAAATAAATGTTTCTCCAGGCAAATTGCATTTCAGAAATCCTAAAGTTTACACTTTTTTTTTAGTTTTTAGAGGTAACCAGGAGTCCCGAAGCTCCCACTTGTTTGTAACTTGGAATCATTTTGTGTGAACCAGAAGCTGTCCTTTTCTAGCTCTGCGTGCTGGGGCTTGATTCAGTCTGGTTCTGAGAGGAGGACAGTGGTTCTTTTTATTCTAGAGATTTGTTAAGTGGAGTCCTTTAAAATATATTGAATGACTTGCATGTTGCATTTGCCCATGCTTCATGATCTCATCTCTTGAGTTCTTCTCCATGTTACTTTAGAATGCAGGGAGATATATATCACTTAGAGAGGAAGAAAAATGCTTTGGGCCAAATTTTTATAATTGAGTTGAGTAGGTATTTTAGATATATAAAATATATTGGAATATGCATATTAAAATTCTAACCTCCTCCCTACCCGAGCCAACCCCCAAAAGTCTAGAACTTTTTCAAATTCAGATTTCAGGCCAGATGTTAAATCACAGAACTAAGATACCTCTTAAGTTCCTTAAAGAATTAATCCCAGTGAGTGGTAGGCTATCATCACCAGCTCTGGGCGTCTTTTATTTATTATTTTATTTATCATTTCTTTTCTTTATTAACTAAAATGGATTCACAGCGACATAAAGCCGTGTGCATCATGGATTTATACTCAATTAAAGAGGCATTAGATTGCATCCAGTCTCAACCGTTTTAATTTAGTTTTTTTAAGCCCCATATTGATAAAATCGTGTCACTTAACAGCTGGAGAATTTGAGGTTGGAAATAATACGCCACAATTACTGATGGATCTGGCTTTCGAATGGTTTTTTTAAAAATTTAGTTCTTTTTAAATTCTAAGATTAAGGTTCTGTGGCTCGAAATGTTGGCGAAATGAAGTTATAATCTAAGCAGAGGCCTTGATGAACACATGCTTGTCTTCTCTTTGTCTCGAGGTGATGGGGTTGAACTTGGTGTGATATGGATACCACGAAGGCCACTGATGCCGGACCACACCCTCACCTCCTCTTATCCTCCACTTTCTAAGGCTTACTCTTGCTTCCCAAAGGGGGAGGGTATTGCACTACTGCAGTCATGTCTAGGAACCTTTGGAAATGAAAACTCTTTAATAAATCTCCTTCCATATATTTAGCACATTGAATTTTGGAAATTTTCATTTCTGCTTTCACATATGTGGAATAGGTTAGTTGGTAGTTTGTTTGGTTTTGGTTGGTTAGTTTTTGTTGTGGTATTTTTTGTTTGTTTGTTTGGTTGGTTGGTTGGTTTTGGTTTTTTTGCCCTTTTTTATTTTAAAATCCTGATCACAAGAATGTCTTCCTGAAATTAAAGTGCTTGAGTATTTTAATTATTATTAAATACCAATTTCCTTCATACATATTGCCATTAAACTTGGAGCTTTTAAAAAAGCATTTCATATTTTAAAACCAAGTCCTCCCCCCCCCTAAATCCCTATTACAATCAGATGAAGATCTGTTACCCCAAAGTAGCCAATTATGAAAATACATTTGGGACATTTCCCCTAGGAGTTGTGAGACTTTATTGCCTAGGAAGACCACAAGAATGCAGCTTACTGCCTCTCGGCAGAGATAGTCAAAAAGATAGATAGAAGTTAAACAACTGTTTTAAACTTCATAACTGGAGTTTAGGGGGCACAGGGCCAGCCATCTTGATCCCTGGTGAATGGTTCATTTTCCTATAAAAGTGGGAATTGTGCATGAATGAGAGAGATGCTCAGGTGGCATGGGGTGGTCCTTGCCCATAATGGCCTTGTACACTCAGAGAACTTCTGATGCAACACAGGGACACTGAGAAAAATGAGATTCCACATTGGCCCCGTAGGTACTGACCCAGAGATTACCATGTCACTGAGGTTTCTGCCTCTCCCAGAAGGAGGTGTGACTGATGGACTTGTGTTGTGTAACAGTTTCCTCTTGAGAGGAAAATATTCTATCGTGCAGGGAAGCTCCTTAAACAGGAAGGCAAACAACTCAAATAGCCTCAGGAAGTCCCTGAAACTGATCAGATTCACTAGCCCCTTCCCTTCCAGAGTAAGTAATAATGACTGCTGAGACTCACTCTCAGACAAGCAAAGCTACAAGGAAGACTCAGACCAAACCATCTGCCTGGAAGAGGTTTAGACCAACCGAGTCAGTTCGAAAAGACCTGTTGAACTGCCTGCAGGCTGTGCAGTGTGCTCCAGGTTCCCAGCTCTTATGAGCTGTCACCTGTGTTGGGGTGGGCTTTGGTGCCTGAGTGTTCTCTGTTCCTGTAGGTAATCAGTTGATTGATCAAGTTGAACTTTGATGGTGTGTGTCCTTTGGTCTGGCATGGTTTCCCTATCAAGAGTGAGCAGATGTATGTGTAGGGTCTCCCCAGAAAGTTTTGTCACACAACAACAGGGAAGCTTGTAAAAAGGGACATACAAAGGAGTCCGTATGTCATCATGGGGTGAGAGTACATAGTTGCTTAATCTAGAAAATATCAGAGTCTGGGGTGAGTGAAGATAAGGGTTGGAACCTCTTTTTGGTAAGGTACTAACTGTGAAATTTTGAAAGAAGAATGATATATGTGTGTGTGTGTGTATGTGTGTGTGTGTGTGTGTGTATGTATGTATATGTCAGTGGTTTTTTTTAAGTCAATGGTAGAAAATCCATAGTCGCGCTTTTCTCACTTGCCATCGAGGACTGAAGGGTTAGCTTGCCAGGAGGAGCCCAGGCAATGGTATAGATGCAGTTCTACGTCTGTGGTGTCTGTGTCCTGGTGATGAAGCAGAAAAATCCTGGATGGCTCTAAGTGTTGGTCTCTAGTTCAGTGCCTTTGTTTTGTTGGAGTATTTTAGATGTCACGGGGGAAAGAGTTGGCCATGTTGTTCTGACTCGTGCAGTCATGATATTTATTCAAACCTTTTTTAAAACCTCTTTTTCTGACCAATGAGACTGTCTTCTTGAACAAACAGGTAGGACTCCCCAGCAGGATCCTCCCAAGACCAATAAAAATGCTAACTGAGGGAGGGGAGCAGAGAAAAGTATATAGTTCAATAAAACAAGTAAATAAAATAAAATAAACTTAAAAAGAAAAAAAAAAGCTAAGTGAACTCAGAAACTCTTCTTTCAAGCCATGTACCATCCCAAAGTTTGGGACCACAACTGAGAGCAGAACCAACCAAACCTGCCCTCCTGCCAGCTCATCCTGCCAGCGGGGGCAAAGATGAAAGCATAGAAGAAGATAATGACGGTCACAGAAGGGGAACCAGGGCAGGGACCACATGAGGCAGCCGAGGAAAGCCACCTTGTGTGATGCAGTCAATAGCTGGGAGGAGGTGCTTTAGACGGACAAGTGTGTGCAAAGGACTTAAATGTCAAGTACAGTTCAGGAATACAAGAATGGCAAGGAGGTTCACATGGAGGGGCACGAGGGGGAAGAGTCTAATGTCATTCCTGTTGCTGTGATAAAATCCTCTGACAGAAAGTAACTTAGGGGAGGAAGGTTTCATTTGGCCCACAATTCAAATTTACAGTTCATCCCTGCAGGGAAGTCGTAGAAGCAGAAACTCAAGACAGCTAACCGTAGCACATCCACAGACAAGAGCAGAGAGAACTGAATGCATGCATGCTTAGCACTCAGCTCTCTCCTAGTCTCTGATAATCCAGGACCCAGACAGAGAACTGTGTCTTCTCCTATCAATCAAGACAAAACTACATAGATGTGTACATGGGCCAACTTCATCTAGACAGCTCCTCATTGAGACTCTTACCAAGTCTATATTCTGTCGTTAACAATTAAAGGTAAACTTCATAGATGGTCTATAGAGCCCACCATGAAGTAGCATCATTATGGGGTGCACAGATATTCAAGCATATGGAGATGGAAGGCCATAGAAGGTCTCTAGTGGGACAGAGATGGACCATAGTGGCCACTACATTAAGGGTATTCAAGGCAATAGGACCTTAGAGCCATCGGGGGAGGCTGTTGTAAGCTCATGTCCCCTTCAAGGATGGAAGGGACTGGCTCCTGAGTTACATTGCTATCTCCAACTCTTCTCCCATCTCCAGTTATTCTCCTGAGTACCAGGGATGATCATCAGTTCTCTAAGGAGGTCATCTCACCTCAGTATTTAGCCTGCCATTTTCATTTTTGCAATGCCTGGAAAATGGGGAGCTTTTATGCTCCTCCAGGGAGTGTTATTTCAAGATGTTTTCTGCTGCCTGTGTCATGCCAGGATGTGGGTGGATGTATTTTTGCAGCTTTGCACCAGAGAGTCAGCTTCTGATTTGCAGACTGCTGCTTTTATTATGGGGCATATTGTCCATTGATGAATAATGTGTGGGCTACAAAGCCGATATATAGCTTTTAAAATAGCTCATTTATCCTGCTAGCTTCACCCCTGGTGTGAGGCAGGGCCTTCAGAAGCGTTTTCTGGGAGCAAGGTTTAGAATGTTTTCCTCGGGTTCTAGGTCATCAGTTCATCCTCTGCCTGTCACATATTTTCTTGGTCACCTGAGGACCTGAGGGTGGGCACCCAGACGGTCTGAATCCACTGGAGAAGGCCTAGACTGGGGTCGGGGTGGGGGGTGTTTGGAGTGACTGCTGAGGAAGTAGATGCTCCTTTGAGCTACTAAAATATTCCTCAGAATGTGCACTTACAAAAATGGGACAAATAGACAACATGATTTCCACGGAAGCTCCAGGGTATCATAAAGTAACTGAAGCCTGCTGATGCTTGTTTTTGTGCCTGAAGAACCAGGCCTGTCTTGTAGGGGTTCTGTGTGGGAAGGGAGGTGTCCTGGGGCAGGGGAGGAACCTCTCACAAGGTATAATGGGGATTGAGAGCATTCCTGCAGCAGGCTTGGGCACAACGGGGTGAGAGATTAATACGCAGACAGCTTCCCCTCTTACCCACCCTGTGTCTACAGGTCAAGGGCCTCCTGTCACAGGAACCTCCCTGGGTGTTGTTTTCCCTTTGCACAGAGTTCTTGTGTTGCCTAGTGTGTTGCAATCTGCAGCCAGTGGCCAGGTGACATCTGTTGGAATGCTGATGTGTGTTGCCAAGCAAAACAGATGCAGGAAGATTTGCCAAAGTGGAGAAGAAGGGACAGAGTGGGAGGTAGGGCCTGTTGGGGGCAGACAGCAATAATGGCAGTATTTATAGACTAAAGTTTAATACCATGTTGCTCTAAAACCCTTAGGAAAACTTTCTGCTCGTGCCAGTATTTCCAAGCATGTTGAATGACTATTTTATCCTCCATCCTCCATTCAAAATGGTGTTTAAATGGTCCAACAGAGCAGACGTGATTACATAGTAACATTTTGTTTTCTATAAACCGCTGGCCACCAGATTTTTTTTAAATCTGTGCTTGCGTTAGTTTTGAAACAGGGTGGAATAAAACCTAGACTGGCAGATATGAGTGGGAGGTCACATTTCATTTATAGTTAGGAACCAGAAATTGTCCAGGAAGTGGTATGGGGTTATAAAATCTCAAAGCCTGCCCTTGCTGACCCATTCCCTCCATCTAGCAAGGCTCTACCTCCTAAAGGTTCTCCGGTTTTCCCAGCATCACCACCAGGGTACCAAGTGTCCCAACACGTGAGCCTAGGAGAGACTTCATACCCCAGCCACAGCACAGTGGTGTCACCTGGGGTTACTGACGTATAGTCAGGACTGAGAACAGCTAGGTAAGCTGATGTAACTGCCAACGCAGCCATGGACATGGCAACAAGTCATCTCTTCTTACCTGGCCTTTGTCACTCACAAGTCTGCGTGTTATGTGGTCACTCTTGCTGGGCACAGGGGTGTGCTCCACAGAATGAAATCAGGATACAGCTGGGCGACACCTATGCATTCAAGGCAACAGGATGTTCTGTTGAATATCGTCAAAGTCTATATAACAGAGCTTATCTCTTGGAATAGCTTAGAGGTAAAAGGATTAATTTTCTCATCAGTTTCCAACTGTAAGACGTTAAGTGAACGTGGGGTTCTAACTCCAGCCAGGCCCAGGCCGGTCTGGCCTGTTGGAACCTGTGCACAAATACCTTTTCTCCCAAGTCGTTGTATTATCTCCCGCTGTAAATATTAGCTGAGCACATTTTTGTGGCTTTTGAAACTCCACTTCTTGAAAGGGGAGGCCAAGTGTTAGATTTTTGTAATTTCAGACAAAGTTGGGAAGTGGTTTCTTCTTTGTTGTTAGAAGCAAAATATTAAAAGTAGAGGAGACAGTAAAAGTTTCTTGGTTCGCTTTTTTGAACCAGATACTGTATTTCCTTGTCCAAGGATAGATAGGCAGGTAACACCAGAGTTTGGGTCTTAGTGGGCCTGATGTCCAAACCACCCTCTTCCTGATATTTGGGATTTAATTGTGGCCAAATCTGGCCCATTTATAGTTTTTATTGAACGAACCATGAGAGAGGCAGCTTGACTTTCAGATTGCCTAATAGTTCACATGTTTACATTGCTGTCTTTGATGCCATTCTAAGTAGGCAGCCCCATGCATGTTCCAAGGCTTTTACTCAAGGTAACCTTTGTGACACATAATCTGTATGATCTGGTTAGTGTTGACATACCTGTTAGCAACGCTGGGACTAGGGAAATGGCTCAGTTGATAAAATGTCTTGCAAAAATAACTTTGTAAATAGATTCCTAAGACCCATACAAGAAAGCTGGACATGAGGAGACAGGCAGATCCCTGTGGTCCCCAGCCAGTGAGCCTAACCTACTCAGGAAGCTCCAAGCCAGGAAGAGATTGTGTTTAAAAAGATGAGTGACACCTGAAGTGTACCTGAGGTGGCCTCTGTACACATATACTCCAGTGCACACTTGAACGGTGTGGGCACACACACACACATACAGATAAATGATGGTGGAGCTAGTAAGACAGGCAAACGCTTGTTATTTTGATGTCCTTAGATCCCTGTGATATTAGATGTTCAGAGTTCATCCCTCAGTTCTCTGCTGAGCCAGGGACACTTCCTGTAGCTTTCAGAACAGTGGACTCATGTGACTTTCTGCTTCTCACCTGCTGAGGATGTAGAAGGTGGAGAGAAGTTTGTGATATTGTTCATAAAGTAAGAGCACACAGGCTAGGAGGAAGAATGCAGTGGTTTCGAAGGAAGTCCACACTGCCATCTTCTGCCTTTCTTCACCAAGCATCTCTGCAATAAGAGAGTTTTTAGAAGATGGGATGCACAAATTCAGTAGGATCATTTGACCCCATTTAACACAAGTTTAATAACCATAAATAAATATTAGCTGATTTGGTTACTGCTCCCTCTGAAAGACGAGGCAAGAATTCCTTACAGATTCCTTAAGAATTGAATCTGCAGCAAATCTAGCTGCTGAGCTGTTACCAGCAAACAGATCTTAATTCATATTTTTTGTTGCCATGCAGGAAATGTCACCCATTCAGGATTAGTGAATTTTCTACCATACTGTAATGGAGAAGCCCTGGAGAAAAAAAAAACAATAAAAATATTTTTTAAAAAATTTTTATAGCTCACCTGATGACCAGCATCAGCAACTTTTCTTTTTATGACTTTGGGTTAAAGGACTTGGGGGAAGCAGAGATTTGCTCACTTCTATAAAAACCACAGTAAGATCACTCTTGGGTCATGGCTACCTTTCCTCTGACTGTATTTCTTAAAAATTGTTCTCTCTAGTCTTCATTAAACCCAAGTAGATGAAATTTTAAGTCACTCTTTTAGACACATGCTAGAAAACAAATAGTTTTAAAATGATTTGATTTGTTATTTTGAGACAGGGTCTCATGTGGCCCAGATTGGTCTTGGACCCCTGGTCTTCCTGCCTCCAACTCAGAGTGTTGGTATAAACATGCCTGACTGTGCCCAGCGTATACAGTGCCGGGGATCAAACCCACCGCTTCCTCATGCTGGGCAGGCAGTCCACCAGCTGAGCTACATCCTCAACCCCAAATGAATTTCAGATAACTCATACTAAGTAGTCTTTTCCAAGAAGGCTGAGGTCAGGCTAAATTGTGGAGATTATAATCTAAACCAGACAGGGTCGTCGGAGGTGGTGACCAGCTTTAGCGCTAGGGTTCCCACCTCCCACACCAGCTGTGCATTTGTCCCTTGTTAAGCACCAGCGTAAAAGTGTAACAGAGTGAGAGGTCCCCGCATCAGGGTTATCAGGTCCTTCGTTGGTAATAATTATACCAGAATGTGTTTCTCTCGCGACTGTATATTTGCCGGCAGCGCTGACGGAGCCTCTCCCCAATCTCGGAGTTTCGGGAGTCTATTAATAAAGCGTGTGGAGGGAATTAGTTGCTAATTTTGGCTGTGCTTGAAATGAGATTGTCAGCAAATTTTAACTTCAGACCCAGAACTGCAGCTTACTGTGTACTGGGCATCATCCACGAACTAGAGAAAAAAAAAGGCAGAATCTCTGAAAAATAGAAAAAAGTCAAATACTTTGCATGTCTTAGGCTTTATACTTGCTGGTGTTACTTAAGAACGTTGATACCTTTTCTTTCTGGATTTATTTGTGTTAATATTTGACAGTTAAACACAAGTCTGTACTGGTCATGAGTCCCTCCGCTGAAGAGTAAGACTTAAGTAAATGTTTACTTCTAAACTATTATAGATACAGAGTAACTGTGCATTGCTCCTGCCAAAAGGAAATGGATATTTAATTCAGCCTCCACCTATCCCAACAACCATGAAGAAAGAGTAAAATTGAGGCCAGGACAACTGATGGCTCTCCTGCTGTGGCTACCTGTGTACAGGGGTCAGCCTATTTCTGACTCCCTTTGACATACATCCTCAAGGAAGTCCATGGAGATACAGTATTAAGTAAGACAGAAGGGCAGGTTTGGGGGACTATGGTTGTTTCAAGTAGTAACGAGACCCTGCTAAGTGAAGTTGCTACCTATGTGTTTTCATACATGTGCCCAGGAAAGTGGACAGGAAGTAGAAACAGGAAATCATGTGGAGGCTCCCTGAGGAAGGGCTACCTGTGAGTTTCCATCCACTGAGAAGTCTTGTCCTGGGTCCTGTGTGACATAACGAAGAGGTGACCTGCTTGCCCAGATGTCCTAAGCCTGGAAGAGCTGGATGTATGAGAGGCATGGAAAAGGGTCGCCCAAGCTAGTGGACAGGAATCACGGGTGAATGAGCAAATCAGTGGGCCCTCTGGGGTCTCTTTTTGTAGGAGAATGTGTTCCCTTGTCTGAGGGACGATAAGATGTGGTGTTCTGAGAGATACGAGACCTGGATACTCTGAGATCTGAGGAAATAAAGCTGCTGGTGCTTGGGGTTTCTTTGTTTTGATTTCTTGTTCTGAAGACACAGCCCAGCCACACACACCCTAGGAAAGTGCTTTACCACTGAGATATAGCTCTAACCTGGAGCTGGCTGTTTCGTTTCAACTATTTTAGATTTATTTATATTTATGTGTAAGTGCGTATTCAGCCCATGTATGTTCAGGTGTCCAGAAAGCCCAGAAGAAGGCATTGGGTCCCCTGGAGGTACAGGCAGTTGTGAGCTGCCCTCTGTGGGTGCTGGGAACCAAACTAGGTCTTTGGAAGAACAAGTGACTGCTAAGCCATTCCTCTTTGAACTCCAAAGTTGGCTACTTCAAAAACAGGGAGCAGACACATTCCCAGAGGAGTAACAAAGACCTTGACTCTAGTCTCTCCTCCTAGGTTTTAAGAGGTCTCTTTCTCTCACAGTTTCTTTTACAAATGGTAGGAAACGATCTTCTGTGTCCTCTTAACATTCTGTGCAACATGGTTTGCCCCTCCTGTGACATCTCTAGGGATCTGTAAGGCCTCCCCTACAGTATTTGCCCCTCCTGTGACATCTCTAGGGATCTGTAAGGGCTCCCCTACAGTCTCTCGGGCTAAATAAAAGTCCTTTTGTTTGTTCTCTGTCGTACATTCTTTGAATGCCAGCATCTGTGTGTGTCCTGGGCAGCGGTAGAACAGGTATTATGGCTACATAGCAAGTTGAGCGGCTGTGCTATCTAGTCTGTGAGCCTTAATTGTGCAATTTTCTTTCTTTGGGACAAAATGGTAGGTTTTCTGGCCTGCCTTCTATGTTCTCGGTATAGCCAGAAGACCATAATTACAGATTACACCATGTCACCCTTGAAATTCAGAATAGGATAATGGGCTAGGAATGTTGCTGGGTTCACAAAGTGCTTGCCACGAAGCCCTGGGTCCCAACCAGATGTAGTGACGCATGCCAGTAACCTGGTGTTTGAGAGGTTGGAACAGGAGGATGAGAAGTTTAAAGTCATTCTTGGCTACATTGTAAGTTTGATTTTGAGGAAGCTTGGGATACACAGCAAACCGTCTCAGAAGGAGGTGAAGACAGTGTAGACAAGAGAGAGAGAGACATCACACCTTCCTTGTCCTTCTCTATCGAGAGGAGGCTCTCTAACCTTCTAGGGGAACACCACAGTGCTGAGATGAGTCTGTTTCTTGGCTTAGCCTGTGCCTTCTGCCTCCTGCCTTTGAGGTGCTTGCTTTTGCGGAACCAACCGCCATGGAGGCAAGCTCAGGTTAGCTATTTAGAAAGATCCAGAAACTAGAGAAATGGCTCTGTGGTCAAGAGTACTTGCAGCTCTTCCAGAGAAGCTGAATTTAGTTCCCAGCAACTATGTCAGGCAACTCACAACTGCCTCTAACTCCAGCTGCAGAGAACCTGACACCACCTTCTGGCCTCTCTGGGCATCTATGTGCACATAAGTAAAAAGTAATTTTTTCTTTTAAATAGAGAAATTCCAGCCTTCCAGCCATCTCTACCTTTACTTTGAAGATAGTTGGTTAATGATAGGCAATCATGAGTCCGTGCCAGCCGCGTTCCACTTGGAGAGGTCTGTCCTTCTCTTTCCCAACAAAGGCTGCTGTAGGTGAGCCTGAGTGTGTGTGGGATGGGACGCACTTGCACAGCTGTTTTCCCGGAAGCTGGAGGAGGGGAGCCACGCACAGGATGGGGAGACAGCATAGCTCAGGGATACACTTGGCTGAAACAGCTGAGAAACAGCTGCAGTGGCCCGAGTAAACTGAGAGTGGGTGTTTTGTTATCAGGAATAGACTTATCCAGCTGAAGGAAGACAGATACTGTAGTCTTTAGCAGCCATATCCTTAGATGCTGCAGGAAGACAAGTGTTCTTAGCCTCAGGCTGTGAGACCCAGGGCTCTGTCAGTGTGATCTTGTAGAGAGGTGGGAAGGACCTCTTCCAACAATAAAACACGGCTTAGAGAGAGGTGAACGTGTTCGTTTTCAACCTTATATACCTTTGTAGTGTAGTGCTTAGTAATGTAAGTGTGTGTGTATATGTACGTGTGCGTGCATGTGCTGCATGCCTGCACACATGTTTGTATGTACATTCATGTCAGAGGTCAAGCTCAGGTGTGGTTCCTCAGATGTCACTTACCTTTTTTGAGACAGGGACTTCGACTGGCTAGACAAGCTGGCTGGCTGGTCAGCAGTCCCCACGGATCTGCCTGCCTCTGCCCCACTTCAGCCCAAGTATTTACTAGCATGTATCACCATGCCCATCTTTTTCCCATGGGTTCCGTAGATGGCACTCAGATCCTCAGACAGGCTCTCTTGCACAGTGAGATGCTGTCTACAGACACAGCCCGGCAGCACAGAAGGTGCTCTAAGTGGGTTCATGAAGTATCTAGCTTAATACATTTACTGTAAAGACATGCACGCCGACTCTTGACACTGCCAAGGTCACATCATACCTACATGTTTTTTCCCTATGTCATCTGATAACCCACCTGTATGTTCCTCAACCTCCCTCATTAAAAAAACAAAAACAAAAAAACAGAATTTCATTTTGAGTAATTTGGAAAAGATGACGTGTCCCAAGAGTGAGGATATGTGCAGTTCTGAGATAGCTGGACACTCAGAAATGACAGGGTGGCCTCTGAGTCAGTCTTCCTAGTGCCAACCTCATGTTGGGGCACCGCCCACACCTAGCCTTCCCACCACAGCAACCCAAACAGCCTGGGGCTATATCTACCTGTTTCCTGACTGAGACTTCTGGTCAGTGACTTCCTATTTGAGATGGCGGGAATGTGTGAGGGTGGGGAAACTCCCAGGCCAAGCTGCCCAGCAGAGTTGCCTGCGGGCACTGAAGTCAACAGTAGCCAGGTGACATTTCCTGACCAGCTCTTGAGGATGCTTAGCCTGACCGTCATCTTGGGTAGTTTAGTCTTTGACCACTTTAGGTACTTCAACAATTCTTTGACACATGTGGAGGAGGTCTGAGACCAACTTTGTGGGACTTTACTCACTAAGCATTTCCACCTGCCCTGGACACTTTTTAATACTAATACTTAATATGGCGGTTCTTTTTCAAGTCAGTAACAAGAGAAAATTTAATACTTAAGTGTTTACATTTTGGGTGCAGTTTTAGAAATGACCTGTTAGGGTATGGTAAAGAAAATCTTATTTTTGAGAGCCAGTTTCTGCCACTGACATTCCCATGTGTTGCTGCCCCTTGACTTTTCTGAATCTACTTCCTATTTGTAAAACGTCAACACTTACTAGCATTTCTTTTAAGGAATAGATGAGATAGAGTTGAGATCTGTGAAGATGCTAATGCTTACAACATGTCTGATTATAGAGTTAGTGAAACACTTGCTAGAGAAAGGTAAATCACCAGACCGGCGATTATCAACCTGGGGGTCCAATGACCCTTTCACTAGGGTCACATATCAGCTATCCTGCATATCAGATATTTACATTATATGTAATGTTTATACATATACAATATGTATATGTATAAGTTTATAACAGTAGCAATCTTACAGTTACATAATAGCAGTGAAGATAATTTTGTGGTTGGGGTCACCACAGCATGAGGTGTGCGTATTAAAGGGTCACAGCCCTAGGAAGACTGAGAACCACGGTGCCAGACAGATCTGAGGATTTTACACTAAAGGAAGACCACATGATGTCATTAACAGTCCCGTTTGATTCCAGCACATTGTGGCTGTGGGCAACCGATTGTTGAGAGGGATGGGCACCTTTAGATACTAATGTGATCAAGGGGAGGGACCCAAGCCCTTCAGTTTATGAGACTTTGTTGAGTGGGGACTATGTCTCCCTAGGGAGTATCCCAGTGCTGGGCTCTCAGTCCCCCATATTACTCGTGGCTTTGGGGAGCCAGCAGAGAAAGGACACTGGTGGTACGTATGTTCATGTGCATCTTACAGAAAGGCGCTAAGATGCAAAGGGAAGTCATGTTAGCCTTGAGTTCTCTGAGCAGCTGATCTGAGAAGTGTTAAGAAACGAGGTGGGGATAGTGTTCTGGTAAAAACATAAGCGATGAGTAAAACAGAGAAAGGTTATTCCAGGATGCTCCCTGAGGCCCCAAGGAAGGCCTGCTCTACTTGAATGGCAGACCTGTTCTGGAGGGGAGGGGAGAAGGGCATGCCCCACCCTCTGAGGTGGAAGACTGTCAGCTTGACTGTCCAGCCAGATGTCTTGCTAATAGGGTAACTCTTCACCTCTCTGGTGACAGTCTGTCCCAGATCACTATAGGATGTTCATGGCTGTTGGCTGAAGGCCAACTTTCTCATTCTCTGTTGGTATCTTCATACCTCAAATGGAACCATGAAACTTATGGTTTATAGCTTCAATCCCAGAGGGCCTATGGCCAAGGCTCTACAGACAGTGTCCTAATTGCATTTTTTTTTACTGGTTTTGATGGTTAATAACCATAAAAATGTATATTGTTTAATTTCCAGGAAAACAGGCATAATATAAAATAACTCACATTGTTTTGTAATTTAGGAACTATATGTGTGGTTTATTCTTGCTCTCTGATGTGTGTCTCCTAGGTTGTTGTAATATCTTACCCACATGGAATAGCTTAGTTATGGTTAAAATCTGTACTTTTACACACATTCCAGATGACGCCACTGTGTCAGGCCCTTGATCCACCTTCAGAAACCGTCATTGAGTAGGTACTGAACAACGCCTCAATAAAAACTGGGAACCTCGGGAATATTTTCTTCCTAGCTTAGCTATTTTCACCTTCAGCGTAATTGAGAAACATCAAAGATCCCTTCTTTCCCGGTGACATGTTTGCGCACCTGTGTGTATATATATATGTTCACATGAGTACACACAAAGGCCAGAGGTCATCAAGTTCTTCACCAGTCTCTTTTCCTTTTTTCTCTCTCAAGACAAGGTCTTTCACTAAGCCTGTTGTTCTGGGCTGGCTGAACTGGCTTTCAGGGGCTCCTGGGATCCTCTTGCTTCTACCTCCAAGCACTGGTGGTATGACATGCCCCTGCATGTGACATTTTACATGGGTTCCTGCGCTTGACTGGGTCATCTACTGCCCCACCTCCTGATTATTTTTAAGTAGTGTTAGTGTCCATAATTTCATAAGAAGAGGCCATAATGTCACCTAGTTCTCTGATAGAGCTTGAATCTCAACTGTACCTAAAATTTAAGAGTTTATCCACAATATGTATCTGTCACAGTTAGCAGGGTTTAACCTTTTCCATAGTTAGCCTTCATTGTTTTCTCTATAAATGGCTAGGTAGTCCACATTATGCCCTCAGTTGGGAATGGAAGAATCACTCAATATTTTGGTCTCTGCCCTGATTTGGGATTCCCCTCTGTATGCTGTAAATATGTTTTATTACCATTGGTTAATGAATAAAGCTATTTAGCCAATGGCATAGCAGAGCAAAGCCAGGTGGGAAATCCAGACAGAGAGAAAGAAAGAAAGTAGGTGGAGTCAAGGAGATGCCATGTAGCTGCCGAAGGAGGCAGACTCTGGACCCTTACCAGTAAGCCACAGCCACATGCCAATACACAGATTAATGGAAGTGGGTTAATTTTAAGATGTAAGAGTTAGCTAATAAGAAGCCTGTGCTAATTGGCCAAGCAGTGTTGTAATTGATATAGTTTCTGTGTGATTATTTGGGTCTGAGCAGTCGGGAAACAAGCAAGCAGTCCCACTTACACTGCCCTAAGTTAGGTCAGGTACTCTTAGCAGAAGCATAGCACTTTCCATCCCCGAAGCACACTCAACAGACATTCTGCTTTCTTTTTTAATCTATACACACATGCGTGTGTATGAGAACAAAGTACATGTGAGCATCAGAGGACAACCTTGGGTGTCATCCTCTGATTCCACCTTCTTTGAGGCAGGGACTGTGTCTGTGACCTGGAGAGCACCAGTTAGGACAGACTGGTTCAGGAGCTCCCTGCTTCTACCCACCAGCACTGGATTACAGGTGCACTCAACCATATTTTTTACAAGAGTCCTGGGGATTGAACTCCAATTCTTGTGTTTGCCAAGCATATGCTTTATTGACTGAGCCCCCCACATCCCCTTTGTAACCCAAACTGCTCGACACCGTGGGTATGACTTTAATGTCGATCAGTGCCACTACCTGCCATTAACACTGTGTTATTGTCAGTTTTCTTTATATGGCAAGGGACCAAATGCGATCAGAAGATAGGAAAGTCAGGGCTGAGCTCTAGAGTGAGTGGGCTGGTTTGAGTAAAGAAATGAAAGCTTCTGGACCTTGGAGAGCTGCTGTGGCAGTGTAAATGCAATTGGCCCCCATAAGCTCATAGGGAGTGACACTGTTAGGACATGTGACTTTGTTGAAGTGGGTGTGGCTTTATTGGAGGAAATGTGAAGCCGTAGGGGTGGTTTTTGAGGTTTCATATGCTCGAGATAGCACCAGTGTCTCAATACACTTCCTCTTGCCTCTGATTCAAGACGCCGCCGCCAGCAACATGTCTGCCTGAACGCTGCCATGTTCCCTGCCATGATGATAATGAACCTAACCTCTGAACTGGAAGCTAGTCACCCCAGTTAAATGTTTTCCTTTGTAGGAGTTGCCATGGTCATGGTGTCTCTTCACAGCAATAGAAACCCTAAGATTGATGATAGACGGGACATACAAGAGCCACGAAGAGAGAGCAGCTTTCCAGCCTGGAGCATAGGACCTTGCAGTGTTTCCAGAAGGCAGGAAGGTGCCACAAATCTATACTAGGAGGTTCCAGCAAAAGAGTAAGCCTGGGGAGTAGTTTGATGGGAAACAAGAGCACTAACTGGTGACTTATCTTTGCGAAGTATTTTAGGCATCTTTTTTCACAAAGTCATACTTCACCGACTCATTGTAAAAATAAAGAAATAAAATAAAAAGTGAGGAAAGGAACCACACTATTCAGTCTTCTTGCCGAATGCTTACCCTGCCATCTGGGTAAGAGGCGTTTATGAGGTGGAGGTAGACCGTGACTTTGGTCAAGTGGGCTGCAGAGATGGCTCGGCTCTTAGAACTCTTGCTAGGCAAGCATGCAGATAGATCAGAGTTTGGATCCGCAGAACCCACATGAATGCCAGGGAGGTATGGCAGCCCAGAAGAATCAAGGCTGATTCCTGATATCAACCTCAGGCCTCCACAGGCACAAACACTCTTGTGCACACACGCACGTGAGTCGTGGTGGTTCAGGGAGTGTCACATAGTGACTCGTGTCATAATTAATAGGTAGTATGTCTCAGATAGAAATGGTGAGACTCCCAGTGCAGTGCATCTGCATGAGTGTGCTGCTCAGCTCTGGAAACCTACTGAAGGTACTTTGGGGAGCTGGAGAGGTGACTTAATTGATATTGTGCATCTCTGTATCATTTTTCAAACCCTAGACCGGATCCCAAGTACCACAACCTGAACAGCTGCAACCCCAATACTTGGAAGGTGGAGGCAGGACCTCCACAGCAAGGTTTTGATCTTGACTCAAAAGAAAAGGCCTTTTGTTACTGGTTTTTGTTCTGAGCTGTCTGTCCACTCTGAGGCACAATATACATTGAAGCAAACTTGTAGCTTAATCAGTTTGCATTATGTGGAATCCCTGATCCTGGCTGACAGCCCCGTGAGAGAGATGGAAACAGTCACCTGGGGGAAAGGTTGGTGACCTCCAGACATGATACTATCTGACACTGTCTTCATCCAAATGCAGTTGGAGCCCTCCTGTTTTGTTCTTGGTTTTATTTCTTGGAAGTAGCTTTTCGCAAACATCTCTCATGTGGCAGCCCTAGAGGTTCATCAGAAACTCCAGCATGAAGGGGCTGTGCACACACTGTGGGCAGTCTGGCTTTATCACACCCCTACAATGTCATCTCCTGGCATGGAAAGCTTTGGAACTGTAGTTGCCAGTGGTCGGAGAGAATTGTAGGCATACTGGGGGAGTCCCATTAGTGTCCTCCGCCTGGGACAGTGTCCGGTATTTTAATATTTTCTTGTCAGAGAATTCCTGTTTCAAATATACACACACTATATATATATTTTTTTCTTGTATTTTCAGCAAGACTGGCTTGTCAAACAATTTTATTTCTTTAAACAGCTTTTTATATAACTGAAGTTTACAAGCTATAATATTTCCTAGACTGTGTCTGGATAGTCTGTTTAATTATAAACCTGTTGCTATGGAGAGGGATGGCACAGACCTTCAGGAATCTCGTGGCTGAGTCCACAAGGTGACATGGGAAGGAGAGGAGAGAGAAGCCGCTGCACAATTGGACACAGGTACAGATGTCCCTTTGCCTTCCCCAGGTGGATTCTTGTGCGCATTCTTGTACTTTCTCTCCCAATCTTTTCTTTTCTTTTTTTTGTTTTTTGTTTTTGTTTTGTTTTGTTTTGTTTTTTGTTTTTCGAGACAGGGTTTCTCTGTGGCTTTGGAGCCTGCACTGGAACTAGCTCTTGTAGACCAGGCTGGTCTCGAACTCACAAAGATCTGCCTGCCTCTGCCTCCCGAGTGCTGGGATTAAAGGTGTGCGCCACTACCGCTCAGCTCTCTCCCTGACACCCATGTTGATGGAGTTCAAGTCAAGAGCTGTATAGTTTAAAGTTCTGAGTTTGGCTTTGAGCAGAGAGGACTTCTTATTGAAACTGACGATTTATTGAATTGATCACTTCTAGAAAAACTGCTAGGAAAACAAAATCGAACATTTACTCACTAAGATACATACTTTTTTCTGAAAGAATGCTTCCTACCACTGCTCTGAAACTTGAAATTTTGTGCCCTTGATGTCTCCAGTAAGTGGACCCCTTCCAAGACGCTGTGTTACACTGGTTTGTTTGGAAGCTTGCAGACGTATTCTTGTTAAACGTCATGCCAAGTTTGGGTTAGGAAATTTAAAATACCAAAGTTGTGGAGTCTCACACAGGTTCTAATGCTGTCGCCTTGGCTTTGGGTGTGAAAGAACGCGTTCGAAGGGATGTCCCGTCTCAGAGTTTGCATAACTACTATTCCTTGTCTAGAGCTACTCAACTCTAGTCCTTATAGATGCATGGCTTGTTCTGAAATCTATGGCTCCTTCAAGTGTTTAAGATTTGGCCAAATTGACCACATACTTGGCACTTTAGTTCACCACTTTCCCTATTCCCTCCAGTGGTAACGGAGATCTTCCACTTGCTCTTTTGGTTTTTTGAGACAGGGTTTCTCTGTGTAGCTTTGGAGCCTGTCCTGACACTCTCTCTGTAGACCAGGCTGGCCTTGAACGCAGAGAGTCGTCTGCCTCTGCCTCCCGAGTGCTGGAATTAAAGGCATGCGCCACCGCTGCCCGACTTCCACTTGGTCTTTTGCAAAAGGGAAGTAGTAATAGAAATTGACCACTACTTCGAGGAGAATTGTAAGAAAACACAGTCATCTCACCTTTGAAGCTCAGTTACAGAAGTGTCCCTGCATCATGGTGCCACAGAACTGACTTCATGACTTACTTTGATATTTGAGGTAGCAAAACGAGAGTCTCAAGAATCAGTAAGAGATTTCTTTGCAATTTGGAGTCTGTTTTGATAGTTTCTTTTGACAGCTAATATGAAAGTTGACCTGAAGATAGGTCTGTGGCCAGGTGATTTTCAACTCAAAAATCTGGCCTTTGGGACTGATGAGCTCATTCTTATTCTACCTCCAGCTTAATTCACAAGCTATGACTCATGACTTGCTGTTAGAGAAGGTGAAACACAAAGTTTAATTCGGGGATTCTAAAACCATTTGCTTCAAGAAATGAGGAACTTGGTGCTTTTTTTTTTCCTCCTTGGGGTATTTCCTTAGATCGCGTGCTCTCTGGAATTTGAGATGGAAAGTGTCCTCAGCATCAGGTACGTGAGCCAATACCTGATTACCTTTATCCCCTTGGCTAATGAGTAATGCTGATTACATCAAGCCTGTGTTTCTGCCACACATCTAGAGAATTAATAGGGGATCTTCCACTTTCTAACCTAGGAGACTGGTATCTCACTAAGTTTCCATCTCCAGCTAGCAGTGCTCATGGGGATAGCGAGTGGAAGCTGCGGTTACTCCAGGGCTTCCACTGTTTGAGATGCTCATCCGGGAAAGATGATCATTCCCTGAGGTTTTTCTTTCCATGTAGATTCTTTCTTCACTTTGATTCTGTTTGGAAGCTTTTGTGAACTGGGTATCAGTATAGTAAGGAAGCAGAATACAGAACTTAGTCCGTGGAAAAGGGACCATTTGAGATACAAAGTAAGAGGTCTTCTGCACATTGTTGCCTCAGTGAAGAGAATATAGCTCCCACCATCACTATGGGGAGGATACAAAGAAATACAACAAATTTCATAATAAGTTACATTTGGTTCATGTATTATTGTCTTAGTTACTGTTCTGTTGCTGTGAAGAGACAGCCATAACCAAGGCAACTTATGAAAGAGAGCATTTAATCGGGAGTTTGATTATAGTTTCAAGTCTATGGTCATCCTGGCTGTGAATCAGGTAGCAGGCAGACAGGTGCTTATATCTTATCCAGAATAGAGGAAGAGAGAGGCAGAGACAGAGATAAAGAGACAACATGGGAATGATGTGGAATTTTGAAACCCACCCGCAATGGCACCCCTCCTCCAAAAGGACCACATCTCCTACTCCTTTCCAAAACAGCCCACCAACTAAGGACTAAGCATTCACATGAGAGCTTACAGGGGGCCATACTCATTGAGACTACCACAATTATCCTACCAGCTCCAAATTTCGATTTATTTTTGTGTACATGTGTGTAGTATATGTTTGTGTAGGTGTGTAATGTGTGGAAGAGTGTGTATCCAGGTGGAGGCCAGAGATCAAGATTTGGCATCTTCCTGTGTTCCACCCACCTTATTTTGTAATGTCATTTGATTTTATTTGTGTATGTGTGTTACATGGTGTATGTGTATAGGCAAGCATGCCATAGTGCATGAATGGAGGTCAAGGGCCAAGTCTGTGGCTCCCAGGGATTGAACTCAGGTTATCAGACTTGCATTGTGAATCAGCAAGTGTCCTTTACCCATTAAGCCATCTTGCCAACCCCTCATTATTTTTGAGGCAGTGCCTTTCACTGAACCTGGAGCGCATCTATTCAGTTAGGCTGACCAGTGAGCTCCTGGGATCTGCCGTGCTTCCTGCCCCCTTAGTACTGGAGTAACAGACATAGTTGCTATGCCAGGCCCTTTATGTTGCTGCTGGGTTCCTCAAAGTTGCATCTTCATGTTTGAGCACAGAGCACTTTACAGATTGAGCCATGCCCCCAAGTGGTGGTTTATTTTTTTGTTTGTTTGTTTGAGCTAAATTTGCTGTTGTTGTTCATTTAGATATTTGAAAATTCCATTAGGATCTGATAGTGATAGCATTCCCTTATAATGCTGAATCATGAGTAAAACTGCCCTGAGATGTAACACCTGGTACTGTCTGCCTTTGCATGCTCTGCAACTTTCCTCTCTTAACTTGTTCCCTCGTCGAGAAGGCCTAGGGAAGCTTCAGTTTCCTTTTCTGTGGCTCTATTAAAATAAGACTGTGGCCTTTCCACTTTGGGAAAGTCGAAGTAGCAAGCGGGGGATGGGGGGCAGACTGTCACATCATAGCAAGCACGGGGGGGGCAGACTGTCACATCATAGCAAGCACGGGGTGGGGGGCAGACTGTCACATCACAGCCAGTTAAGAGCACAGAGCAGTAAAACTAATGTGTGCTTCAAGATTTCCGCCCTGTTCAGTCTACTCTTGTTCAACCCAGGATCCCCTGTACAGGTAATGATGCCTAACTCTGTCCACTTCAATTTATATAATCATCATAAAGCCCCCCAGTGTGCCCACAGCCTGTCCAGACAGCCCCGCCTCCAGACCCCTTTCCTGGGTCTAGACTGCGTTAACCACTAAATGTGAGCATCATGAGTTCTTTGAAATAATCAGCTAACTGACTTGTATAATAATTTCACTGCCTTCTTCACTGTCTTACATAACTGAATTTTAAGTTATATAAAATTTCTTTAGGTTTATTTTAGTTTCGTATTGACCCTAGTAGTATATCTGTCTTATTTTGTGTCCCCTTTTTAAAATATGCTTTTAATTGGAATAGAATAACTTCACTTTTTCTCCCCCCTTTCTAGCCCCTCCCAGCTAGCCTTCCTTAAACCCCGCAAGTTGATAGCCTTTTTCTTTAATTATCATTCAACATGTGTGTACACACATGTGTGAAAATAAATACAACTTGCTGAGTCTGCTTTTATTGTCTATATGTATATGATTTCAGGGGTGACTACTCTGCATTAGACAATTTGTAAGGGGGCTCATCCATGAGAGGCTAATTCTCCCTCACATAGCATTAGTTGCCTGTAGTTCTTTGTCTAGGGATGGGACCCTGTAAAATTTCCCCTTTCCCGTGTTAACATTCATAGTGCCATTGTTCCAGTCTTGCATATGCAGCTGTTTCTAGGAGATTCTGTTTCACAGCAGACTCTCTGAGCCATAAATGCGAGAGCTATGATGTAGATGTATTTGTTGGAGCTAGGCTTTTCTGTTCCCCTTAAGGTATGTGCATACATACGTGTTTCTTAACATTATGCCACTTGGGCTGACAGCTCCCCAAAAGAACCATATACTAGCGAAATCCCAATACCAGATACACAAAACTCTCTTTGGTCAAGATAATCCAAATTACTCCTAAACCATTATAGATTATCGTTGTAGCCCTCACTTTTGAAGGGAACCCCTATTGCTACAGATACTCTCGCTTAGACCCAGGACTCCATGATTCAACCTGGATCTGACCTAAAAGCCTCTTTCCTGTGCTCTCACCTCCATGGTTCAGGATATTACCACGCAAGCTGCCACAAGAGAGATGCAATTCAACAGTCCTATCCAACTGAAGCCTATGAACCATGACAGTAACCAGTATGGCAAGATATACCTAAAGGTGCCATAAGTGGTTACCATTTTCTTTAAATATATATTTGAATGTGTATGTGCGTGCTTGAGTCTATGTAAGCCACATGTGTAATGTACCCTTAGATGTTAGAGTTAGGGTCTATTCCACGGAAACTAGAAGAGTTGTGAGCTGGCATAGGTGCTGGGCACCTCACCTGGTCCTCTGTGAGCTGTGAAATCACTTTTAACTCTGCAGCCTCATTGCATCCTCTACTTGGGACTCTTTTAAAGCTCTATAGGGATCACATTATTGTTCTAAGACATGACAGTCATTTTTGAGGATATGTAACATATGTGTGTATGTATGTATATATGTGTGTGTGTATGTGTGTATATGTGTATGTGGATGTATTTGTTTTGTTTTTGTTTTTTCAGACAGGGTTTCTCTGTGTAGCCCTGGCTGTTCTGGAACTTGCTCTATAGACCAGGCTGGCCTTGAACTCAGAGATTGGCCTGCCTCTGCACCCTAAGTGCTGGGATTAAAGGTGTGTGTGTGTGTGTGTGTGTGTGTGTGTGTGTGTGTGTGTAAGCAATTTATTTATTTAATTTTTACGTGTGCTGGTATTTGGCCTGCCTGTATGTCTGTGTGAGGGAGTCATATCTATGGAACTTGAGTTACAGAGAGTTGTCAACCTCCATGTGGGTGCTGGGAATTGAGCCCTAGTCTTTTGGAAGAGCAACTCCAGTGCACTTAACCGCCGAGCTATCTCTCCAGCCCCCTCAGGATGTATTTCTAATTTTCATATGCTGCTATGTGTTTTGGGAAAAAAATGTAGAAAGGATATTTGGAAAGATACCCTGATAATTGTCTGGGTAAGATGTGTGCCCTTTCTTGCCTTTTTGTCTGTGTGCTTTGTTCTTTGCCATTCTTAGTCATCCAAAATTAGGTTACTTGTCACCTGGTGTTAAGTATAATGATGATATAATAAATACTTGTTGATGGAATGAATGTATTAAATGTGCCCTCAGGGACATAATAAAAAGGAAAAAAAACAAAAGGACAGGGCTTTCAATGTTGCTTGTCATCCAGGAACAGTGACCTTCTGTATTTCAAGTCTTCCTGTGAATGTGCTTGGCCATCAAGGACAATTTAATGGTTCCTGCTACTTTGGGTTGTATTCAGGAAGGTTAGTCAATCAGTGTGCTTCTGCAGTGTGGTCATGTTCTGTCATCTGGGTTGTTTGTCATGAGTGTCTTGAAAAGGCTCTATGCAGAATTTATACCCTTTCTTTCCTAGAGTTTTCTTCCAGAGAGATACTGTCCCATGCCTTCAATAAGCTCCTTGCCTGAGAAGGGCTCTGGTACTAGTCAGTTCAGACAGGACAAAATTCATACTCCAGATCGTCTAGTAAAGTCCAGGAGGAATGGTCGGCCCTCGTTGTAGCTGCGGCTAACTTGGCTCTATAGGAAGTGCTCCATTAGTCCCGGAGCACAGGTCCTAGCGCCCGTTTCTCCTTAAATGCTAGCTCTAATGGGGTTGCTTTCAATCAGGTTGTTTTGAAGAAGGTGAACGTTAAGCCTCATGTGGATATTCGATGAACTGTGTTTTGGTTCCTCTCCTTTTCATCCATTGACCCTGTAAATCCCAGATGGTGTGTGTACCATGCTGTCACCTCGACTGCTCCCTCAGGGGTACCACGTACAAAGGTGCAGCTCGCTCACCATTGCCCCAACTTTAACATGGTTTCTAAGTAGCTCCTCGCAGTTTGGATATAGAAAGTACTGCGTTGTTTGTGCATGTTTCAGAAATGTTGGGGCTTTCCAGGTAGAGGTATACATTCTTACTCAATGTTAAGGTCTGACAGTAGCCATTCGCTAGGTAGGTCTAGAGTAGCAGGGATTATAAATGCTAAAACCTGAGCACCAACTCTTGTTCACGGTAACGTAAGAATAGAATGGACACCGCAAATATTTACTGTGAATATTTACCTGTGGAAGTACAATCCTGTTTAAAGTTTATTTTTATTTATTTTTACATGGATATGTGATTTGTGCAAGCATGTGTGTGTGTGTGTGTGTGTGTGCGCGCGCGCGCGCGCGTGCGCATATTTGCATGTCTGCGGGCACTGGTATGTTTGCATGTGCATGTCAAGACCCAAGACTGACAAGGGTAGTCTTCAGTGATTGCTCTTTGCCTTATTCATTGAGGCAGGGACCTTCAGTTGTACCCAGAATTCCCTGATACAGACAGCTTTAATATATGTCAGAGTAAGTCTCAGCATCCCGAGAACTCATGGAGTCAGAAATTGCCAGAAGCTGAAGTGTAGCATGGGCAGCTGGTTCCCAGCCCTCAGAACCAGTAATGAGGAGGGCGTTTGGAAGGGTTGGCACAGATTAAATGCCACTGGGTTCTGTGGTGCATATTGGACTGCCGTGATGTAGGCAGCATTATCTCTACCTCACGTCCATGCCCTGCAGGTAGAAATTATATTTAGGATCCTATCTGGTGCCCAGTAGAGGTTCTCCTGGGAGGCCAAGAATATGTAAGACATTTTTTTTATCTTTTTGGTATAGTGCTATAACTCTTTGGTTTGCCTAGAATGAACAGCTGTGAACTGGCATTATCACAAAAGGAATTCAAAGTACTGGTTACCTTTGAGAAACTAGACGTGTTAAAAACAATTCTTGAACTTTTTGGCTAGACTTCTCAGTTGATGTTCACGTTTAAGTTTGTTCTCATTTAACTCTGTTCTGAGGAGCTTAATAAAGGTCTATATATTCACACGGGCAACTCTTCACACAGTGTGACATCCCCATCTCATTTTTAACCATTTGCCCACTGCCGTGGAATTCAGACTGCGCGCTTGACTTGTAGACAAGTAGAGGACAAAGGGTCGCTCTGATTCAGCTGTGGAACAGAAGTAATTGTGTAAAACAAATGCAGGAGACAAGGATTAGGGGACTCTGCCCTTTCACAACTAATGTACGCTGCCTTCACGGAGAGAGCACAGCCAGGAGTTACTGTAAGTGCCCTGGAGTAGAGCCCCAGTCCACAAGGTGGCATAGGCCCTCATGACCATGAGTTCCCCTTTGCAAGACATTGCTGAAGAGCAGGGGTGGAGGAGATAGAATGGGAAAGCCCCGCCATCCATAGAGGAGCCCTGCTCCCGTTCTCACGGCTCTCAGGATGTCAGGCCGCCTGAAATCTTCAGTATATACGAGTTGTTACTTGTGCGATCTTTAAGAGGTTTTGTGGCGAGTATTTCCACTTGCTTCCTCATACATTCTAGTTTTGTCAAAAAGAAAACTGCAGCGTTCATGAACAATGGAGTCATTGTGTTGGGCTTTGAATTCAGGGCAGAGCCATGCCTCTTACAAGCTGCATGTTTGCGTATGACCATTTGTTTTGTCTGAAAGAAAGGGTGGGGTGGGTCCTCTTAGAACTGCTAAAGAAGAAAAAAAGGAAGGGGTAGTAATAATTATGTGCATAGATCATGCTCCAGGTTCCCTTGCAGATGAGTGTGTCTTCAACACTTCAAGGAAATAACCTTTAAAATCAGAGTAGCGCTTTGCGAATTTGTGCCTGACTATTTGCCTACCCAGTAGTTCTCGTTGAAGTCATACTATTCCTCAACCAACTGTCAGAGGGAAACACAATACCGGGCCGTGGGGAAGGTTCGCATTACTGATTTCAATTCTCACTGTACAAAATGATATCTGTCAAGGTGTCATGAACCAGTAAGAGCAGAAATAGAGTCACAAACCCATGAAGAGAAAGAAAAGGTTGCTGGGAGCCCAGATAGTACTTTTAATTTTTGCTGCTTTTTAATTGCTGGATGTTTGTGTTTTGCATGGGATAGAAATGCAAGTCTGTGAGTGGTCCCCTGGTTTAGGAAAAGCGGCTGTCAGCTACAAACAGAAAAAGAATAAGCAGCTGTGGAGGCGAGTGTCTGCTCCTGTAAGACTGACCAGGAAACAAGTTCGAATTGAAAATGAATTTCATGCTGTTTTTTAGACAGAATTTTGTAGTGTACAAAGAAAAAAGTGAGCAGATTAACAGCCTCCTATAATGTGTTGACTACGGTCAGTTTCTGTTTGCTGTTTGCAAAATAAAAGGAGAATAAAGTCTCATCGCTAGATACTATTTCTAAAACCCTAGTGATGGGTAGTGACCAGCTGTGGTGGGAAAACAGGAAGTGCTTTTTTAATACTGGGAAAATGTGTTATATTGTTGTTACTTTAAAACTTTGTGGGTTTTCAAAGCTTTATTACATTTATGTACTGGGGATTGAACACTTTGCCGCTGTGTACATGAGGCTGTCACAGGGCGACGTGGAAGACTCCGTTCTCCTTCCACCACGTAAGACTCAGGATCCAATTCACTTTCCTCGCGTTTAGCCACTGGTACTTTTATCTACTGGGCAAACTCCCTGACCCCAAAATACATCTTTTTTTTTTTTAATTGGAAGGGTGGGGACTGAGTCAGAATCTTACTTTGTAACACCCCCAGACTGGTCCTGAACTCACCATCCTCAAGCCTCAGCCTCCCAAGTACCGGAATTACAGGTTTGCACCACCACCCCTGGCTCAGATCTGCTATTTTGTACTTCCAGAACATGGCTATAAGCCACAGTCTTGCACATGGCCTGCGGCTAGTGTGCCTCTTGAGGTGTAAGATGAAGCGCCACACATGCCTAGGGGCCGGTTCCTCCAGCTGCAGTAGCTGCTGCCAGGGACAAGCAGAGAAGCAAGAAATGCTTCAGTAATGAGGGGAAGGAAGCCTCCACTTGGCACCTCATCACCACCAAGTGTTTACTTGAGTGTCGTCAGTGACCTGGAGAGGAAACTGTGTTCCGTAGTCTCTTCATAATGTACTAGAGTATGAAACTTACATTCGTATTCATGCTTGACACAACTGCTGACATTTTTATATTCCACTTTATGTTAACTTAATTGCACTGCTGGTTCTATATACTATTGGCATTCACTCTTCCCGTAGTAAAATTCGTTGACTTGGCTTTCAGGAGTTTCATTCCTTAGCCATCAAGTCCCCAGTATCAAAATAAAAGTGACATAGGTAGTCAGTGTTTTCATGTTTTCGTGTTTAGCCTGTGGATTGCCATTCAACCTTGTGTGTTCGGAGCCTGTGCATCCTTGGCACAACATGGACATTAATGTATTATTTGTTTCTGTAGGTAAGTGAATAACAAATGAAAGAATTGACTGTTATACTGACCATGTGGCTTAGGGTTTAGTAATCAGGAAGTTTAATAAGGAAGTAAGACACACATCTTTTCTTTTGCTGATCTTATTAGCATAAGGTATTTATTGTAACAGCAGATCCACACTCATTGTTTGACCGAGCAGTATAAATAGATGGGTAGCCATTGTTTGACCTGACGTCCCTAACATGAAACAGCAACACAAGTGATGGTGCTTCTGACCCTCCGCATCACACACTGCCACCAGTGATGACATCCTGCTTCTGGCAAACATAAAAAGCTCTAGCACCATGCCTTGGCAATCGCTCCAGTGTGTAGAAGCAGCAATAGTCAACCAGAGGTGGTTGAACATCTCAAAATAGAGAAGGGTCCCTTATCTTGTTGCATTTGAAAATAGCATCATACAGAGTGATATTTCAGAGAAGTGACAGCATGGAAGTGGACTCCTCCTGTGCTTTCCACAATTTAGAGAAAGTTTATATTCTCCATAATGGGTCTTGGAGCAAAGGGATGTGGGACAAAGGTATAGTCGGGTTCTCTTTGATAGAATGCAGATGCCCAGGTAGGTGGCCAATTTTTGTGCTGTGTCATTTGTTCACAAAGATGGCATGCATATTTTTTCTTGTGTGTGTGTTTGTGTGTGTGTATGTGTGTACCCTCAGAGATCAGTAAAGGGTGTCAGATTCTTTGGAGCTAGTGACATGCAGCTGTGAGAAGTCCAACTTGGTCCTCTGGAAGAGCAGCGAGTGCTGTAAACCATTGAGCTATCTCTCCAGCCCAAGCACTCGGATTTTAAATCCTGTGACATCCAATGAGAAAGCTACAGTGAGGACCACTCCCAGAGAGAGCTGGGCTAGGATACCCTAAGTCCAAGTGTCTTAATGTACGAGGTGTTTCTTACTAAAGAAATTCCAGCACAGGTCACGTTGGTCATGTGATCACAGCAGAGACCTGGACTAGCAGGACACCAAGAAACTTGAGCACAGCCTCAGATTTGACCTGGTACTTTCTGTGGTACTTGCCTGTTCTACAGACCAGTTAGTGATGTGGCCTGCCTGATGCCAAGGAAAGTGTGGGATTGAGAACGAAGTGCAAGTTGGTGAGCAGACTTTGTATATTAAAGTCCTCCAGCATGAGGTGCACCGAACCCAGCACCATAGGTACAGCTTCAAAGTCTAATCATCTAATCACGTGTCCGCTGGCTATTTCCTAGACCCTAAGCATGACTGAGGGTGGCCGATTCTCCCACCACAACATTTACCAGTACATCCGTCATCTGTGCTTGCGCCGTTGCCTGAAGACAGCCCCAGCCGTTACAGTTCATATTTAGCAAAAGATTAATCTAATTATCAGATTTTAAAACAGAAGCACAGTTGGATGAAACTCAGCAAAAGAGATTAACCACTGATAGTTGTTGGCGAGTAATAATGAAACGGGAAGTCCCCCTATGGGGATGGTAAACATTTACCAATAACTCATAGTGGCCAAAATTAAAAACATATTTGTTTTTCCCATCCTGTTTCTCCATCCTTCCAATCATTTTATCCTTTGAATATTTTTGCTAACTGAGAAAGAAGCCAGCTTGCCTGGTAGAGTGGTGTATACCTGTAATCCCAGCTCTCTGGGAGCTGAAACAGGAGAGAGTGGCCTGGGCTGCAGAATGAGATTCTGTCTCTAAAACAACAAACAGCAAGACTAAAGGAGCAAGACAGTTGTCTTCGCTTGCCTGGGCATTAGCAGTGTTTGAAGCTAGGTGTGTGTAAATGATGTGGCCACTAACTATTCAGCTGTAACCTTCAAGTGGGAAAAGCAGTGTGAAAGAACCAAACCCAAGACATCTGCACTCACACCCTTAAAGAGCAGAGATTTGAACTTCAAGTTCACAAGTGTCGATGGGTTTCAACGGAAAAGCATACCAAACTTAAACCTGATAGTCACTCCAGAGTCCAGGTGACTTGCCAGTACTACTCAGATGAGCCAGTTCAACCTTGGGTGATGTTTCTTGAGCCTCCTGTTGTCACCACTGCCCTGTAGGTCCCCATTTTCCTTTGCTGTTCAGTGGTCTGAAGACATCCCTTCCCTTAAGGTGGACCCATTCTTAGGTGTGTGCCAAGACCTTTGACCCTTTGGTTTTCTCAAGCTGTTCTGGACAGAACCTTTTCCTCGGATGGGGGGTGGGTGGCTTTCCACCACTTTCTCACCCTGCTCCATACTCAACTTTCCTTATTGGGCACCTTGGGCCGCCCACACCCAAGTCACACTTCCTCTTCTGTCTCCGATTGTGTTCTTCTTTTCCACCTCACTCATGGCTTCTGTTATATAGATATTTCTGTATATGTCCCTTCCACTTTGTGGCTTTGAATTCTTGAATGAGTTTATTATACATCACCTTTTTGTGTAAGTACATGGCAAGTAAATGCCCTATGGTTAATATTCCTTGAATTTGTTTTGCTTTGTTTTGTTTTTCAAGATAGGGTTTCACTGTAGCTTTGGAGCCTATTCTGGAACTAGCTCTTGTAGACCAGACTGGACTTGAACTCTCAGAAATCAGCCTGCTTCTGCCTCCCGAGTGCTAGAATTAAAGGTGTGAGCCACCACCGCCTGTCTTAGTATTCCTTGAATTCTTAAGTGACTTACAGTGTCTTACTAAATTAAGCATAATGAAGGAGTAGCCATCTTTTGATCTAAGATATAGTTTATGTTAAAGATAGGTGGGCGAAGCTAAAGAGATGGCTCAGTCTGTTAGGTCTTGCTAAGCAAGTATGGGGGTCTGAGTTTGAGTCCCCAGCAGCTGATATCTGTAATCCCAACACAGGGGTGGAGAGTAGGGGTGGAGGGGGCTTTGGCCAGCCATCTAGACATTCAGTGAAGTTCAAGTGCAGTAAGAGATGCTATCTGAGAAAGTATTAGGGAATGAGGAAGGACCAAAAGCAGGTAACCAACCTGAATTATGAAAGAGAATGAATGTTTTTCTAGTTCCAATTTTGTTGTGGGTTGTTTGTTTGTTTGGGTGATGAATAAATGCTTAAGGAATATTCTTGATAGTGAAAGAATGGCTTCTCTGAATGTATAGAATCTCATTGACATGGGCAGACTTTGGGTCTGGTTAATTTTGGTGTGTGATGTTTCGAGGCTGGCCTCGAACTCACTAAGATCCTCCTGCCTCTGCCTCCTGAGTGCTGGAGTTAAAGGTATGTGCCACACCACCCAGCAAACGTCTTTTAGATAATAATGAATTTCCCTTTATAACAGTAAGATGTCGCCTTATGTAAATGCATTCATTATTCTTCCATGTTGTTAAAGGGTGCAGTAATTTTCAGTACCTGGGCTGGTGACAATACAATTTTTGCTCCTAATAATTCATCTGCCCCGTGCTTGGTTACATATAACTAAAATTTTTAATGATAGCTTATATAACCTAGTCTTTGTAAAATACCTTACTCGTATATTTACGGTTTATTTTCTAAGATATCCTGTTTACTGAGTGGGGAACTTTTAATGCCAGGGAATTTTTCATGCACTGCTTGTCTTTGGCATCACAGACCCCCATTTTGCTCTACCCTTTGCATCTGCACGTGGGAACTTTTCCCGTGTGCACAGGGGACTCAGAATGAATCTTGGAAATGTGCTCTGTGCTTTTTGCTTCCTTCGTTCCTAAAATAAACCAAAGGAGTCCCCTTCCCACCACCTTCTGGCAATGATTCCTCCTGGGTTTAGATAGCCAAGATAGAGGGGAAGGTTTCCATAACTCCGGATGGGACAACTTTTCTATGCTGTTGAATCTATTTGGTGTTGACTAATTTCATAGCGACACTTTCTTGTTGTTCTCGAGAAAGTCGCCGCTGGGGTGGGAAGGAACTGCGTCCACTCCAAGTCTCCAAATCCTCTTTTATTTTTTTCACCAGGCAGCTGTTCATACAGCTTAGGCTTTCTGAGGAAGTGGCTAAATAAAAGTGTAGCCGGACTGAAGTGAGCAGGCACCAAAGCTGTTTCAGCAGCTAGCAGCTGTGGCTGTATGGCTTCAGAACCATGGGGACTTGTTTTTCTGCCCTAATCTCATCATGTCACACTTGGCTTATGCTCCAGACCCTGCTGGGTTTTGTTGTTGTTTGGATTTTGGAATGTGTGTTTGGTTAGTTTTGGTTTTATTTTTCTTTTCCTTTTGAGGGGATAGGTACAAGTCACCGAAGCGATTTTTGTATCTTATATTTGTGTTCGGATTTTTTTTTCTTTCATGTGTCTGTCAGTGGTATGTGTGCGTGAGTTCTCAAAACATGGATGGGTTGTGCATATTTGAGCAGGTGCGAGTACATGTTTGTGAAGGCCAAAGGTTGAGTTGAGTGTCTTCCTCTGTTTCTTCCCATCATATTCATTGAGGCCTGAGCTCTAGACTAAACATATAGCTTGCTGACACAGCTAGTGTAGCTAGCCAGCTTGCTGTGGAAATCCCGCCCCTGCCTTCTAAGGAGAATTGCAGGCAGGGCCACCACACTCACCTCACATTTGCATACGTTGCAAGAATCCAGGCTCTAAGCCTCAGGCTTGTGCAACAAGTTCTTTAACCAATGAGCCGCTTCCCCTGCCCTCATGTTCTGATTTTAATTAATGATTTCAAGTATGCAGGCATATAAAAGCATAATAATTATTATAACAACAATCACCATGAAATGTATTTGAATGTCAAGTGAGTTTTTTTAAAATAGAGAGTTGGGAGGCAGGAGTTTTATCAATAAGAGTCAGAGCACAGTGGAGCAGAAGGTACAGAAATCTCACGTGTCCCTTCCACCTCCACACATGTGCATAACCTCCCTTGGTATGGTACATGTGTGGCAACTGATAAAGCCACGTTAACACAGGGAGTCGCTGTCATCCTGGTCCATAGTTGTCAGTCTGTGTGCTGGGATGATGTAAAATCAGTCATTGTAAACTCATAGAGGAGTTAGTTTCTCTATCTCGAAAATTCTCTGGGCTCTGCTGGTTCCATCCTCTCGTGCCACAGCCCTTGACAACCCCTGAAGTTTCAGCTGTCTCCACTTTCTTGCCTTTTTCAGGCTGTCATAGAATCGAAATCCTTCCTGCAGCCTTCTCAGCGTCTCTTGCTAATGTGCATCTCGGTGTCTTTGGTCATCTCTTGGCCTGACGGCCCAATTCTGTTCACACAGATGTGTTAGTTCCTTACTTTGTCATTGCTTTGACCAGCTACTGACAGAACTCACTTCAGAGAGGGAGAATGTATTTTGCCTGACATTTTCAGATGGTTCAGTCCATGCCTACCTGGTCTCGTGCTCTTTGGCAGAGCATCCCTGCTTTGGGAATGTGTGACAACAGGTGTTCCTTTTCCTCCTGGATGGGCAGTGGTGGTCAGGAAGTTGCCAGGGCCGCTTGCAACAACAACATGTGTGTACACACGCATGCACACACGCAGACATACATATGAGAAGACAGAGGCATGGAAACAGTTTATGGGAGAATAGTGAGGATCCTCAAAGCCTGCAAGTAGCACCTTCTGTGTCTGAGCCCAGCAGGCTGCTCTTTCTCTGCAGTGCGGCTCCATGAGGGGGAACATGCGGCGATATGGGAGCTCACCAGATTCGGACTAACTAGTTCTCAACCACTTCCTTCCAGTGCTGCGGTGTTTTTGTTCCATTGTCCCCAAGAGCCCCCTCCGAAAGTGTGCTTACTTCCCCACAAGCCCCGTCCTAACACAGACTTCCCTGCATTTTCTGTTCTTCTTGCTGTGGCTGTGATATCGCCATTGTGGCTCCTCTTCTGTGCCCCTTTCTCCAATGAAATACCAGTTAAAACTCTTGGGGAGGAAACTAAGAGTGGCGCTTCCACTTAGCAGACATGATGAGAGTCACTTTAACAGATAGCAGAGTGTAAGCAAGCTCACGGAAGTCTATGACAGCCTCCTGTAGAAGTGCCGTGTGCCACAACATTGGACACTCTGATTTTATGAGCTTGACCTGTCTTGGTGGCCATGTAGGCCTTGAAACTATTCCTTGGAAAGAGAAAAGTTGTTATTCTTCCCTTGTATGTGTTAAGGGAACCTGAGTTTCTCTTGACTGTAATGCAGGGCATTGAAACAGTCCGGGGAGGCTTGTTATCCAGCTTACTTCTGGGACCTTGGTCATCTGTAGTGTACCAGGGAATAAAGAAGGACAAGATGAGCTTCAGCTTGAATCCTGGGTCTAAGTGGGTACATAATTGTACCCGCTCGTTGTAAGGACAGACTGCATGCTGATACTTGAGCAAAGCAGGCCTAATGATGGCATCTGTGTCAAAGTTATTGGGAGCGGTTAAATCAAACAAAATCAAACAATGCATTTTAAATATTTATAAGGTGACATTGTAGATTATAGTTTGCCTCATCCCCCATCCCCACCTGCCGCCACTACCTTATTTCCTTAAATAAAGCATGTTTGTGGTTTGGGCTCTCCTTAGCATACCGCCCTAAGTAATCAAGCAGTGTTCTCGCTGGCCCCTTCCCCTGAGCACACGATGGCAAATTAAATATATCACGGGATACTCTGTCACCTTGGATATAGACTAACATTCTAAATTCATTGTATATGACAGTGTCTCTCTGCATCTTTGTCCCCTTGACATCTCAAATTGTAGAACAGCATATTTCTTCCAGGAGAGATAAATAAATAAATGGTTATGTTGCTGGCTATAGCATTCGGACACTCCTTAGCATGGCTGAGGGTTGCTTAGCCTTCTCATCGATGACAATTGCCTTCTCAATGTTATCTTTAATCAAATCATCTGAGTGTCTGCATGTAATGTACACACTCAGACGTGTCTGTGTGTGCGTGCATGCGTGTGTGTGTGTTTGGGGGGGAGGAGGGGAGAGAAGGGATTGAAAACATCACCTGTATTTCAGTTTGACTTTAGCATTTATAATCATGGTCTTAGCAATTCTATTTCATTAAAATTCTCACAGTAGTTTCCTCATGTGCACGTGTACATGAGTATGTGTGTGACATAAATGAGAGGGTCAGAGGTCAATGGCACATATTTTCTTCTTTGACTGTCCACCTTATTTTTTTAGGCAGGGTCTCACTAAACTAGTACTCACTGATTAGCTGTGCTAACTGGTCACCCACTATGGCCCTGGGGTGACAGGTGCACACTGACCTGCCTAATTTTTTGTGGGTTCTGGGATCAGTTACTTAAGCTTTTTTACATAGCAAATGCTTTTCTGGTTGAGCCATTTCCCCTGGAGAGATGGCTCAGGAGTAAAGTGCACTGGATCATCTTCCAGGGGGCTCAGGTTCAATTCCCAGCACCCACAAGACAGCTCACACCTTCTGTAATTCCAGGTTCAAGGGATCCATTCTCTCCTCTGGCCTTTGTGGGGCATCAGCCATGCATGTGGTGTATAGATAGACATGCAGGCAAAACACTCATACACAGTAAGTTAAATAAACAAACAAAGGATCTTTGTGAGTTCGAGACCAGCCTGGTCTACAAGAGCTAGTTCCAGGACAGGCTCCAAAGCTACAGAGAAACCCTGTCTCGAAAATAAAAAAATAAACAAACAAATGAATAAATAATTGAGTGAAAGAGCTGCTGACCGCCTACAAGATTCTATAGATACCTGCAGTTACCAGTTAGCCTGATAAACATAGACGCAAAGATGATTTAACCAGGACCAGGGAAACAACGTGAGAAATGCCTACATCATCTTTTCTTTCTTCCAGTTGTTAGTTTTGCACCCACAGTTTCCCTTTGAATATCATGGGAAGTGACATGAATGGCAAGACTTTACCACTTGACCAATCCTTCCTTCAGTCCAAGCTCAGTGTTTACTAAGATTAATGCCTCAGACCATGCCCAGCCGCCAAGCATTTGCTTTGTTTTAATAAATTATATTTCTTACTATTACATATGCATGTGTGTGACAGTATGGGTGTGTGTACGGATGTGTTCCGGCATGTTTGTAGAGGTCAGAGGGCAACCTTGGGAATAGGTTCTCTCCCTCCACTGTGGATTCTGGGGGTTGAACTTAGGTCCCCAGGCTTCTGAGGCAAAGGCTTTTGATCCTCTGAGCCATCTTGCCCTCCCTTTCGCCTCAATGCATAGACTGTTAAGGATGAGCCAAACCACAGAGCTAGGACTGGTTGCTTGGGAACTGGGAGATGCACTGAGTATTTTATAATCAAAAGCTTAAAACAAGTATTTCAGCTTAAGTTTATCTTACAAAATGATATTTCATCATTTAAAAAATAATCATTTTGTAGTAAAATATAGTTTACATCTAAATTGGATTAAGAGCAAATCTAAAATGAGGTGTTTTAAAAGCCACCACTAGAATTGAGAAGATGGGGTGACTTCAAGGGACACTTCCTGTTCCGTAGATATTAGGAGAGGCCTGAACTTGGCCCAGACAGTACCCCAAACCATGTGCCTAAAATCACTTCCTGAAATGGTTCATTTTGGTCACTCATTTATCTAAAGCTGTGTTACTTGTATTTTCTTGAATGTATTTGTGCATAAATATATTTCATTTATTTGCAAGTATGTGTGTACAGGGTACATGTGTGTAAGGGCATGCCTGTGTTAGGGACACACATAGGAAGGTGTACTCATGTGTACGTGTGCTTGTGGGCAAGGTTGATCTCAGGTCCATCTGGGATTAATCTCTGTTTATTGAGGAAGGGTCTCTTTTTTTAATTCAAAAGTCACCTCCCAGCTTGCTTGGCAAGCCAGCCTTCTCAGGGGATCTGCTGTCTGCCGACTGAGAACTGGGATTACAGGTGATGACTGCATTTACGTGGGTTCTGGGGATCCAGACTCACTCTGGTCCCCACTCTTGCACAACAGATGCTTTATCCACTGAACCATCTCCCCAGCTCCACCCCCACCCCCAGATCATCTTTTAAAGAAAAAGAAAAAAAGAAGCCATTTGTAAAATCCCAAGTGATTGCTCCCCTATCTTAAATTTAGACCAAGTTCTGTAATCTTTCAACTTGGTCCTTTTATCACATGGCCTTGCTTCATTTACTTTTTAGGGGATAATTAACTTTATAACATCTTGTTTATTTTTTGAAACCATTTCATTGTTTTGCCCCCACAGAACAGAATAGGGTTCCTCACACTGAACATGCTGAACCCTTTGTCGTACAAGAGGAGGTCTTTGATAGGAGACCAGACGAACTCACCCACAGGTTTGCTGAAAATAGCTGTGTGCTTTCCAGTTGGCCAGCCCTGGCAGGAACTCACTGCTCATCCTGTTTCTCAACAGGCAATTGAAAACATTCACTACATAGCATTCGGTGTGAACTTGGTTGAGCCTTCTGCACACAAATGTGCTAGAGGTCTTTAGTCCCATTTTCCAGATGCGAAACTCAGGTCAAGAGGAGAAGGCTCAGAGCTTCCAGCTTGGTGATTCGTGAATTAGGACCAGCTCTGATCATGCCCTATCACCATAAGAGATCTTTCCCCATACCCAGTATTGGTGCCTATGCATACACCTAGACTTTGTACTTCTGGTGGGCAGTATTTCCTTTCCTTTTCCTTGCTTTGAGTCATCAGTCGAAGATATTCAGTGCAACAGAGGTAGGTTTCAGGCTAGCGCTGCAAAGTTTAATAGGTGTTTCCTATCATCATTGGACAGCCCTGCCGTAGGCTTTGGTGGCCTTACCTTGGTGGGCCTTCCAAGAAGCTGGCTGTACAGACACTTACTGCAATCAGGAGTGGTCAGTCAATCTGGTGGTCAGTCATGATTTATGAAAAAATTCACAGGGGAGCGGTTGAGCTCTTCTTTCCAGGTTTGTCCTGTGTTGTGAATCATGACAAGCTTAGTGCTTAGCACGCTCATTCTAATTGTCTTTGGTGGCTTGATTGTTGAACGCTTCTGACATGGACATCCTTCCCCTTTGTGACTTCATTTAAAGCCTCCCCCCATCCCCTTGCCCTTGTTCTTGGGCCTTCCTGGCTTTGATAGAAATACTACTGTGTGCTTCTGATGGTTGCTTGGCACAGATACGGCTCCATGTTTCAGAAACTGCTTTTGCTTTTAATTTCAAGCACCTTAGTCAGGCAGGGAGCTCAGCTCTTGGTCTCAGCCTCTAGGGATGTCCTTGCAGCCATATGGTGAGCTGTCTCATCCTGTGCTTTACCCTGGGAGCTTTGTTGTTATATTATGTTGTGTTGGGTTTGTCTAAGTATTCTTGAGGATGTAGGAAATCATCTGAAAGATAAATTTATACCTTTCTTCAAATAACCTGGTAAGGCAGTCTGCCTCATGGCCTCACCAAAGAACAATGTGGAGTTCCAGGGTTCAAGTGATGGACACACCTATTCTTCTTCCTTCTTCCCTGGTGCTCCAAGGGATAGGAGTTATAGAAAGATGAAAACCATGGCCACCACCAGGAGTTTCCTGTGGAATTGCCTAAAAATGGAAAGGACTCCTTCCAGAGTGGGGAGGAGATGGGATGGGCTGGTGCCTGCATCTGCTGAAGGGACATTCAACAGTATCTGGAGACATTTCTTGATTGACCTAACAGAAGAGCTGCTATGGCATCTAATAGACCAAAGAACAGACGCTTCCAAACATCTACAAAACACAATCACCACCCTGCACTGTACACTCACAGGAGACATTCAGCCCAAATGCTGATGATACCATCTATCCAAGTCCCCACTAGAATAGCATTTATTGAACCTAGTTGTCTGATTTTATAGTAGCTACTGTGCACAGTGCAGCCATTTTCATCCTCGCTTTATGGTAGTAACTAGGGAATTCATCTTTGCTTATGAAGCTGCTTCTGGATCGATGTGGGATTTTGATGTTCAAGGCCCCAACCTCTATCCGCTCCCCTCCACAGTAAGAACTAATAGGATAGGCAGCCACTCCAGAGAGGTGGCTAGGGATGTGGGTCCTAAATGTGCGTTGACTTAATGACTGGAGCCCTCTCTTAAGGATCACATCCTCTGAGTCTATTTTAAAACAGGACTTGTCATTTTGGCTCCTTAGCCAAGCAGATATCCCTTGGCCACAACAAGCAAAATCCCTGGGCTTTGTCTGTGCACCTGTGAGTCTTACTGCTATAAATATCTCAACCCTATTGGGCCAGCGAGCTTGGCCTCCAAATAGGCAACCAAAATGACACCCCTCCCTTGTCTCCTCCACATTCCTGCCCCATAGTTATTTTTAGCCACATGTAGAAATGGATCTACCTATTTCTTGTTTGGGAGAACAGCAGAGGCCGGAAGGGAATGGGAGGGGAAAATGAGCCTTTATATTGTTAGGATTAGAGTTTACATTCGATCTGTAAGCCTCTGCGGTTCCCCCAGATACCTGCCAACTCTGGCCCCAAGTAATGAAAAATAAACTGAGGAGCTTTTGAAGCATGGTAACCTTGGCAGTTGTCTGTCAGAAAAGTGATGGCCAAGCTGCCATGTGCTGTTGGCTTAAAATGTTGCAGCAAGTCCAGTGTAATGCTTGCCGTCCTACAGATCCAATACTGCTCTAGAGAAACTGGAAGGCGGCCATGGGTCATAACCAGAGTGTTTCCCCAGTAGGTTTTAGAGATCACTAAGTGAGTTTTGCTCTGTGCCTAAAATGACATCTACTACAATCCCAAACTTTCTCTAGATCAGTGGTTCTCATCCTGTGGGTCATGACCCCTTTGGGGGTTGAAGAACCCCTTTCACGGGGGTCACGTATCAGATATCCTGCATATCAGATATTTGCATTGTGATTCATAACAGCAGTAAAATTACAGATATAAAGTAGTAATGAAAATAGTCTTATGGCTGGGGGTCACTACAACTTGAGGCACTGTATTAAGGGATCACAAGCATTAAGAAAGTTGAGAACCACTACTGTCCATCCTTGGAAATCCTTAGTGAGGTTGTTTTCTCTCAAACTAGATACCAAGGGAACTAATGTTCCCCAAAGCTTTAAATTTTTTGCTTATTCTATTGCCCTTTCCACTAACAGTGTATGAAGAAAGGGGAACCATCTCTTTCTCATGTTTCTTTCTTGCCCTAGGAGAAAGAAGTTTTAGGTCATCGCTGAGTTTTGAAGGAAATGTTTTAATTACCTCCTTAATAGACCTGACTGGGTGATGGATTTTATGCTTTTAAACAATGTTTCTGCTTAGTGGACCTCATAAAGAATTAAAAACTTGCTTCTTACACAGTTTCAGGTTGACATCTGTAATTTATCAGTACTTGGATAATTTAGTTCAGTTGTTGCAAAAGCTGTAACTCCAAACATATTTCAGAAAGTACCCAGGATGCCAGGTGATTTAGTCCCATAGTTGTAGACACAGCTCATTTTGAGGAAACTGTCAGCCACAGATTGAATTAGCAAAGCCATTCTTCATTGTTAACGTTAACCGGCCATATTGAGCTCATTTTCTGGCAGAAGATTCCTGACTTCATCTTTTAAATTAAATACACAGAAAAATCAAAATTCTTATCGTCCTGTGCGGTTGTCATCTTGGTGAAATGAGCCGTGTCTTCTTTCCATCCACTTAGCTTCATTGCCGTCCCAAGAGCCGCATATTTTCCAACTGCCCCTACATTCTAACTTAGAGACAACATGGACTGTGGTAAGAATCCAAGGGATGAGAAAGGAGCTTTCCCTGGAAAGCCAGGAACCGAGACTCCAGAAAGCTAACACAGGACTCAGTAACTCGTGCAGTTATGACCACACACAGGACAGTACACATGCTGTAACTTAGTACAGTTGCAGGGAAGCTGGCACGTGGAAGGATCTAGACCGTTTGCTTAGAACTGTCCTGAGCCCTGAGAACTTCGTGTATATCCCCAGGAAATGCATGTTCCATTTAGAAGAATTCTGCTTTCAGTGATAGGGTTAGGAAACATAATTTTAAACAACTACATCTTTTTTTTTCTTTTCAAGCTTATATTTTACTCATCTCGTACTTATATGATAATGCAATGAGGAAAAGGGGACATAATGGGGAATCTGCTTGTAGCAAATACTCTTAAGGTTGTGTTCCTTTGGAATTCATAGCCCTGGTGCTGGAACTTTGAGAGGCTGTGGAATGGGTACTGCAGCATGGCAAACTAGGGAGTCCTGAGGAGGGGGTTGCCTGAAGGTGATAGCATGCCATCAAGAGGGTGAACTGTTGATGCCCAGCTAGCTGGGTTTATGTTCTGGCTGCTGTCTCCTTGTTCTGTGGCCTAGGGATGGTTTCTTATCCGCCTTTGGACAGTGCTGGCCCATGTGAGTGAGCTACATGTGAGCTCACATTCCTTGCAGTCTTGAGGTTCTCCCCAGAGCTCAGCTGGAGTTTCTCCCTGAACACTGATGGAGTCCACTGGCCAGAGATGTGACTGCAGCCAAAACATGACCAGTGGAGAAAAGAGACCTAGAAGGATCTACCTAGGATGCCAAAGCTCATATTACAAAGCTTGTTTCATGGAGCCCTGAGGAAAAATGAACTAATGTCCTTGCATAAACCACTGTGATTCTAACTCAGCATTCTTAGTCATAAATATCCAAGGATGAATGAACACCCTACACTTATGTTCCCATGTAATACACAGTTGCTCGTTTGTAGTTCTCCATATGTTCAAACTGTTGACCAGACAGAAAACAAGATGAACTGTTGGTTCCTTATGCTTTGACCTATGAGGAAGAGTTATTTTAGCATCAAACATGGTAATGAAGTCAAAATAGTAACTTATACTGAACTCATAGTACACTTTATTCGTACTGCTTCCAGTCACTGCATTGATTATTATGGGTGTCTGGCATTAATTACCGAAAGTTATTCTGTTCTTTGGTACTGAAGAGAACAAGACCCAGAATTCTTTTTTTTTTCTTTTTACACATCCAATATTAATATTAGCTACAGAAAATTACATTTTAAAACTTTCCAAGAGAAGATACAGGACCAGTACCTGTATCTCTTGGGAAATAAACTCTTGGGAAATAAAGACATACAGTACCTTAAAACTCTGAGTACAGAATTAAATGGTTCTTATGTAAATTCAGCAACACACTGTCATTTAGCTCTTAAGGTTGGTGTCAGATGAGCGGCTTTGTAACAGGTGGGATGTGTGTTAGCAGGCCATGTTCTTTGAAGGTTGTTTTGGTGGGACAGTCAATAATCTAGTCTTCCTCTGCAAGGAGGTACCGAAGGAAGGATGCAGGTAAGATGCTGACAGCCATGCCTCATGCAGAGGTGAATATATAGCTGTATAGAAAGCATCTTTGCCCAGATACTGTGTGTGCCAGGGGATGACTACGAAGCAAATGCCCCAGTTACTGAGAACCCAGAGTATTCCTCTGCTCTGTGATATTTTGATTGTGTTCTGACAAAGCTTCTTGGAGTCAGAGAAGCAGGGAGCAGCTGCTAATCGCTTCCTACCGCTACTGTTCCTCTGTCTAAAACAGGCCGAGATCCTCTCTCAGTCCTGCCTTACTACTTCCTATCTCCTCTCTGTCTACAGTCCTCCAAATAATGGCCTTCTCCCTCTGAAAAGATGTGCATAGGTAGATTATAGTTAGTGCTCCTGGGTCTTACCTGATAAAAGCCTTATCTTCACAGCAGGGGAAAGAGAAGGATGGTAAGGACCCTCAAGTCCCGGTTTCCGGAATAACCAGCATCTGGACTTGCAGACAACTGGGAAAGAGACACTGCTGTGCTTTCTTCTGGAATGGACTTCTTCCCCCACTGTCGTCCTTATTGTGTAGGCCAGAGTGAAGTTGGGAGTGTTGGTCTTAGAGGATTACTCAAGCCTGGGGACCGGGCTCCAGGCTTAATAGACTGCCTCAGCCTGCTGGCCAGAGAGCCCAGGTGGGTGTGTATCAAGCCTTCCATTCCTGGGAGACTAGACCCTCATATTTCTACAGCTGGATAACCTTAAACTTTCCTCAGCTGCTCTCGACACCAGTCCACCTCCCCAGACTGTCCTTGACAGTCATCTCTGTCTAAGGCCCTCCTGCCTTCTCTCATGTAAGCAAGCCACTTGAAGCCTTTGAGACTCTTCAGGTTAGTCTTGACTGATAACTTGACACAACCTAGCGTCGCCATAGTTAAGGATCTTTGTGAGAAATTATCTAGATTGGCTTGTCTTATAGGAATGTCTTTGGGGGTTTGTCTTGTTAATTGATGTAAGAAAGCCCACCCTACTCTGGGCAGTATTATTCCCTAGAGGACACTCCAGCAAACACTTAAAGCTTATGTCTTCCATAAAGTCATTCTGGGCTTGAATGAGGCAAAACAGGGTGGTCTCATGGTTCTGCAGCAGGCCCTGCATCCTATTACAGAGAAGCATGGTTGTGTGGATCTGAACACACAGTGGCTCAGCACATGTGGGCTGTCCAACTTGAGATGTTAAGAGGTGTGTGCCATGGCATCCCTCAGAGGGATGAGGAGATGTTTGGAGCTCAGTATTGTCCATGTGAGGGGTCTGGGCCCTAGAGTCCCTGCCCAGCATTCACACCCCTCCAGTTGACTGTATATTCAATTCTGATCATCAGTTGCTTAGATTATAAAGATCATCCCCGTGTCCCTCTGTTGACCCTGCACCCAGAATGCACTTAATATTTGAGGGAAGAGTGAGTATGTGAGTGCTCTCCAGTGACCTCCAGCCCCCTGCCTCGCGGTGGAAGAGCTTATCAGGAATATCATTTCCCTAGTGTCATAGCTGACCACTCAGAGCAACTGGGACCCCATTTGAGCCCATGAAGGCCCAGCGCATCCTGGCCTAGTTATGTCCCTGCACCATATCTAGACTGCGACAGCAGGGCTGCTCTCCTCTGCCAGCACAGTTGTCCTTGCTCCGTCTACCTCTCTGTGCCTTCTGTTTGTGTCTTCAAGAAAAACATTCCTTAAAATAGATGTTCTTCCTGATGGCGATTGAGCTGGTGCGGTATGGCCATGCCACCTCCCCGATGGCTTTCACTGGGGCCTTCTCAGGTCCTGGGAGTTTGCTGTGAGGTTGTGTTGACACGGAGGCCTGGTTTGTTGTTGCAAATAAGAGCCACTGTCTCCAGGACACACCTTCCTCTGTTTCAGTGAGTGACAGTTTCAGCCCTACCAACGGGAACTAAATGACACAGGAGCCAGCAGTGTGAGATCCATTTAAATCTTCCCCTCTTGCTCCTCTTTTCCCTCCGTGTGTGTGTGTGTGTGTGTGTGTGTGTGTGTGTGCGCGCGCGCGTGTGTGTGCATGTGTGTGTGTGTGTCTGTTCTCTCGTACATGTAAAGTGAATTTGAGTAAGAACACAAGGATTCAGGTATTTCACTGTGGCACATTTTCTTGGATTTTAGTGGAAAGCCATATGATTATGATCCCATTAAATTAACATATTTTGAAACATTTCCCCTTAAAAGCCAGAAGCCTCAGGTGGTGAAATACAGGCTTATGGGATGTGGGCATTGTAACATGGAGAGAAATAAGGGAGATCATACAGCACGAACTGCACTGGAGGTACAGTGGTGGCCAGTGTAGTGGGATGCAGGCAGACGTGCAGTGAACCTTGTGTAGTGCAGGCTCTGGGTGGAGGGGCGGCAGGGTGCAATACAGGGAGGCTTATGCAGTGCCCTCTGGTTGGAGGTGTAGCAGGACTTGCTCAGTGTAAGGTGTGGCATGGGCCATAGTGGGTGCAATTGTAGCAGGGCTCGTACACTGGGGGCTGTAGTGGGCTAGTGTGGAAGCTTGAGCTCACCGAGGATGTGAGCAGAGATCTATGGCTGGAGGTCAAGGGGCTTGGGCAGCGCTGCGGGAAGCAGTGCAGCAGGGACTTCTAATATGTCAGCAGCAGTAGAGTGGGGGCTTGTGTTGCACAGGCTGTGGGTGGAGACCAGTAACTCCCGGTGTCCTCTGAGCTGTCACATTCTCCTGTCTACGTGGCACAGGCTGATGTGCCTGACAGGAAGAACACACATTTTCCCTCTTGTCCGTGATGACAAAGCTGGCGCCATGCCTTACTGAGGAATGAAACGGGGTCTAAAGAAGGAATGTGTGGTGACCTTCAGGTGGCTCTTCAGATACTGAGCTGTGGAGGAGTCACTGTATTTGTGACGTTTGATCCCAAAGCTTCTGTGAAGGTTACTTAAGCCATCTGATCTGTAGACAGCCGCATGCATACTTCCAAAGGGCTCCAACACAAACCTTCTTCCCCCAGGATCACTACGGTGCCCCTGGCTGAGAGGCTAGGGAGAGTGCTTGAATGTGTGAGGGGAGGTCATCTTTTAACTCGTGGGCTGAAACACACTCACGAAACACATAGCTGTGGTTGGTTCGGTCGGGTCATTGCCTCCCAGGAATTTCTGACCCTTTTTGGTGCCTTATGGATGTAGCGTGTTTGGCCACGCACCCTTCTTGTAAGAAGGTCGTGATGTTCAGTGTGTAACATTCAAAGATGCACCCCATATTCTGTCCTGATGCTGGAATTCTAAATCTCTAATTTACGTTGTAAGTTCTATACGCATGGATTTGTTGTAAGAAACTCTTATCTTAAGTTACTACTTATGTCCAGTGTAAAACTTAAGACAGTAGCCCTGGAAGGTTTTCTGCTGAGTAGCATTCAGTTTTATTCTTTTGGATAGCACATAAAAAGAAAGAATTTTTTACTGTTGATAATTCGGGGTGGGGAGTGTAGTGTATGTGTGGCCTATGCCTGTGGAGGTCAGAGGTCAATATTGAACCCGCCTGTCTCCCTATGCTGGGCTCACAGGTCACACCCCACACCAGCTTTGTTGCATGGGTTCTGGAGACTCAAACTCACCTTCTTGTGCTTTCAGTAGCAGAAACCTTTACCCACTGAACCATCTCTTCAGCTCCAAAAAGCTAAGGACGCACAGCTTAGTCCATGTGTTCACTTACACATACAACATGGTTCTCATATTTCGTGTGAGGCACTGATATTTTCTGTTACAGTTTTTCAGTGAGGGCCACAATGTAGCTCAGAGTTAAAGATGTGCATCATGTCTTGCATTTGACTCCCAGCACTAGAAGACAAAATAAAGAATCTCAGTAATCACTGCCTGCACACATAGCTACAATAGTATAGAGGCTTATTTGTAATAATTGTTGGTGCTTGTGATATATCTGGCCTTAGGGACTCCGTGTGGCCCCTGAGAACCCACCCTTCTTGGTTCCCAATTACTTTCATCTGCAACAGTCCCCTGCCTGCCCCTCTGTCTGGCAAAGAACGGGGCAGTGGGGTGGTTGGGGTGCTCGGTGAGTTTGGATCCCACTCTGCAAGTGCTGCTCTGATCCATAGACAGGGGTCTGTGTGGACCTAGGGGTGGGCGCATTCCTTGAGAAATGAGTCTCGTCTGTTTTGAAGACAGATGAGCCTTGTGTCTGCTTCAGAGCTGCCATCTCTAATTAGTGTGCTCGTAAGGACACTGGCGCTGCAGTAGGGTTTCAGTTCCCAGGCATCCGACCCTGGTGACATTTAACAACCCTGATAACATGTCTCTGTGTGAATACAGCGCACTCTTGTTCCCATGCTTGTTTTAAAGAGCAAGGCCGAGTGCTGCGCCCCTGTGATCCCAGAGTGTAGGAGACCATGCAGGAGGATCTCAAGTTGGAAGTTAGCCTGGGATATGTAAGTGAGACCCTAGATCAAAAAGGTAAAGGAGACTAGTCTGTGCTCGTGAACACCTTTAATTCCAGCACTTGGGAGGCAGAGGCAGGCAGATCTCCCAAGTTCAAGACCAGCCTGGTCTACCCAGAGAAACTGTGTCTCAAAAAAAAAAAAAAGAAAAGAAAGAAAGAAAGAAAAGAAAAGAAAGGCAGGAGGTAAGCAAAAAGCAGAGTGAACAGTCGAATGGATGGGGAAAGGCGGTCCTGAATTCAGTTCGTCGGCATTTAATGAGTGAGCATTAAGGTCTGTGTGTTTATTCACAATAATGTCGCTGAGACTGTGTTTATCCTGACGTGCCTGTGCGTTCTTACTGTTAAGTACATTAAACAAGCACTGTCATTACATTGGAGGATTAGTTAATGGCTTGTCAGAAGAGAACGTAAGTAATTTTGTTACCTGTACATCTTCACCCTGGAGGAAAAAATGAGTAATATTGTTTGAAATTGACACCATTACTACTTAGAGGTCGTCACAAGAAATGCCAAGTCTGCTATGGGTTGCAGTTTGGTCTCCCTAGCTTTGTGTAGTCAGCGTGTTTGTTGGAAATGTTTCTGTATTGCAGATTACTAACAGTGGCTTGACTGATTTTTTTTTTTAACGGATTTAAGATGTCACTCTGTGGCAGTGACAACCTAAAGATGTTGTGATGACCACAGATTGTCTCTGTCAGGGTCTAGACAGTAGCCTCCACATGTCATACCATCCCTGATTTCTGTCACAGACAGGTGACAGAAACTCCTTTGCATGCTGTACACCTCGAAAGTCAAGGCCTCCAGGGTACTCACCCACCTCTTCCCGCTGCTTCTGTGACATCTTCTGTTGGAGTGCTTGCCTCGCATGACAGAGGCTCTGGTCAGTCTTCGGCTCTGAAAAATTCAATACTCCGCTGCCTGAACCTTCATCGGTTTGGGAATGTTTTGACACCTGAGTTTCTCAGTCAGACACATCTCCCATTGACTGGTGAAATACCAGTTTAAATCCATTTATTCTGATTAAACACTCTCTTGCACCTGACCCCAGCTCTCCTGATATAGTCAGTAAAAACCTTCCGTTTCCTTCCTCGATGAGGCTTTCTTCTTTGGGTGTTTGAAAAATGGTTGCTGCAACACAAGGGGGAAACCTGGCCACAAGCAAGCAGATTTCCCAGCATGCCTTGGAGAACTCGGTGAACTCTGTGACTTGTGGAGGTAGCATGGAAAGTGGCATGTGCCAGATGTCCACCTTAGCAGAAACCCCCAAAGTTACTCCAGACTGTGTTGTGAAAGTCTCCGCAGCTGAGATGCGACACCCGAAGAGAAGCCCCGAGTGGTTGCATACCTGCCTTGCTCTCCACGCCTTCCCGAGATGCACAGAGCGCGGGTTGGGGTAAACTCTAGAACCTGCTGCCCAGACGGAACCTCATCCTCTGGCCGCTCACACAGCACTCAGGTGTAAGTGCCCGCTTCTGCAGCTTGCTACAGGCGTCACCACAGCCAGACACACAGCCTCTGTTGGATGCTCATCTTGGCAGTGTTTGTTGCTTTCCCTGTCAGTGCTGGCTGTGTACTTGGCTTTTATCGTTTGCCTGGAGCTGAGCTCGTTTAGTCAGTTTGAAACTCGGATCTCTCCAGCAAAACAGTGAGAATGTATATAGATGGTCCCTGAGGTTTTGCTAAACTGCATTAAAGTTCACAGCTCATGAGTTGCCTTTTAGATATCCCTGTCCCTTGATGATCACATGCTATGTCTTTCGAGTACCGGTAGTTGGGGTAGAGGGGAGGGGAAGCCTTAATGGCAGTACTGCCCTTCTCATGTGCAGTTTCTGACTGATTCTGAATAAATATATTTCTTTTGTTGTTTTTTTATTGTATGATTAAAGTGATATTTATAAGCTAATATAGAATTGATAGTGTCAGCCAAGCAGAGGACGAATGTACCAGCTCCATAATTCCTTAAATGAATGTCATTGGTATGAATCAGGGTGGTTGGAGTTGGGACTGCAACTTAGGTGGAAACTCTGCCATTATTTTCCATGCCTTCTGCCAACTGCTGCTTCATCATGCGAAGTATGTTGGCACCTCCCTTCCAATCTTTTACTGGACAAGGACCCCCATGTTTGGCTGTAGCAGACACAGCTAAGAAAATGCAAGAACCAAAAACTCCAAAAAAGCATTCGTAACGGGGAGATGGTTCAATCAAATAAAATGTTTGTCACGCACACATGAGGACCTGAGCTCAAATCCAGAACCCATGTGAAAATTTGGGCGTGGTGGTGTGTGCACTGTTGGTAAGCAGGACAAGTGGATCCCTCAGAATTTCTGGGCAACCAACCTAGCATGCATGGTGAGCTCCAGGGCAGAGAGGGACCCTAGCTCAAAGAACAAGATGGACTGTGCCTGAGGGATGATACCCAAAGTCAACCTCTGACCTCTCCTTCACGTGTTGCACGTGTGCATGCACACAGATGGAGAAAACACATGCATACACAAGTATACGAGGTGGCTCTCGTTCTTCATACACACCTGGCCAGTGTTGAGTTTCTAGTATCCTTCATGCATCATCTGGAGGAGACAAGCTAGCTTTCCAGTTAGTCCCATCTTTAACCTATCTGGAAGGAAGTGCTTAAGACTAGTAAATAATTTCCATAAACCTTGTTCGTGTTTACCTGTGGTTTCACTAGATGGGAGTAGAGAATTAATGTCTGTAAATTGGAACATTTCTCAGTAAACCAATAGGTGCCAATAAGGATCTCTGTGTCTCATTGCTTTTTATCAGCTAATTGTGGGAAGGGTTTGACTCTGTGCAAAGGATTTTCCAGCTCTCATGAGCTTGTGTGCAGTAGAAGCAGCTGTGCACTATGGAGGAGGTAGTTGTTTTGCTCTGATTTGTGCCCAGGTCCTCTGAACTCCAGAGGCCAAGCCACAAGTGCTGTGACTGCAGGACATTCATGATCCTGGCCGTTGGGCACTCTGGTCTAGAGTCTGATCCTAAGTGACTCCCAAAGTCTGAGAGGGGACTTGTGAGTCCCATAACCAATGCCACACTGGTCCCATTCAAGACATGAAGAACCATGCTGTGTAGAGTTGGTCAAGAAAGTAAGGAGCACAGCTTATCCAAAATTACAGACTTCCTTCCTGGATGTGGATTCCCCAGTAGCATACTTACTGAATAGAAAAACAAAACAAAACTTTCTTTCCTTTTTATACCCTGCAGTTTATAAGATGTATTAGTGACTAATCCTCACATAATCATGCGAAGCTCTTGAGTTTATAGCAGGATTAAGTATGTGTTGAAATGCTCCCAACATTTCTGTCCTGCCTTCTTTTTAAGCTGGGTCCAACTCTGCCCCCAAACCCTAAATGGCCTTCTGTGCCTCTTCCCTGACTGGCCACATACTCCCAGCCCTACAAGAGGATTCCTTGCCCTTCCTTTTGAAGGTAAGCACAGAGTGTCCGTCACCTAAAGACCAGATATTGGAGCTACACTTCCAGGTTTCCTGGTGACAGCTTGGTGCCTCCGTGGTGCCTCATCTTGGACCTCTTGCCTTCACCCCTCCCCCTTTCGCTGCATCCATACCAGGTCCTGGACTACTGTCTCTGTGCAATGGGACAGTTTTTCTGCCCCTCGGGAAACAGAGAGCAACATTAACGCTTTGCTTTCTTCTTCACAGACACGGGACGACTTCCTGGGTCAGGTGGACGTGCCTCTTAATCACCTTCCGGTAAGGACAGACAGTTCCAGACTGTTGCATGCTGGGGGTGGGGTTTTAGGGATATCTGACTAGGGTATCTGTGGAGTATGACAGGCGTGGCAAAAGGGCTGAAATGGGGAATGTGTGCCCTGGCCTTGGCTCCTTGCTAAAGGTGTCTCTCTGGAGGCGGTCACATAGAGGTTAATTTAGCTGTAAAAATCCCTGTGTCTGAATCACATGAAAGCCCTTGTCAACAGCTCTGCCTTGCTCCTCTTACTCCTAGCTCCTCCACCTTTAGATACAGCCCCTTATGGAATAGTTATCTTCTCCTGTCTTCAGCGTGGTTTTTGTTTCCATGTGATCTTTGGTCTGGCTTGTTGTTCACTTCCCTTTAGTTAAAGTAACTACATCTGCACAGGCTGCCGTTTCCCAGGTTTTATGTTTACAACTTTCCATCTGCTCGGAGATGGAAGAGAACAGTTGGTTCTGAGTGTGCTTGTCCACTGGAAGTCCCGCCCTCACCTCAGAGTGTTCCAGGTTAGCCTCTGTGGAGGGATCCTTCCTCCCTGCTCGGGGAGCAGACAGTGGGGGCTGTGGACTGTGACTGCAGTTTGGGAAGTCACCTGCACATTGCATCGGTGTAAACAGGATGGGAGACAAGAGCTGGAAGCCTTGGTGACCATGGTGTCTCATAGACCAGCTGCCGTTTCTTGGATTGTCCTACCCACCTCCTGGCCACCTTTCCCCAAACAGCTCAAAGTGTCATAAGCAGCAGCTACACGAGGAGAGTCAAATACTTCTGCCTTACAAGGGCATTGTGTTTTTCACTCCTTGTGTGAGCACGTAGCATAAATAGTCTATAAACTAAAGTGCCTGGAAGGATCTAGTGCAAACCTGCTATGTGGAAACGGGGGCCGTGCCCAATGGGGAACACCAGGGAAGACTCCTACCAGGCAAGCTTTGAAGCTCTGTTGAGAAGGAATGCAGCAGCAAGCCATTTACTCTCTCACTTGGAAGCTCAGAAAGAGAGTCTTTGAAGAGTGCATTAGGATATTTTTGTTTCTAAGTACAAAGCTGAACCTCAGGTGCCTATGGGTGTACTGCATAGTGCTTCTTTGGGAACCATATCTGAAACCTGGTTGGGGTTTTTTTTTCTTAATTTATTTTTAACATGGAAGGAGGCTGAAACGTGGTATGTCAGATACCTTGGAGCTGGAGCTACAGGCCTCTGTGAGCCACTCCTTGTGGATGCTGAGATGTGGACTTTAGGCCTCTGGTAGACCAGAAGGCTCTCTGAACCACTGACCCGTCTCTCCAGCCCCAAACCTGGGGTGATTCTTTTCAGTTTTCACTCAGAGGCTGTGCATGTCTCAGAAACTGCAAGGAAAGGTGTCATAGTCACGGTCACTATTGCCACAATGAAACACCATGACCAAAGCAACTTGGAGAGGAAGGGGGTTATTCAGCTTATGTTTCCACATCACTGTTCATCATCAAAGGAGGACAGGACAGGAACTCAAGCACTGGAGCCACAGAGGCATACTTGTTACAGAACCCAGGACCACCAGTCCAGGGATGGCACCACCCATAATGAGCTGGGTCTTCCCCATCAGTCACTAATTAAGAAAATGCCCTCCAACTTTCTGCAGCTCAATTATATGAAGGCATATACTCAATGGAGGCTCCCTTCTCTCTCACGACTAGACTGTGTCAAGTTGACATAAAAGTAGCCAGGACGCAAGGCTCAGGCATTCCCGACTCAATGGGTTTTCCTTATCATGTTCTTTCAGTTAAATCTGGAAAGGCATGTTTTGAGACAATGCTGATCAGTTAGCCCTTCTCGTGTGGCTGTCCCTAGCAATTCTTTTCCCTAAAATAAGAAGCATGTGTCCTTCAGGGGAAAGGATGGACTAATAGTCTTTAGGACTCATAACTGAGGAGCTGGAGAGATAACTTAGGAGTTCAGAGCACTTACTGTGTTCTTCCAGACACCCCGAGTACAGAACCCAGCACCCACATCCTGTGGCTTGCTGTCACTGGAAATCCAGCTCCAAGGGTCCCGGCATCCTGTGGGCTCTGCAGGCACTCCCACATGTAGCATACAGACACATACTCACACGGCTGAGTTTGGTCAGGTTGGTTGGTTGGTTAGCTGGTTGGTGGATTAAAACACAAGGAATGGGGGTGGGGAATGCTAACTGTAGTGGCACAGGTCTTTAATCCCAGCACTTGGGAGGCAGAGGCAGGCCAACTCATTGAGTTTGAGGCCAGCCAGGGCACTGTGAGAGCCCCACCTCAAAGGGAAAACAGAGCTGTAAGTGAAAGTTTCACCAAGTGTCTCAGTGTGCCCGCTGTTTGTGTGGTTTAGGGGTGTCTGGCTTTAAAGGTGGCCTAGCTTCCAGGGAGGAGAGACATGTTCTTTGGAGGCTAAGTCAGTACAGGGAATAATTGGACGTTGGAATTTTGAGTGGTGACTAGGGTCAGCTTGCAGAGAAGTTGCTGCTAACAAGGCCCAAACACTAGAATAGAAGCCAGCTGATTAAGATCATTATGGGATCACAGTGCATGAATATATGAAAAGGGCATAATGAAAGCCAATATTTCATATAATTAATATATACTAAGAATTTTTTTTAATTTTAAGACCCCAAAGATAGGACATCCTTTATGTTATGGGCATGCTCAGAGAGAAGCCTATATTATAGCACCATAAGCCCTTAGACCAGCAGTTCTCAGCCTTTCTACTGCTGCAGCCCTTTAATACAGTTCCTCATATGGTAGCGACCCCCAAATATTGCTACTTCTTAACTATAATTTAGCTACTGTTTTGAATCATAATGTTAATATTCGTGTTTTCCAAAGATCTCAAGTAGTCCCTGTGAAAGAGTCATCCAAATCCCTAACAAGGTCATGACCCTTGAGAACCATTGCTGTAATCCAAATTGATTAGCCATTTGAGCTAATTACCTTCAAGCAGATGGACCACATTAAAAACTTGGGGCTGGAGAGATGGCTCAGAGCTCACTGAATGCTCTTCCAAAGGTCCTGAGTTCAATTCCCAGCAACCACGTGGTGGCTCACAACCATCTGTAATGGAATCTGGTGCCCTCTTCTGGCCTGCAGACATACACACAGACAGAACACTGTATACATAATAAATAAATAAATAATGAAAAACTAAAGCAGAGAGAAGGTGAAGATACATTTCTAGTGTTCCATGTCATAGTAGAAGCCAAGTGGTATATTCTGCATGTACTTGGCCTTGTGACCCTGGATTCGAAGTACTATTATGTGTATTACTTGGCTGTATGTTATAGGACCCTTATGGGAAAATTGCACAAATTCTCATTCTGTGTAGTAATGCAGTGTGAGAATGTGTTTTGCATGCTCGGTCTATTTTGTGGAGTACATAATAGATATTATGTCTTAAGAGCTACATAACCATTATCATGGCTAGAGTATCTGTGGCCTACAGAGTCAACATTTGTCAGAAATATCCCATTTTCAGTAAAAGAAACAAAGAACGTGAAAAATGTTCCAGTTGTCCTTTTAATTATTAATAGTGCAGAGGGTTGGGGCTGAGAGAGGGCTCAGTGGTTAAGAGCATTTGCTGCTCTTGGGAAGGACCAGAAGTTGGGCTCCCAGCACCCACATCAAATGTCACACAACAACGTACAACTCCAGCATGAGAGACTCACGCCTCTTCTTCTGGCTTCTGTGGGTGCCCATGTGCACACATACATACACACCCATATACATAAATAATGACGAGAAAAGTCTTTAAATAATGGAGAAGGTCCATGGAGCGAGAGCTAGAATGTGGGGAACAGTGGCCCTGCCCGCCTCTTCTCCTAGCCTTTTTAAGGGTTAAGGGACCTGATTGAGTATGTATATATGTCTTAGTTAGGGCTTCTCTTGCTGCAGTGAAACACCATGACCAAAGAGCACGTTGGGGAGGAAAAGGTTTATTAAGTTTGCACGTAAGCATTGCTGTTTCAGAAACTCAGACAGAGCAGGAACCTGGAGGCAGGAGCTGATGCAGAGGCCATGGAAGGGGGCTGCTTACTGACTTGCTTCCCCTGGTTTGATCATCCTGTTTTCTTATAGAACCCAGGACACCAGCCCAGGGAAGGCTGCTATTGATCACTAATATCTTACAGCTGGATCTCTTGGAGGCCTTTCCTCAGCTGAGGCTCCTTCCTCTCTGATGACTCTAGCTTGTGTCATTGACACACAAAGCTAGCCAGTACAGCGTGGTTATTAATTGATAATATATAGCCCAATTTGCAGCCGGAGGATTTATTTCTTGAGGAAATATTTACTGATGGATGGAATGCTGATATTTGTGGATGAATCAGTGAAGCAAGTTCTCCCTCATGGGACACGTGGCATCACCATGGCCACGTGGTGCTCAGGCGTTTGAAATACAGCTGTGTGATGGCGGGGCCCATTTATAATCATTTGCCATTTTCATTAAGGTTTAAGCTTAAGCCACATTGGCAAGGTGACTGCTGTCATCAGGTGACACCTCTGAAAATTAGACCAGAGTTCCATGGTTTGAGGTTCCATGGATGTGCGGTTTTCATTCCCCTTTTGGTAAACAATGTTTTCAGATCCTGGACAACCATGGGCTGGGGAGCCTGAACCCACCTGAAATCCTTGTTTCTCTGTAACTCTGTATATAAAAATACAAAGTATTTCATTTGGATAATAATAAAGTTATTATCTCTCAAGTTATAGAAATAAAGATTAATTTTTTCCAAATCCCTGTAACAGACAACTTAAATACCTGTTCCTCCGTGTTAATATATATTCACTTTTTTAAAGTATTATTATCTTTTTCTATTGTGCCTGTTGCTGGGTTATACAAGCACCTTTTAATAAATTTATGGCCTTTATATTCTTCTTTCCGTGTGTGTGTGTGTGTGTGTGTATGTGTGTGTGTGTGTGTTTTGTGTGCACACATGCTTCGCCATGCATTTAAGTGAAGGACAGAGAATCACTCAAAGGAGTCAGTCTTTCTTTTTATTATGTGGGTCCCAGAGATTGAACTCAGGTTTGGCAGTTGTCTCCACCCACTGAGCCATTTTGCAGGCCCTCTAAAGACATTTTCATACACATATATGATGTCATGGACTTGGAGCATATCCTCTCCTCATGCCCAACTATGCTCACCTTTCTCCTCCTTGTCTTAGTTCCCTTTTTACCTCCTAGACACCACATGAGAGAAAACTTGCAATGTTTGTCTGAAGTTTAGCTTAATAGACTTCAAACCAAATTGATCAGGAACAGTGAAAATGATTTCAGGCTAAATAAGAGATATTCCTTATTACAGTGTTTCAAACAGGGGATGAGCTGCCATCTTGCTAATTTGGATAGCACATCTTTATTCTTTAAGGAATCACTGTCTCAGACTCCTTTCCTTTTTTCTATTTTATTTTTTATTGTTTTTATTGAGATATATATTTTCTCCACTCTCCTCCCTTTCTCCCCCTCCCTGTCTCCCCCTACCCTTCTACCCTCTCCCATGATCCCTGCACTTCCAATTTACACAGGAGATCTTGTCTTTTCACTTCCTGTGTAGATTCGATCCATGTATGTCTCTCTTAGGTTCCTCTTTGTTGTCTAGGTTCTCTGGGATTGTGAATTATAGGCTGGTTTTCCTTTGCTTTATGTCTTGCTTTAAGCCACTTATGAGTGAGTACATTTGATATTTGTCTTTCTGGGTGTGGGTTACCTCACTCAATATGATGTTTTTTAGATCCATCTATTTGCCCGCAAATTTCAAGATGTCATTATTTTTTCCCGCTGTGTAGTACTCCATTGTGTAAATGTACCACATTTTCTTCATCCATTCTTTGGTTGAGTGGCATTTAGGTTGTCTCCAAGTTCTGGCTATGACCAATAATGCCGCTATGAATATAGTTGAGCACATGTCCTTGTGGCACAATTGGGCATCCTTTGGATATATACCTAAAAGTGGTATTATTGGGTCTTGAGGAAGGTTGTTTCCTAATTTTCTGAGAAATCACCACACTGACATCCAAAGGGGTTGTACCAGCTTGCATTCCCACCAGCAATGCAGAAGTGTTCCCTTTACCCCACACCCTCTCCAGCATAGGTTGTCATCCGTGTTTTTGATCTTGGCCATTCTTACAGGTGTAAGATGGAATCTCAGAGTTGTTTTGATTTGCACTTCTCTGATGACTAAGGATGTTGAGCAGTTCCGTAAGTGTCTTTCAGCCATTTTAGATTCATCTGTTGAGAGTTCTCTATATAGGTCTGTACCCCACTTTTTATTGGATTATTTGTTCTTTTGATGACCAATTTCTTGAGTTCTTTGTATATTTTGGAGATCAGTCCTCTGTGAATGTGGGGTTGGACAGAGGGTTGATCTCCCCGCTCTCTTCCCACTCTGTAGGCTGTTGTTTTGTCTTGTTGACCACGTCCTTTGCTTTACAGAAGCTTCTCAGTTTCAGGAGGTCCCATTTATTAATTGTTTCTCTCAGTGTCTGTACTATTGGGGTTATATTTAGGAAGTGGTCTCTTGTGCCAATGTGTTCTTCCCAAGATGCAGGGATGATTTAACATATGAAAATCTGTCAGTGTAATCCACCGTATAAACCAACTGGGGGGGGCAACATGATCATCTCATTAGATGCTGAAAAAGCCTTCAGCAAAATACAACACCTCTTCATGATAAAAGTCTTGGAGAGAGCCGGGCGGTGGTGGCGTACGCCTTTAATCCCAGCACTCGGGAGGCAGAGGCAGGCGGATCTTTGTGAGTTCGAGACCAGTGTGGTCTACAAGAGCTAGTTCCAGGACAGGCTCCAAAGCCACAGAGAAACCCTGTCTCGAAAAACCAAAAAAAAAAAGTCTTGGAGAGGGCAGGGATACAAGGAACATACCTAAACATAATAAAGGCAATATACAGCTAGCTAATATCCAACATCAAGCTAAATGGAGAGAAACTCAAAATGATCTCACTGAAATTCAGAACAAGACAAGGTTGTTTTCTCTCTCCATATCTATTCAATATAGTACTTGAGGTTCTAGCTACAGCAATAAGACAATAAGAGATCAAGGGGCTAAAAGTCAGAAAAGAAGTCAAACTGTCACTATTTGCTGATGATATGATAGCTTACATAAGGGACCCCCAAAATTCTACCAAGAAACTCCTACAACTCATAAACACTTTCAGTAATGTAGCATGATATAAGATTAACTCAAAAAAATTTGTAGCCCTCTTTTACACAGATGATAAACGGGCTGAGAAAAAAATGAGAAAAACATCACCCTTCACAATAGCCTCAAAGTATCTTGGAGTAACTCTAATCAAATAAGTGGAAGACCTGTATGACAAGAACTTTAAATCTTTGAAGAAAGAAATTGAAGAAGACACCAGAAAATGAAACAATTTCCCATGCTGTTAGATAGGTAGAATTAACTTAGTAAAAATGGCAATCTTACCAAAAGTAATCTACAGATTCAATGCAATGCCCAGCAAAATTCTTCACAGACCTCGAAAGAACAATACTCAGCTTCATATGGAAAAGCAAAAAACTCAGGATAACCAAAACAGTCCTGTACAATAAAGGAACTTCTGAAGGCATCACAATTCCTGACTTCAAACTCTACTACAGAGATGCAGTGCTGAAAACAGCCTGGTATTGGCATAAAATCAGACGGGAGAACCAATGGAACTGAATCGAAGACCCGCATATCAATCCACACACCTACAAACTCCTGATTTTTGACAAAGAAGCAAAAAATACAAAATGGAAAAATGAAAGCATATTCAACAAATGGTGCTGGCATAACTGGATATCAACATGTAGAGGAATGCAAATAGATCCATAATTATCACCATGCACAAAACTTAAGTCCAAATGGATCAAAGACCTCAACATAAAACCAACCACACTGAACCTCATAGAAGAGAAAGTGGGAAGTACACTTGAATGTATCAGACTCCTTTCTGATGCCCAATATATGAGAAACCACTTGTGGAAATTAGGAATTTGATGGCAAGGGGACAGAAGTGAGCTTAGTGTAGATGGCTATGAAATTGCTTTAAATAACTTGAATATTCTGTTTTATGCACTCTGTGTGTGTGTGTGTGTGTGTGTGTGTGTGTGTGTGTGTGTGTGTGTGTGAAATATTGTAGACCTCCCAGCTGCAGGCCTTTTCCTGGTTGAAAGCCTGTCACAGCTGTTACCAGCAGACACTTGTATTTGCAATATCACACTGTGCCTTCAGATCCCCAGGCGTGCTTTCCTGAACCGTCCCCATAAGTTCTCTGACCCAGAAAAGCTCCCTCACATCCCCCCCTCGACACACACACACACCCCAAACAGGCCAACAAAGGGGGTCAGTGTATCCCCTGTTGGTGGGTACAAACTTGAGCTTTGTAGAACCCATGTCTCTCCCACAGTGCATTGCCAAGAGATGGACACCTGGATTAATTAAGCAACTTCACCTGGATTTAATTAAGCAGTTTCTGGACCAGGTGGCTGTTATATGTAAGTCCAAATTAGCATCCTGCCAGGAGGAAAGTGAGGGGGAGATGGTGACACAGCTACCGTGCATGGCGGGTAGTCACTGCCTGCTTTCCTGACCACGCAGGCACGAAAGGGAGACAACAATAGTGGGAGCCAAAATCAGCCCTTCACCTCCTGTGATCAGGGATTCCTCCAGGCCTGGGACGCAAGGGCTTCCAGCTGAAATAAAGTAACTTTAGAATCCTGATTCTCTTTCAGGCAGTGTTCTTACTTGTGTGGGAACAGGGAATGGATGGGAACTGAGGGTTGAGTCGTGTGGGGTATCTGGGACATCTGATTCCTGGCTGTTTATCTTTAGGATTTATTTTCTTCTTTACTGCACTTTGAGGAAAGGACTGAGGCAGAGCAAATGGGGCAGGTGGACCTTTATGTAGGACAGAGCTAAGGAAGAACAGTCATGCTCCAAGACTTTGCCGAAGGACGGGTTTTAAGAGATGGGAATCTGCCTGTTGGGTGTGGCTGACTTTCATCTGAAGATAGCTGAGTTGTCTAGGGGTTCTTTCTGGACCCCCCCCCACTTTCCTACAGGAGGAAGGGATGACTCAGAGACAAGGCCAGGTTGCCACCTCACTCTGTGATGGAGCATCAGGGCAGTCCCAGTGTTCCCTGAGCAGAGGCTCTGTGTCCTTGGTGACACACTCGTTACCTAGGAGACGCTGGCAGCAGGACCGGGGCCTGCAGAGGAGATGAGAGGCTGTAAATGAGGACAGTCCTGTCGCCTACCAGCTGCTCACCAGTGCTGCCCTTTCGGTGAAGCTCCTGCTGTCTTCACGGGGCCACCGGGAGCAGCTTCAGCTCTGGTACACATGGCTGCTAATTGTCTTAAACTTCTGTGTGTGAGCCCGTCTGTTCCATTCAGTGCATCGTCATTGCAGCCTCACGTCGCCTATCTTGCACCTTCTGATTAAGGATAAAAATAGCTCAGAGCCTTGCTTGCTCTGACAACAGAATGAAGTTCCCGAAAGATGTTTTCCTGTCGCACCCCTGAACCTTCTCCTGCTTCTTCCTTGTTCTGTGTCCCTCCTGTTACCCCCGCAGCCCTTAATGCTCCCCACTGCTGCCAGTTTCAGATGCCCTGCATCCTTGGGCGTTCATTTAGGCAGAGACACTGCCGCAGACACATATCTCCATCTCAGCCAAGGTTGCATTTGGGCAGCCTGCGCTGACTGTTCTCTTAGAACAGAGCATGTTTAGGAGAGCGAGGTGGACGCTAAGGTAGTCTCAGTGGTGGGCACTCTTATGTTCATGGCTGGTGGCTGGATAGTGACACTCAGCTAGGCCCAGACCATTACTGTCCACTCCTGTGGGCCTTTTCTAGGTGAGGAAACCTGGGCCCAGAGAGGAAGGTGATTTTTTTTTCGAGTTGGTGACATTGCCGGGCCTGCTGCTGGTTCCCCAGTACTGAGGTGTACCTACACTGTGACCACAGAATGGGGGACAGGAGCAGCCTGAAAGTGGGGAGTGAGTTTCCCCCTCCGTCTGTTCTCCACTCTGGAATTCACCTCTGCCTTCTGTCTGAGGAACATGGTCTTATCTATAAGATGGACAGCTGGAATTATAGCACGGTTCTCAGCCTTCCTAGTGCTGCCACCCTTTAATACAGTTCCCCATGTTGTAGTGCCCTCCAGCCATACAATTGTCTTTGTTGTTCCTTCATAACTGTAGTTTTGCTACTGTTATGAATCGTAATATAAATATCTATGTTTACACTGTCTTAGGCAGCCCCTGTAAAAGGGTCGCTTGACCACCCCCCACCAAAGCAGCTGCAACCCACAGGTTGAGAACCATTGGGTTAAAGGATTATTCCCCCCCCCCATAAAGTGTATTTTGCACCTGCCTTTTTTTGCATAGGGCTAATTGGCCAGTGTCCCCATGATGTGAAAGATGGACTGGTCAGTGATGACAGTGGCCACGTTTGTGCCTGGCACCTTGTGGGGGCTACATGTACATCACCTTCTGCTGATTGATTTAATCTTCATGCAGTACAGGAAGACCTCATTGCTGTCCCGTTCTATAGAGGACACGAGTGCCCAAAAAGGGAAGGATCACCCAGCTCTGAAAATTAGTAAAGACAAAATACAGACCTGGGATCCACCTCTTGCTTGGTGAGGTGCTGGTCAGTTCTGTTCTTGTATGGACAGAGGAATGTCCAGAACCTCCTGCTGCTCCTGAGATCCTCATTAATGCCAGCTGACAGCCCTATAGGCTATAATCTTTTCCTTACACCACCCATACACCGTCGAATTTGTTCTCCCTTAGAGTCTAGTATATTGTTTCTGTCGCAGCCCCTCCCATATAGTTACAACCCTCAGCTCAGACATTTGGATGGCATGTGTCTTTTGCTTGAAATTGACTAAAATTAGTTGTTTATCAAATAAATGAAAAAATGAAGAACTGTCAGAATTAATATTTTTTCAGTTGTTTTTAACGTGTGTGTGTGTGTGTGTGTGTGTGTGTGTGTGTGTGTGTGTGTGTATCCATGTGCATTTGGCGGTCTGAGAACAAGTTTTGAGAGTTGGTTCTCCGCTTACGTCAAGTGGATTCCTGGGATCTAAGATCTTCAGGCTTGACAGCAAACACTGTTACTTGCTGAAGCATGTCACTGGCCCCAAGGATAATATTCCAGATTGCCTAGTTGTGCATTGTAAGTGATACGTGTTAAAAATTTTTATATAAAAAATATTCCCCAAATGTCAATAAGTTTGACTTATTACCTTCCTTAGAACAATCTAAGAGAATATAATAATTGAGTTTCTTCGGGGAAAGTTAATTTCAGGGCTCTTTTTCTAGATCAAATGAATGTGTCACTTGTTTGCTGCACACCTTCTTTCTTGACCCTGGCCATTAGTGGTGAGAAAGTTCAAGCAGAGGGCTATGACACGGGGTGATGTAGGTGAGTTTAAGATGGGCTCTCTGAGGGCAAGATGACATGATAGAGACATGCAGAGGGGACTTACTGACAGTCCAGACCTGTTAGTGCGTGGGCTCTCTGAGGGCAAGATGACATGATAGAGACATGCAGAGGGGACTTACTGACAGTC